>CM077653.1:27706183-28248683 GCA_039707465.1 Rhabdophis nuchalis | reverse complement strand
CAGGATGAATACCCCACAACATGGGTCAGTGGTGGGGTGCATTCACTGAAGCACACTCTTGTATTGAGACATGCTGGAAATAACCCAGCATACCAAGAAACAATCGAGTGTTTTAACATACGTGGATCAGAGGTGGTATTCACGCAGTTCTGACAGGCTCTGGAGAATCGATAGTGGAAATGTTGAGTAGTTCGGACAACCGGCAAATAGGCTGGCCCAGCCCCTGCTGCATCCCAGCCTCCCAGCTGATCTTCTGTTGTAAGGTGGGGAGGGAATGGGGATTTTGCAGCATCCTTCCCCTGGAGTGGGGAGGGAATGGGGATTTTGCAGCAACCTTCCACCAGGAGTGGGTAGGGAATGGGGATTTTGCAGTATCCTTCCACCAGGAATGGGGAGAGAATGAGGATTTTGCAGTATCCTTCCCCCAGGAGTGGGGAGGGAATGGGGATTTTGCAGTATCCTTCCCCCAGGAGTGGGGAGAGAATGAGGATTTTGCAGTATCCTTCCCCCAGGAGTGGGGAGGGAATGGGGATTTTGCAGTATCCTTCCCCCAGGAGTGGGGAGGGAATGGGGATTTTGCAGTATCCTTCCCCTGGAGTGGGGAGGGAATGGAGATTTTGCAGTATCCTTTCCCTGGAGTGGGGAGGGAATGGGGATTTTGCAGTATCCTTCCCCTGGAGTGGGGAGGGAATGGAGATTTTGCAGTATCCTTCCCCTGGAGTGGGGAGGGAATGGGGATTTTGCAATATCCTTCCCCTGGAGTGGGGAGGGAATGGGGATTTTGCAGTATCCTTCCCCTGGAGTGGGTAGGGAATGGGGATTTTGCAGTATCCTTCCCCTGGAGTGGGGAGGGAATGGAGATTTTGCAATATCCTTCCCCTGGAGTGGGAAGGGAATGGGGATTTTGCAGTATCCTTCCCCCAGGAGTGGGGAGGGAATGGGGATTTTGCAATATCCTTCCCCCAGGAGTGGGGAGAGAATGAGGATTTTGCAGTATCCTTCCCCCAGGAGTGGGTAGGGAATGCGGATTTTGCAGTATCCTTCCCCCAGGAGTGGGTAGGGAATGGGGATTTTGCAGTATCCTTCCCCCAGGAGTGGGGAGGGAATGGAGATTTTGCAGCAACCTTCCTCTGCCACACCCACCAAGCCACACCATGCCTACCAAGCCACGCTCACAGGACCAGTAGTAAACAAACTTAAATCCCACCACTGACGTGGATCATTGGGAAGAGGAGCAGTAAGAAAATATAGCAAAAATCAAGCTTTGAGAAAGGAAAAATCAATAAAAGCCTTTGAGTAGAGATGGCATTCATTTTTTCTGCCTGGTAATGTGGCCATGGCAGTGATACCTCTAACCCAGATGGGCTGAGCCAATGTGTTGACCACAGAATGTCAACCGTCGGGTGACTAATGGTGCTGGAATGTTCCCAGTCTAATCTCCATGACAGATGGAAAGGGCACCCATTCAACTAGAATTAACACATCCTCTAACTCCGAATAAGCTCTTCAAAGAAACAACCTGCCTCAAACATCACCAGGCAAACTGTTTGCTCACGATGAGGAATGCGCAGAAGTGGAAGTCAAAGATATGGGGGTTGGGGTGGAACAGAAATATAACATCTGCCCTTTTAGGTGGGGTTTTTTTCCACGACAGTTCTCATGCTTTCCTTATCTTAATAAGACTTTATTGCTAGGTCACCCTGCCGACATCACCCCACCAACAAAAGTGCGTCTAGTCGAGGCGATGGTTTTCCCAGTTGGAATGCACAGCTGTGAAAGTTGGACCATAAGGAAGGCTGAGCGCCAAAGAATGGAGGCCTTTGAACTCTGGTGCTGGACAAGACTCCTGCATTGAGTCCCTTGGACTGCAAGGCCATCCAACCGGTCAGTCCTAGAGGAGATCCACCCTGCCTGCTCTTTAGAAGGCCAGATCCTGAAGAGGAAACTCAACTACTTTGGCCACCTGATGAGAAGGTAGAAGGACTCCCTGGAGAAGAGCCTCATGCTGGGAACGATGGAAGGCAAAAGAAGAAGGGGACGCCAGATAATGAAGTGGCTGGATAGAGTCACCAAAGCAGCAGGTGTGAGCTTAAATGGACTCCAGATGATGGTAGACGACAGGAAGGCCTGGAGGAATGTGGTCCATGGGATTGCGATGGGCCGGACACAGCTTTGCAACTAATAACAACAACAATTGCTAGGTTCCAGACATCATGGGCAGAGTGGATCTGACAGATTCAAGTCTTCAAAGGAGACTTGAAGTTATTTGTGGTCCTGAGGAGCAAACATTGCCAATCCCTGCTGGATAGAGTTGGGGATAAGTTTGAGTTCCAACAGTCATGATGGCCAAAGAGGACCTGTGAGTTTCAAAGAAGAGTCTTGAGATGATTTGTGGCCATAAGGAGCAATGCTTGTCATTCCCTGCTGGATTTTGTTGGGAATAAATTTGGGTGCCACCTGGATTCCAGGCATCCTGATCAAAGAGGATCTGAGGGTTCCATATAGGAGACTTGAGGTTATCCATAGTCATAAGAAGCAAATAGCCATAGCGCTTAGATTTATATACTGCTTCACAGTGCTTTACATCCCTCTCTAAGCGGTTTACAGGACCAGCCTCTTGCCCCCCAACAATCTGGGTTTTCATTTTACTCACCTTGGAAGGCTGGAAGGCTGAGTCAACCTTGAGCTGGTCAGGATCGAACTGCTGGCAGTGGGCAGAGTTAACCTGCAATACTGCAGTCTAACCACTGAGGGAGGGAGGATGGAAGAAAGGAAGGAAAATAGCAATAGCCCTTAGACTTATATACTGCTTCACAGTGCTTTGCAGCCCTCTCTAAGCGGATTACAGAGTCAGCCTTTTGCCCCCAACAATCTGGGTCCTCATTTTACCCATCTTGGAAGGATGGAAGGCTGAGTCAATCTTGAGATTCGATCTGCCAAACTGCAGTCAGCAGAAGTAACCTGCAGTACTGCATTCTAACCACTGTGCCACCGCAGCTCATAGTTTGAGATTCCCTGCTGGATATAGTTAGATATAACTTGTACCAGGAGAAATTATGGTAAATGCTTCCCTCCCAAATTGCCTTTTGTGCTAGACTTTAAAGGAACTAAAAGGTGAGTCATACATACTGATTAATGAGGAAGAAGGGGGTATACAACTATGTGTAGAGAGAAGGAACTGGGCATGGCTAGTCTAGGGAAGAGAAGGACCAAGGGAGACAAGATTGCAGAGTTCCAATATTTGAAGGGCTGCCACAGAGAAGAAGAGGTGAAGCTATTTTCCAAAGCACCCAAAGGGCAGACAAGGAACAATGGATGGAAACTGAACAAGGAAAGATTCAACCTAGAAATAAGGAGGAACTTTCTGACAGTGAGGGACAATGAAGCTGTGCTGTCCCAACAGTTTTTAGCTAATGTAGGAATTGAGAGCTGTCTCCTTTAAGAAATTACCTCATGGGAAATGCAGCCACCTTTTGGGAAATGTAGGAAGAACTGCCTCGTGGGAAATGTAGTTCCATAGCATGTGACCACATATGTGTTACCTGATTGGCCACCGGGGGTAGCTTGCTGCAGGAAAAGTTATAGCCAGTCAGTTTTATAAGCCTTTGTGTACCAGACAGCTGCTTTAATTCTCCGCTCAGAATGGGGTAGAGGAATTAATGTGTTTTTACCTACGCGATGGGACAGCTTGGATACATCAGAAGAACCTTAACAATGAACTTACAAGTCTTGATGTTAAGGATGCCTGATAAAAACTTTGTTTCTGAAAGAAATCCCAAGCGTGGAGTTGAAGCTGCCTGCCTCAAGTCACTGGGGCAGGACAGAACCCATGGAACAGAATTTGCCTTCAGAAGTTGTGGGAGCTTCATCACCGAAGGCTTTCAAGAGAAGATTGGACTGCCATTTGTCAGAAATGGTGTAGGGTCTCCTGCTTGGGTGGGGGGTTGGACTAGATGACCTACAAGGTCCCTTCCAACTTTCTTAAAGTAACCTCCAAACACAGGAGCCTTGCTGAAGGAGATGCTGCTTTTGATTATTCTTATATATATTTGCTCTATGGAAGCAAAGAAGATTGTGCATTCAAAGACATCATTCATGCATTTGGTCATCTCAGCACTAAGTAGAGTGGTGGAATATTAAACTCTGGTGACAACTTCACTGTCGTTTTCTTCTCCTTTGAAAGAATAATCAAAAGCAGCATCTCCTTCAGCAAGGCTCCTGTGTTTGGAGGTTACTTTAAGAGAGTTGGAAGGGACCTCTGTAGGTCATCTAGTCCAACCCCCCACCCAGCTGGCCATACCCTTTACTGGGATTCGAACCGGGGCTATGTTGCATGCAAGGCAGGGAGCCTTAGCACTTAAGCCAAGCCAGTTCCCCTTATTGCATCAGCTTAGACAGGGTATATTAGTATAGGTAATTGTTTCACAACAACCTGTTATTATTAGGCCCCAATTAAGGGAGGAGACATACTGTTTCCCTTATATATATTTAGGTTGAGTAAATTATAAAACTGTGCTTTAAGAAGCCAAACATTTAAAATATGCCATCAAGAGTTCTGAGAGTAAGGCAGAAACAAAATGGGATGAAAGAACATATTTCCAAAAAAATGTGTTGCCAAGGATGTGTTTCAACACACTCTTCGTTGTTTTACCTATTAACATTTTAGGGATAACATTTTTGCCATATCCTCCCCACTCATCCCCTGGTGGAAATTAGAAACTTGAGTAACTAAGTGGGGGGAGGGAATAAAAGCAGAAAAAAGTAGGATTGTAGAAGAGGAGGGGAGCCTAGGATGCATGCCAGCCCTCTGAAACTGGGACATTCTTTAATGTGAACCTATGGCACATGCACCATCACCAGCTGCTCTTCTGATTTCCAGCACGCACATGCACGCCAGCCAGCTGGTCTTTGGAGGCACCGGAGCGCCGGAAAACGGCCTGAAAACGGCCCGAAAAATAGATTTGGGGCCTGAAAACAGCCTGAAAATTATTATTGTTGTTGTTGTTGTTGTTGTTGTTGTTGTTGTTGTTGTTGTTGTTGTTGTTGTTGTTATTATTATTATTATTATTATTATTATTATTATTATTATTATTATTAAATTGGATTTCTAGACCACCCCCTCTCCCCGACTTGGGGCGGTGTACAGGTAAAAATTTAAATTATGACAATCAACAATACATATAAACTAAAATCGAATTAAATAATCCCCTGTACAAATTTATAAAAATTAAAAACTTAACCCTAAAACCTAATAACATAATTTAAAATTACAAACTGAGGTGCGAAGCATGGAATTAGGCCAGGCTGGCTAGATGAAACAGGTGGGTTTTGAGTTTCTGGCGGAAGGAGCGGAGGTCCGTGGTCCTTCTAATGTCAGGGGGAAGGTCATTCCAGAGGGTCGGGCCCATCACAGAGAAGGCCCTTCCCCTGGGTGTCGCCCGCTGGCATTGCCTAGTGGACGGCACCCGGAGAAGTCCCTCTCTGTGAGAGCGAATCGGCCGAAGGGATGTATGGGGCAGGATACGATCCCGCAAATAACTAGGTCCTGTGCCATGGAGCGCTTTAAAGATAATAACCAACACCTTGAAACACACCCGAAAGGCCACAGGCAGCCAGTGCAGCCTGCGCAGGAGTGGTGTTACGTGGGAGTATCTAGTGACTCCCAGAACTGCCCGCACAGCCGCATTCTGGACCAGCTGCAGCCTTCGGGTGCATCTCAAGGGGAGCCCCATGTAATGACCAACAACCCGGCATTCATGTGGTCTTTGGGTTTCCATGCTCTGGTGCACACATATATGGACATGTGTTCTGATTTGGGCACTCGGTACTGAAAAGATTCGCCATAGCTGGTGTAGGAAGTTAGCACCGACCCCTCTCCTAGGAAAATGAGATATTTTAGAAAATATTAAAAGGGCAGAATATTTCCCCTAAAAGGGATGCAGAAACTCATCCCTCCCACCTTTGTCAATGGGACATTAAGGCCTGAGCCAGTCTACTCTACATAATAAAAATCTACCTCCTTCAGGCAGAGCCATAATAGGAATCCCAAAGCCCTTTCATTACATCATCACCCAGCAAGAGTCAACCAAGCCTGGAACTCAGGGCAGCCTACAGAGTTGCCCCTGCACGGTCCCAGGGGAGTCTGACAACCAATCAGAACGCAAGCTCAAATTCAAAAGCCCAGAGAGGGCATAAAACCCGGGCACTCTCCGCATCTCTTTCTTTTTCTGCCCAGGACTTCAAACCACGCGATCCTGTCCACCATTAAAATCGTCTTTCCAAGCAGCCTCCGTGTTTCCAGTGTCTTTTTCCCCACTTGGACCTGAACCCAGATGGGGCATTTCTTCTAACTCTTTCTTTCTTTCTTTCTTTCTTTCTTTCTTTCTTTCTTTCTTTCTTTCTTTCTTTCTTCTTCCCTCTCTCTCTCCCTCCCTCCCTCTTTCTTTCTTTCTTCCTCCTCTCTCCACCATTAAAACCATCTTTCCAAGCAGCCTCCGTGTTTCCAGTGTCTTTTTCTCCACTTGGACCTGAACCCAGATGGGGCATTTCTTCCAACAATGGAAAAGGTGAAAAGATGGGGAAAAGGGCATTTAAAATCTCTCCTCCCCCCCCCACCTCCCCCCAGCCTTAATTTCAGCTGCCGAGCAAGGGATGAGGGTATAAACCGTTGCAGCATTGCTGTTTTTCCACTGATTTAAGAGGTAGGAAAGAAAGCAGACAGCGGAGGAGAGAATGTGGTTTCTGCCCTGTGGTTTCTAATTATTTCTCAGAGTCCTGTCAATTTTTAGTACCACTAAAAAGTGAGGAGAGAGAGAGAGAGAGAGAGTTACTTCACTTCCTGTTCATTTGCCAAGCTTCACTAGTTGGGTAAATAATTTATTGATGGCAAGGATTTACATGGTGCCCTAGGAATTCTCTCTTTTAGATAGTACTATAGTCAAGGCGAAAGTTCCTTACCTCCCCACTGGAAATATGAGATATTATATAATAATAATAATAATAATAATAATAATAATAATAATAATAATAATAATAATAATAATAATAATAATAATAATAATAATAATAATAATAATAATAATAATAAGAATAAGAATAAGAATAAGAATAATAATAATAATAATAATAATAATAATAATAATAATAATAATAATAATAATAATAATAATAATAATAATAATAATAATAATAATAATAATAATAATAATAATAATAATAATTTTGATTTTATATCCCGCTCTCTCTCCCCAAAGGGACTCGAGGCGGGGCACAGGCAATTAAAAATACAGTTAAAACCACAGACAGAATACAGAATTAAAAATGAATTAAATTAGTCCTGCGCTAAAAACCCATAAACTAAAACTACCCCTAAAACCCCTAACCTTAAAAGAGACTACCCAAGGCTGGCCAGGCGAAAAAGATGTGTCTTTAATTTTAAACGGAAGGAGCGGAGGTCCGTAGTTGTCCTAATATCGGGGGGAAGGTCGTTCCAGAGGGCTGGGCCCGCCACAGAGAAGGCCCTTCCCCTGGGCGTCGCCCGCTGACAAAGTCTAGTGGACAGCACCCGGAGGAGTCCCTCTCTGTGGGAGCGAATCGGCCGTGAGGATGTATGGGGCAGGATCCGATCCCGCAGATAGCTAGGTCCCGAGCCATGGAGCGCTTTGTAGATGATGACTAACACCTTGAAGTGCACCCGAAAGACGACAGGTAGCCAGTGCAGCTCGCGCAAGAGCGGTGTTACGTGGGTAAACCTAGAGGTTCCCATTATTGCTCGCGCGGCTGCGTTCTGGACCAACTGAAGCCTCCGGGTGCACCTCAAGGGGAGCCCCATGTAGAGAGAGTTACAATAGTCCAGTCGGGATGTCACGAGAGCATGAGTGACTGTGCAAAGGGCGTCCCGATCCAATAGGGGGCGCAACTGGCGTACCAGGCGAACCTGGTAAAACGCCCTCCTGGCCACGGCTGTCACTTGATCTTCCATGGACAGCCGGGTATCCAGGAGGACACCCAAGTTGCGCCCCCCATCCACAGGGGCAAGATGTTCGCCCCCTATGGCCAGAGATGGCATCACCTGGTTGAATCGGGCAGCCGGAAACCACAGCCACTCGGTCTTGGTCGGGTTGAGCCTGAGTCCGTTACTTCCCATCCAGATCCGCACGACTTCCAGGCACTGGCACATCACTGCTACGGCATCGTTGGGGTGGTTTGGGGTAGATATATACAGCTGAGTATCATCAGTGTAGAGATGATACTCTACCCCAAAGCCACGGATGATCTCGCCCAGCGGCTTCATATATGTTTTGAACAGGAGAGGCGAGAGGACCGACCCCTGAGGCACCCCACATGTGAGGGGTCTCGAGGTCGACCTCTGCTCTCCCGTCAACACAAATTGCGATCGGCCAGAGAGGTAGGAGGAGAACCACCGTAAAACGGTGCCTCCCACCCCCAACCCCCCCAGCCGATGCAATAAGATACCATGGTCGATGGTATCGAAAGCCGCCGAGAGGTCTAATAGAACCAGGATGGAGGAACAACCCCCATCTCTGGCCCTCCAGAGATCATCCACCAACGCGACCAATGCCGTCTCGGTGCTATGCCCGGGCCGAAAGCCGGACTGGCGCGGGTCTAGATAATCAACTTCCTCCAGGTGACGGGGACACTGTTGTGCCACCACACTCTCAACAACCTTCGCCAAAAAGGGAAGGTTGGAGACAGGACGATAGTTAGATAATAGAGCTGGATCCAAAGAGGGCTTCTTGAGGAGAGGTCTCACCATGGCCTCTTTTAGGGAAGCAGGCAAGGAACCCTCACTCAAGGATGCGTTGACAACCTCTTGTAGCCAGCCTCGTGTCACCTCCCAGGATGCCAGTACAAGCCAGGAGAGACACGGGTCCAGTAAACATGTGGTGGCTCGCAGTCGCCCACGAAGCCTGTCCATATCATCGGAAGTAACGGAGTCAAACTCCTCCCAAACAAGATCCGCCTCGTGGCATTCCACTGGGCCATTAATGGGGGTTAGCTCGTTCTGTATCTGAGCGATTTTCTCCTGCAGATAAGACACAAATTCCTCTGCTCTGCCCTGTAAGGGGGCTTCCCGTACCCTCTGTTGAAGGAGGGAGCGGGTCACCCTAAACAGGGCGGCAGGGCGGTTATCTGCGGATGCTATGAGAGTAGCACAATGATGGCGTTTGGCCACTCTCAGCGCCACAATGTAAGTCCGTAAATGGGCTCTTACCTGTGTCCGGTCAGATTCAGATCGGCTAGACCTCCATCTTCTCTCTAGGCGTCTCTTGTGGCGTTTCATCACCCTCAGCTCCTCGGTGAACCAAGGAGCCAGGGTGGCTCGCCGCCGCAAGAGAGGCCGCAAGGGCGCGACCCGATCCAAGGCTCCCGTGGTCGCAGTATTCCATGCGGCCACGAGGTCCTCCATCGGGGCGCGGGTCAGGGGCACAGGAAGTGGCCCAAGCGCCGCCTGGAACCCATCAGGGTCCATCAAGCGCCTGGGGCGGAACCAGATTGGAGTTTCAGGTTCCGCCTCCCCGCGGAGGGGAGTAGCGGTCGGAAAGTCGAGCCGGAGAAGTGAGTGGTCTGACCATGACAAGGGCGTGATGGCTATATCCCCTATACCCAGATCACTCTTCCATTGGCCAGAGACAAAGATGAGATCCGGTGTATGTCCACCCTCGTGGGTGGGGCCTTGAATTAATTGGGTCAGGTCCATGGCCGTCATGGAAGCCATGAACTCCCGAGCTACCACGGATGATTCGCCCACCGATGGAAGATTAAAGTCCCCCATGACTAAAAGTCTGGGGGTCTCAACTGCCACCGTAGCGATCACCTCCAGGAGCTCGGGCAGGGCTGCTGCTACATAGCGGGGAGCCAGGTATACAACCAGCAAGCCCAACTGCCTCCCTAGGCCCCATTTCACGTAGAGGGACTCACAACCGGTGGTCTGTGGCACAATGGTCTCTCTCAGCTCAAGACCTTCCTTTACTATGACCGCCACCCCACCACCCCTGCCTAGGGCCCGGGGCTGATGAAAAGCGCGGTAACCTGGTGGGCACATTTCAACGAGGGGAAGTCCCCCCTCGTGGCCCAACCAGGTCTCCGCAATTCCTGCCAGGTCCGGCTCCCCCTCTGACACAAGGTCATGGATGAGGGGGGCTTTGTTGACAACGGACCTGGCGTTGCAAAAAATCAGCCGCAGGCCCTGGCTCTGTACACCCTGACCACCTAGTCTGCGGGGGTTGTGGCACTTCACCATTTGTAGCCAACGGTTCTGTGCCCCCAACCGGGAGGATGGAATATGACTCCCCTCGGATCTGCCTCTCCCCATCAGCCTCTCGATGGGAAAGCCCTCTATGGAAACGACCTGTGTATCCCCCCTCTTAGCGGATCCATCCGCTTCCTTCCGTGGTCTGCTGGCTCGGCCCGTCTCAACCTGTCTACACCCTCCCCCCTCCCTGGTATATACCTGTTCTGGCTGTCCCATAGGTGCTATTTTTATAAGAGGCAACTGGACTGTCTGGTTTTTCTTTGAAGACGTTTTGCTTCTCATCCAAGGAGCTTCTTCAGCTCTGACTGGATGGTGGGGAATGGAAGGATTTATAGTCCTTGCAAACAGCTTGTTGTCCCCAATTCGGGTCTGAGCCTGGTGCCGAAGCCAATGATGGACACCAGACACGAGGTGCAGGTTTTCTGATTGCTTTTTATTGGGGTACTCCAAGGAAAAGGGTTCCTGGTCAATTTTTCCATATCTTGGATTAGATTACCCTGAATTGTCAATAAGATTCTTGGAAGATTCTATTATTGATCGAGAGGAAAGGTATAGGCCTTTCTTGGCCAAGGGAACCAGCGTTGTCTGAAGATATTTTCTATGTTCATGTAGCCAGCATGGCTGCATACCATGGCTCCCTGTGGTCTTTCGGGTGCGCTTCAAGGTGCTGATAACCATCTTTAAAACGCTCCATGGCATGGGACCTAGTTATTTGTGAGACCGTCTCCTACCTCATACATCCTTTTGGCCGATTCGCTCCCACAGAGAGGGACTTCTCCGGGTGCCGTCCGCCGGGCAATGCCGGTTGGTGACCCCCAGGGGAAGGGCTTTCTCTGTGGAGGGCCCGGCCCTCTGGAACAACCTGCCCCCCGAACTCCAGACCACCACGGACCTCTGCCTCTTCCACCAACATTTGAAGACTCATCTTTTCCAACTAGCCGGCCTAGCCTAGTCCCCGAGACCACTTTCGTAGACTGAGTAGCAAATTATCTTGAGGGTTTTAATGTGTGGGTATGTTTTAGGGAATTTTTAGCACAGGGCATTTAAATTTAATTAGATTTTATTCTGTAGTCTTATTTATTATACGTCCGTTTTATTAATAAGTTTGTATTTCCGTTTTTAATTTCCTGTGCACCGCCCTGAGTCCCTTCGGGGAGAGAGGCGTGGTATAAAAATAAAATAAAATAAAAAATAAAAAGTGCATAGAATGCTATTACCTTCCCTGAAGTGGTACCTATTCACCTACTCGCATTGGCATGCTTTCAAACTGCTTGATGGGCAGGAGCTGGAGCAAAGGACAAAAGGACTCACCTCATATCCAGCTGACTAACTCAGCATCTTGAACCAGTCAGCCTTCCCCTTACACCTGCAACATGGGAACAATGGTGACTAACATTATTGGGATACTGTAGGACAAGTGAAACAATCCCAGATAGGGAACACTGTTTTAAACCATGAATACTGGTTGGTTAGATTCAGGGATCAGCTTCAAATATTTTAGCAACGGGTTCTCTGCCTGGTTGCTGGGTGGGCATGGCCATGGTGGGCATAGCCAATCGGCCTCCAGCACAACGGCGGGGGCGCGGGGCATTTTTGCCCTCCCTGGTCTCTGGAGGCCTTTGTCGAGCCTCCAGGAGGGTGAAAAACGGGCTCTCCTAGGCTCCCGAGGTCCTCCAGAGGCCTTCCAGAACTTCCGGGAGGCCCATTTTTCACCATCCCTGAGCTTCCGTGCGGGCCCTGTACTTGCCTGGCATCTCACACAGGCTGTGCGGAGACTCTTGGGAGGGGAGGGGAGGGGTGGGCAGGGCCAGCCAGTGGTGGGATTTGCAGGTTCGTCAAACTGGGGGGATCCTTAGCTAGAGGATTGCCCGAACCGATGCGAACCTGCAGCAGTCCACCTCTGGATAGATTATAAAGTGGTGCACACTATTTCAATACATCCAGCCCAACTGCACCCCATTTTAGCTGTTCCCTTTGCACGATTGTCTAAACAAGCTAGGAAAGAGAAGGACACCTAACATGAAGGAAGTATGCAGTGGAAGGAAGTATGCAGTGGAGTCCCCCAAGGCTCTGTTTTAGGCCCAGTACTCTTCAACATCTTCATCAACGATTTGGATGAGGGGATAAATGGGGAACTCATCAAATTTGCAGACGACACCAAGCTGGCAGGAATAGCCAACACTCCAGAAGATAGGCTTAAGATACAGAAGGATCTTGACAAACTTGAACATTGGGCACTATCTAATAAAATGAAATTCAATTGTGAAAAAAGTAAGGTTCTACATTTAGGCAAGAAAAACAAAATGCACAGGTACAGTATAGGTGGTACCTTGCTCAATAGTAGCAAGTGTGAGAGGGATCTTGGAATCCTAGTGGACAACCATTTAAATATGAGCCAGCAGTGTGCAGCAGCTGCCAAAAAAGCCAACACAGTTCTAGGCTGCATAAACAGAGGGATAGAATCTAGATCACGTGAAGTGTTAATGCCACTGTATAGTGCCTTGGGAAGGCCACACTTGGAATACTGCATACAGTTTTGGTCGCCACGATGTAGAAAAGACGTGGAGACTCTGGAAAGAGTGCAGAGAAGAGCAACCAAGATGATTAGGGGACTGGAAGCTAAAACATATGAAGAACAGTTGCAGGAACTGGGTATGTCTGGTTTAATGAAGAGAAGGACCAGGGGAGACATGATAGCAGTCTTCCGATATCTCAGAGGTTGCCACAAAGAAGAGGGAGTCAAGCTATTCTCCAAGGCACCTGGGGGCAGGACAAGAAGCAATGGGTGGAAACTAATCAAGGAGAGAAGCAACTTAGAACTAAGGAGAAATTTCCTGACAGTCAGAACAATTAACCTCTGGAACAGCTTGCCTCCAGAAATTATGAATGCCCCAACCCTGGAAGTCTTTAAAAAGATGTTAGATAGCCATTTGTCTGAAATGGTATAAGTTTCCTGCCCACGCAGGGGGTTGGACTAGAAGACCTACAAGGCCCCTTCCAACTCTGCTATTGTATTGTATTGTATGAATATTATTGCAATTTGCAATTAGAAGCCAGGGAGGGGGGGGGGAAAAGACTGCTTGAATCAAGACTTTGTTGTTAGCTTAGAAATCCTGGTTTCCTTAGTCTGACAAACTACGATTCCCAATTTGGGCATCGCGGAAAATTCTTGTGGTTTGATCGCGCAGTTCTGCAAATTGAAGAGTTAATAGGAAATGATCATCACAGCACCAAAACAAACAACTTTCCCGTGAATTGTTTCCTTCCTGTCTTCCTTCTACATGACATCAGGGGAAACTATTAGCTTCAACAGAATCCACTGCCATCTGCCAGCCTTTGCTGGACTCATTGCTTAAAATGGAATTGCATAAAAAAAGAGCATACATTTGTGAAGTTTGTGTAGGAAAGGAAGTCAGGCAGGCTGACTTGCATTTCAATAAGATCCACATTAACATACACTGCAGAAATCATTGAACGTGTAAAAGAAAAATAGACCCAAAGCCTCTATAAGTAATAATAATTGCAAACTGGGAGACTAGACTGGGAGAATTATTCATTTTTTAAATAAATACGCGTCGGAAGAGATGTCCTTCTGGGTTCAGTTCAGTGGTGGGTTTCTGCAGGCTCGCACTTACTTGCGAGAGCCGGTTTGTGAAATTTAGAGACCCGGTGAGAAGGAGTTCCACCGGCATACCTGGAAGTAAATCTGGCCCGCTGCTGCCAGTGACCCAACAGGAAGGAAAGGAAAGGAAAGGAAAGGAAGGAAGGAAGGAAGGAAGGAAAGAAAGAAAGAAAGAAAGAAAGAAAGAAAGAAAGAAAGAAAGAAAGAAAGAAAGAAAGAAAGAAAGAAAGAAAGAAAGAAAGAATTTATCATCACAATTGAGTCCAAAATTTTGGTTGCTAAGCAAGAGCGTTGTTAAATGAGTTTCACCACATTTTAAAAGGTGGCCACTCCCACCCTGTCACATGACTGCCAAGCCACGCCCACAAAATAGGCCACACTTAAAAATTTGAAACCCACCACTGGTTCAGTTCCAAGTGGGGAAAAAGACACTGGAAACATGGAGGCTGCTTGGAAAGATGGTTTAATGGTGGGCAGGACCACATGGCTTGAGGGGGATCACATTGTTGCTCTTCTCTATACCCTTTCTAGAATCTGAACATCTGCTTTGTATCGAGGTATCCAAAATTGGGCCCATATATTGCAAACCTGAATATGGACACATAATGCATCCAGTTCTGGTTGGCACAATATAAAAATGATGTGAAGACTCTAGACAAGAGTGCAGAGAAGAACAACAAAGAAGATTAGGGGACTGGAGGCTAAACCATATGAGGAACGGTTGCAGGAACTGGGGATGTCTAGTTTAATGAAAAGAAGGACCAGAGGAGAAAAGATAGCAGTGTTCCAATATCTCAGGGACTGCCACAAGAAGAAGAGGGGAATCAAATTATTCTCTAAAGCCCCTGAGGGTAGAACAAGAAGCAATGGATGGAAATTAATCAAGGAGAGAAACAACTTAAAACTAAGGAGAAATTCCCTGCTGTTATTCAGAGGTCACATTTACAACTCAGTCACAGTCTTCTTGCGAGTGCAGTTCTGGAGATGGAGTGGTGGCACAGTTCCAGGGGTGGGTTTCAAAAAATTTTTTCGAACCTCTTCTGTAGGTGTGGCTTGCTTTGTGGGAGTGGCTTGCCAGCCATGTGACCGGGTAGGAGTGGCTTGCCAGCCATGAGACCGGGTGGGAGTGGCTTGCCAGCCATGTGACCAGGTGGGCGTGGCCAACTTGTAAAATGTAGTGAAACTCACATAACAACGCTCTTGCTTAGCAACCAAAATGTTGGCTCAGAAACTCTGGCATTTGAAGCACCCAAGTCTTAAAGCTGTCAAGTTACAAGACCCTTGCACCCCTAACTCTTTAGAAAAAACAACAACCCAGGGGTGTTCGAACTTGACAGCTTTAAGACTTGTGGACTTCAACTCCCAGAATTCCTCCACCAGTCATGTTGGCTCAGAAACTCTGGCATTTGAAGCACGCAAGTCTTAAAGCTGCCAAGTCACAAGACACTTGCACCCCTAACTCTTTAGGAAAAAAGAAGTGTGGGAGTGGCTTGGCAGTCGTGTGACTGGGTGGGCATGGCCAACTTGTAAAATGTTGTGAAACTCACGTAACAACGCTCTTGCTTAGCAACCAAAATTTTGGCTCAGGAACTCTGGCATTTGAAGCACCCAAGTCTTAAAGCTGTCAAGTTACCAGAGCCTTGCACCCCTAACCCTTCAGAAAGAAACCCCTCCAGGAGTGTTCAAACTTGACAGATTTAAGACTTGTGGACTTCAACTCCCAGGATTCCTCCTCTCGCTCTTCCTCTTGATGATGTGCGGACAGACGGGGGGAGGGAGCTGGAACCGGTTCTAAACGGCACTGAAGATTTGTGGAACCTCTTCTATAGGAGAGGTTAGAACTGGCAGGAACCCACCCTGCACTGTTCATTTTCTCTAATGACTCTTGGGGCCAGCCTGCATCACTCCGCTGTTTTTTACAAGGCCTGTACAGCCGAAACCCACAGACAAAAGCCGAGTCCACCAGAAAGTCTCTCAAAGGACGATATTTCAGTTTTATGGCTCGGGAGGGATACCATTCCATTTGCAACCGTGGAAGCAGATACAATAAACGCCCCAGTTTGACTCTGATCGGGCTGGTCACCAAAGCGGCATTTCTCATAGGCAGAGTCCCAGAACGATAAATCCAGCCATGGAAAAGGATGCAGCAGCACTATCTCGGTTAACAGATGGGCCCTGCGTAATGCCACAGGAGAAAGGGCTGTAAACCAATGTCTGAATGTGCATCCTTGCCCATTGTCTGGGCAACCAAGACCTCTCCCCGAGTTTGAAAAGGAAGGAAGGAAGAAGAAAATGCCGGAGTCCAGGACCAACCATTTTGCAATGCCCAAAGCTAATGTTAGGACAGCAAAGAGAAACGTGGGTTTTGTTGGTGATTTAATGTCTGCCTCTATTTGAAGAAATCTGCTGGTGAAGAAGAGGAGGGAGAAGTCCCCTTTTGGACAGAAGACCAGTGGTGGGTTTCTGCAGGCTCGCACCTACTCGCGAGAGCCGGTTGGTGAAATTTAGAGAACCGGGGGGTTCCATTGGCGTACCTGGAAGTAAATCTGACCCGCCGCTGCCAGTGACCCAACGGGAAGGAAAGGAAAGGAAAGGAAAGGAAAGAAAGAAAGAAAGAAAGAAAGAAAGAAAGAAAGAAAGAAAGAAAGAAAGAAAGAAAGAAAGAAAGAAAGAAAGAATTTATCATCACAATTGAGTCCAAAATTTTGGTTGCTAAGCAAGAGCGTTGTTAAATGAGTTTCACCACATTTTAAAAGGTGGCCACTCCCACCCTGTCACATGACTACCAAGCCACGCCCACAAAATAGGCCACACCTACAGAGTAGGTTCTAAAAAATTTGAAACCCACCACTGCAGAAGACCATCTGTTATTGATTTTATACCACGATGCCCAAAGTAGCTAAAAAACAATCCAGCAATAAATATATATATAAAAAAGAAAGCAACGAGAGATGAACGGGAGCTTTTTAAAAAAACCACAATATTAACAAGCAGGGAATGGAGCTGAGATAATAATTGTGGGAATGACAATTATTTTCAGGGGAGGGCTTATTTTAGAGCATGCACTCAAAAGCCCGATGGGGCTTATTATCCAGGGAAGTCTTATTTTCAGGGAAACAGGGTATTTCTTCCAACACTCACCCCAGTCTGTAATTTAAATTGTTTTATTTGGTTTTAATGGGATATAGTTTTTAACATTTTATAAATTTGTACAGGGTTATTTAATTCGATTTTAATTATGTATGTATTGTCATGTTTTCAGACGTTTTAATTTTTCCTGTACACCGCCCCAAGTCCCTTCGGGGAGAGGGGGCGGTCTAGAAATTTTATTTTTATTTTATTTTATTAAATTTATACCCCGCCCTTCTCCGGAGAGGACCCAGGGCGGCGCACAGGAATTTAAAAACACATACAAAATACCAAAATACAAAATTTAAAAGACATATTAAATACCATCCTGCGCTAAAATCCAATTTAAATCCCCAAAATTAAAAACTGTCTAAAATAGTCACAGCGGAGGTTATGCTAGGCCGGCTTGGTGAAAGAAATGTGTCTTCAGACACTGGCGGAAGAGGTGGTGCGAAGTTCAGGGGGTAGGTCGTTCCAAAGGGCAGGGCCCTTTAATAAAATAAATAAAATAAATAATAAATAATAATAACACTAGGATACTGGTCCACCCCACCCCTTTTTCTTCTGAAAGGAGCTGCATTTTTGCAATCCCACATCTTGGAACCCACTGTGAGGGGGTCCCTTGTGCCCGACAGAGGAGGCTGGTAACAGCCCTCAATAAATCAAAGTGAGGAAGAAGGGGCTGGAAAGCAGGAAATCAGCTGATCCAGGCTTGGGAAGAACAAGAGAAGGTAGATGTGGGGAGGGGAAGAGACTCACTGGCAAAGCAGGGAGCTCTTTGCAGTCATCCTGGAACAATCCCACCCGTACATCTGCGGATGCGATGGATTATATCTGGCCGGGAGCAAGCAACGGCCTCTAAGAAAATAGAAGTTGACGAGAGGAGCATCGTCTCCCTCCCACGGTGTCTCCCAAACACAGATCTGCTTTGTCTTCGAGGACTCCAAAAAAAGAGGGGTTGCTACCAGTTTGCACCAGTTCAGGAAGCATAGTGGAATGTCAGTCTGGGTTGCAGAACCTTCAGAGACTTAAGCTGGCTTCCAAGACAGTTGCCCGGTTGCCACTGCTTTTGATGTGGGGTTTATTTGGTCCTTTTTTTTTAATGTTCAGAACTATTTACAAGCAACTGCGCACGAACGCAAAGCACGCCCAAAGCACGCCCAAAGCAAACCGGCAGTAACGCCGACACCTTTGGTTTACACGTCTCTAAAACCGATAGTAGCTTTTTTATCCCCCATGGGTCCCACTTTTCCCCACTGCCCAAGGAGGACTCGCCATGATGTAGAAAAGATGCTGAGACTCTAGAAAGAGTGCAGAGAAGAGCAACAAAGAGGATGAGGGAACTGGGGGCCAAAACATATGAGGAACGGTTGCAGGAACTGGGCATGGCTAGTCTAGTGAAGTGAAGGACCAGGGGAGATATGATAACAGTGTTCTGATATCTCAGGGGCTGCCACAAAGAAGAGGGAGTCAAACTATTCTCCAAAGCACCTGAGGGCAGAACAAGAAGAAATGAGTGGAAACTAATCAAGGAGAGAAGCAACCTAGAACTAGGGAGAAATTTCCCGACAGTGAGAACAATTAATCAGTGGAACAACTTGCCTTCAGAAGTTGTGAATGCCCCAACCCTGGAAGTCTTTAAGAAGAGATTGGATATCCATTTGTCTGGAGTGATGTAGGGTTTCCTGCCTAGGCAGAGGGTTGGATTAGAAGACCTCCAAGGTCCCTTCCAACGCTGTTATTCTATTCCATTCTATTTTAAGCAGGGGGAGGCAACCTGTGGCTAAGGGCCAGCTGTGGTAGTTGAACCTCTCTTTTTTTTACAGCCCCAAGAGCCTCCTAAGAGTGCTCCGCCAGATGTTGGTTTTCTGCCACGCAAAACAGTAGCAGTTCGGTTTGGTTTTTTTTTAAAGCGGCTGGTTATGGTTAAAAAATACAAGAAAAACATCCAGCCTTCCTTCCCAGCCAGCCTCCTCTTCCCTCTCCACTTCGCATCATTTCCTAATCCACCTTCCCATAATAAACACGGAGCAGCATCCTGGCCAACAAAAACCGGCTCATTCCAGGTTTAGGGTTGAATTTGTGTCTGGTGGGATAGAGCTGCTTGGCATGGGCACCTTCCACGTGGGTGGGCATGGACGGCCGTGCTGCCTGAAAAGGGTGGGAGTTGAATTGCAGCCGTTGGGTATGGAGAGGCTGAGATGGGCCATTTTCCTTTAATGCCCAAGAACTTGGAGTCAGGGGTCAAGATAACAGAACAGCAGAGTGGTCAGGGTCTTTTTGTCCAAGCCCCTGCGCATGACCTCTGCCCAATGGAGTCCGCCATATTAACTCCCAGAAAGCATTCAAGGAGCTCCAATGGCAGTGGTTTAGGATCAAAGAGAAAATCTTGCGTCCCTCCCTCCTTCCCTCTCCTTCCTTCCTTCCTTCCTTCTTTCCTTCCTTCCTTCCTTCCTTCCTTCCTTCCTCTCTCTCTCTCTACTCCCTCCCTCTCTCTCCTTCCATCTCCTCCCTCCATTTCTCTCCCTCCCCCATCTCCTCCCTCCCTCTTTTTCTCTTTCTTTCTTTCTTTCTTTCTTTCTCTCTCTCTCTCCTTCCTTCCTTCCTTCCTTTCTTTCTTTCTCTTTTTCCCTCCCTCCCTCCCTCCCTCCCTCTCCTTTCTACCTTCCTCCCTCTCCTCCTTCCCTCCTCCCTCCTCCCTCCTTCCTCACCTCCTCCCTCCCTTGCCCCCACCCTCTCTCCCTCCCTCCCTCTTTCCCTTCCTTCCTTCCTTCCTTCCCTCCCTCCCTCCCTCCCCCCCTCCTATTAGACACGAACCATTTTTGCTCTTTGGACACCGTTTAGCTGCTGTGCTACATTCGTTCGATGTTCCTTCCTGTTCCCCCCTTTGCCTCCCCCGAACCCCTGTGCCTAAGCCAAAGCAGCCTCCTGATGTTATTCAGAGGATGTGATTGTTGGCACTCTGGCCAAGTCAAGGGACCCACATCTGTGCGTCCTACAACTGCCATCTCGGCTGTCTTGGGGTAGGGGTGGGATGTTAAGAGTTGCATTCTGGCCCTTGGCCGCCCTTTGGCTGCCCAGGAGAGAGATGACTAAAGTTCAGGGCTTGCAATCCAGGATGCAAACGCTTCCCAAGCTGTTTGTCTTCCCTTCTCCCCAGCTTGGCTGGCTGGCTGGCAGGCTCCCTCTCTTCCATGGGACTCCCTGGGCTTCTGCTGAGCTGGCTGGGCTCAGCCTCCAAAAGGAAGGCCCTGGTGGACAGTTGCTGGCATTGCCTCTCCGAGGTGATCTCTTTAACACTACCTCTGCCCCCTCCCAACTCCAAGGATGCGTGCTTGCGGAGGTGGATGAGTCGTCTTCTTGGCCAGGAAGAGCAGCTCAGGAACTCCACAGCTTTGCTTTCAAAGGCTCATTAACCGTTCCTCCAACTTGAGCAGAGGGAGGCGCATCCTTATGGGAAAAAAACCACCTGGCTTGGCCTTTCCCAACACCTGGTGTTTGAGAAGGAGGAAAAACATTGGCTGGGCCCCCAAACCTGGGATAGATTGTGGGGCTGTGCTCCGGTTGTGGAGGAGTGCAGAAGTAAACTCAACAGGCAAGGATGAAGGCTGAGGTTGTATCTGCCTGCCAGCCCTGCTTCACCATCTGGACCAGTGCTTCTCAACCTGGGCGACTTGAATAAGGTGACCAGACATCCCGCTTTTGGCAGGACAGTCCCGTTTTGTATCAATTTGTCCTGTGTCCCACGGCGTTTAAGAAAAGTCCCGATTTTTGGATTTTTGCCTGGGGCGACGGCGGGAGGTGGGTGGGCGGCAGGTGCTCTGCACATGCTCAGAGGCGGCCTGCGGCCAGGGCAGCGGCACGGGGCACAGGCAGGAAGCGGCAGCCGGAGCGGGCCTGTGGGCAGGTGGAAGAGGAGGGCCGGTGAGGGAGAAGCGAGCGAGTAGCCAGGCAGGCAGCAGGCGGAGGGGGAGGAGGATAGCTGTGTGCAGCGGGGCTGCGGCTGGAGCCCGTGTGGCCCTGAACTTTGCGCCGCCACTGCCGCCGCCATGATGCACTGAGAGCGGCCGGCCAGGAGCACCCCCCCCCCCTTGTCAATGGTGTCCCGCTTTACCAATGGTAAAATCTGGTCACCTTAGACTTGAAGTCCTGTGGACATCAACTCCCAGAATCTCCCAGCCAGCTATGCTGGCTGGGGGATTCTGGGTGTTGAAGTCCACAGGACTTCAAGTCGCCCAAGTTGAGAAACAATGATCTGGAGGTCTTCAGAAGGCTTTTCTTCCAGAGGGAGAAAAGCGTCCCAAGGGCAACCCGGAAGTCCATTCCCGAACTTCTGGTTTGCGTGTGGGGTTGTTTTTCGCCCTCCCCAGGCTCCCAAAAAGCTTCTGGAGCCGGGGAAGGGCAAAAAACGGATCTAGCGGGCCTACCGGAAGTTGGAAATCAGTCCGTTTCTGGCCTCCGGAGGGCCTCCAGGAGGATGAGGGAGGCCATTTTCACCCTCCCCAGGCTCCAAGAAAGCCATGCATGCATGTGTGGGGCAGCAAGGGGGGGATCACATGTGCATGCGCAGGGAGCATGGTGCAGGGGGGAGTGAAATTATGGCAGTGGAACACGAGCGTGCGCAAAAGCGGGCTCGCCCTTTGCTTTTGACATCCAAGGATCGCCATCACTGATATAGGGTCTCACTGATATCAGTATTCCAGTATTTGAGGGGCTGCCACAAAGAAGAGGGAGTCAAACTATTCTCCAAAGCACCTGAGGGCAGAACAAGAAGCAACGGGTGGAAACTAAACAAAGAGGGAAGCAGCCTAGGACTAAGGAGAAACTTCCTAACAGTGAGGACAATTAACCGGTGGAACAGCTTGCCACCAGAAATTGTCAACGTTCCATCACTGGAGGTTTTTACGAAAAGGCTGGACAGTCACTTGTCTGAGATGGTATACTATAGGTTTCCTCCATGAGCATGTGGTTGGTCTGTTAGGAACTAATAGCCATATAAAAGAAGATATTACAATTATAATGAACACATTAAAGTTAGAAGTTGGAAGATAAAAGTTTTGTATATGCAATTGTGTTATTATTGTGAACACGGTCTGAAAAATATGTTAACCCAGTCATTACACTGTCCACACAAAAAAATGTTGGTTGTTAAAGAAAAACTGCAAATAAAATTTATACTACCAAAAAAACACACCCCAGTCTATGCACAATATGCTAAGGCAACATCAGATAATCATCATTTTGTGTGATGTGTGAACCAGGCCAATGTCCAACGTCTTTATTTTTGCTCCCACCCCAGCTGGACAATAATGTTTTTTTTAGGACAGAGTTGTTTAAAGAGTTTCTGCTACTCAACAGCAAAAAAATAACAATTTTCTGCTTCTCCAATATAACCCTCTCTATTTTTCGTGTTCCTTCTGTTATGACATTATTCAATTTAATTTTCTGTAAGCAGTGCTGGCCAGCGGCTGCCTGTGGCCAAGGCTACGAAAGCTCCTACATAAATAAATGACCAATCGATCAATGAAAGGAGGATGGGAAGAAAGGGAGAGAGAAAATATCCAATGCAGGAAGAGGGAGGTTAGTGCAGGCGGTAAGAAAAAGGATGGGGAGCATCAATCAATCAGTTCCTGCTGAATATGTGAACTCCTTGCTCTCTGCAAACTGAACTATTATATTTATTCTCCATTGACTATTGGCTGTTGTCCAACCAGCTGATTTCAGAAAGAATAAAACTGCCACAATATTAATTGGTATCATCTCTCTCTCTGTCTCTCTCTCTCTCTCTCTGTCTCTCTCTCTCTCTCTGTGTCTGTCTCTCTGTCTCTGTCCCTCCCTCTCTCCCTCTCTCCCCTCCCTTCCCTCTCTCGCTCTGCCCCTCTCTCCCTCCCTCCCTCCCTCCCTCCCTCCCTCACCCTTTCTCTCTTGCTCTCCCTCCCTCCCTCCCTCTTTTTCTGTTGCCATCTATCTGTTTTACGTATCTTGTCTATGTATTTTGTCTATTCTACCTTTTGTATCTATATCAGTGGTGGGTTTCAAATTTTTTAATGGGTGTGGCCTGCTTTGTGGGTGTGGCTTGCTGGCCATGTGACCAGGTGGGAGTGGCTTGCCAGCCATGTGACCAAGTGGGAGTGGCTTGGCAGTCGTGTGACTGGCCAACTTGTAAAATGTGGTGAAACTCACGTAACAACGCTCTTGCTTAGCAACCAAAATGTTGGCTCAGGAACTCTGGCATTTGAAGCACCCAAGTCTTAAAGCTGTCAAGTTACAAGACCTTTGCATCCCTAACCCTTCAGAAAGAAAAACCCCCAGGGGTGTTCAAACTTGACAGATTTAAGACTTGTGGACTTCAAATCCCAGAATTCCTCCTCTTGCTCTTCCTCTTGATGATGTGAGGATGGGCAGGGGGAGGGAGCTGGAACCGGTTCTAAACGGCACTGCAGATTTGTGGAACCTTCTTCTATAGAAGAGGATAGGAACCCACCCTGATCTATATCTAGCTATCTGCCTGTTTATCATCTACCTATTTTATCTATCTACTCTACGTTGTATCTATCTTTTGTATCTACATCTACCTACACTATCTAACATCTATCTGTGGTATCTATCCTTTGTATCTCCTGTATATCTAGCTATCTGCCTATCATCCACTTATTTTATCTATCTGTTCTATTTATCTTCTCTATCTGTTGTATGCATTTGGTGTGTCTATATCTATCTATGTTATCTGCCTATCTGTCTATCATCTCTCTGCTGTATTTATTTATCTGTTGTATCTATCTCTTGCAGTGGTGGGTTTCAAATTTTTTAGAACCTACTCTGTAGGTGTGGCCTATTTTGTGGGTGTGGCTTGGCAGTCATGTGACAGGGTGGGAGTGGCCACCTTTTAAAATGTGGTGAAACTCATTTAACAACGCACTTGCTTAGCAACCAAAATTTTGGACTCAATTGTGATGATAAATTCTTTCTTTCTTTCTTTCTTTCTTTCTTTCTTTCTTTCTTTCTTTCCTTTCTTCCTTCCTTTCCTTTCCTTCCCGTTGGGTCACTGGCAGCGGCGGGCCAGATTTACTTCCAGGTACGCCAATGGAACCCCCTCTCACCGGTTCTCTAAATTTCACCAACCGGTTCTCGCGAGTAGGTGCGAGCCTGCAGAAACCCACTACTGATCTGTTGTATCTATATTTATATCTACCCACTGAGTGAACTTCAGCCAATCCCTTTCTCTCAGCCCTAGAAAGAAGACCACAAAGAAACCACTCCTGAAATACGTAGAACTACATGCCCAAGATAACATTTCCTGTTTCCCGTCTCCATGCACTGATTGCTTCTCAATATCTCTGCTTTTCGCAGCCTTCCTAAATCTCATTTCCTCTTTCATTGGACATTTCCTCAGGCATGGATGGATGGATCCTCATAAGCAGGCATTTAACTCTCGTCTATTTGTTATTTTCCTTTCATCCGATAAACAATTAGGCAGCCCAACACCCTTCAGAATGAGAGAAGGCTTCCTGGCTGCCGACTTGCCTGGTGATACACGTTGACTGTCCCATGGCAACGGCATGTGATGTCACAGGATGAGGACCTCACGCCGGGATTTAATTACAGAGTCAGGTGGAAGGCTCCAAGGGGAAAATGTACTTGCTCGGGGTAGGAAAAAGAGATTTACAATCTGGAAGAAGGAGACTTGTTCTGCTCTGCCTGGCTTCTCCAGACAAAACTATAATAACTCTGAGCAGAAACAAAACAAAAAAAAGTCCTTCCACTTGTCTTCCAGGTTACAGATTAATGGAGTTGGAAGGTACCTTGTAGGTCATCTAGTCCAACCCCCCCCCCCCATCCAAGCAGGAGACCTTAACACCATTTCTGACAGATGGCAGTCTAGTCTCTCCTTGAAATTCTCAAGTGATGAAGTTTCCACAACTTCCAAAGGCAAAAGCTGTTTCATTGGTTGATTGCTCTCAATTCCTCCTTATTTCTAGGTGGAATCTCTCTTTGTTCAGTTTCCATCCATTATTCCCTGTCTGGCCTTCGGGTACTTTGGAAAATAGCTTAGCCCCCTCTTCTCTGTCAGGAAATTTCTCCTCAGTTCTAAGTTGCTTCTCTCCTTGATTAGTTTCCACTCATTGCTTCTTCTCCTGCCCTCAGGTGCTTTGGAGAATAGTTTGACTCCCTCTTCTTTGGGGCAACCCCTGAGATATTGGAAGGCTGCTATCATGTCTCCCCTGGTCCTTCTTTTCATTAAACTAGACATACCCAGTTCCTGCAACTGTTCTTCATATGTTTTGGCCTCCAGTCCCCTCATCATCCTGGTTGCTCTTCTCTGCCCTCTTTCTAGAGTCTCCACATCGTTTTTTATAGCGTGGTGACCAAAACTGGATGCAGTACTCTAGGTGTGGCCTTACTAAGGCTTTATAGAGTGGTATTAGCACCTCCCTTGATCTTGATTGTATCTCTCTGTTAATGCAACTTAGGATCACATTGGCTTTTTTTGGCTACCGCCGCACACTGTTGGCACATATTCAGCTGGTTGTCCACTAAGACTCCAAGATCCCTCTCACGGTTCCTGCTATTAAGCCTGGTTTCACCCAGTCCCTGCTGGATTTGTATTGGCAAAATAGTTAGAGGACTTAAAGCAGGGATACCAGAGGTGGGATTCAGCAGGTTCTGACCAGTTCTGGAGAACCGGTAGTGGACGTTTTGAGTAGTTTGGAGAACCGGCAAATACCACTTCTAGCTGGCCCCGCCTCCATTTGCCTCCCGAGTCCCAGCTGATCAGGAGGGAATGGAGATTTTGCAGTAACCTTCCCCTGCCATGCCCACCAAGCCACACCCACAGAACTGGTAGTAAACATTTTTGAATCCCACCAGTGAGGGATGCCCAACCACTGCTGTGGCCTAGAGGTGGAGCTCTTGCCTCCCAATCAGGAGGTTGTGAGTTCAATCCTAGGTAGAGGCAGATGTAGGGTCTCCTGCTTGGACAGGGAGTTGGACTAGATGACCTGCAAGGTCCCTTCCAACTCTGTTAATCAGTTATTACTTGTCCATGAACTGGCTCTGGGCCGTGGCATGCCAGAAACCAGGGCACACAAACAAGTGAAGCTCCATCTGTGGCAGTGGTGGGTTTCAAATTTTTTAGAACCTACTCTGTAGGTGTGGCCTATTTTGTGGGCGTGGCTTGGCAGTCATGTGACAGGGTGGGAGTGGCCACCTTTTAAAATGTGGTGAAACTCATTTAACAACGCTCTTGCTTAGCAACCAAAATTTTGGACTCAATTGTGATGATAAATTCTTTCTTTCTTTCTTTCTTTCTTTCTTTCTTTCTTTCTTTCTTTCTTTCTTCCTTTCTTTCTTTCTTTCTTTCTTTCCTTCCTTCCTTCCTTCCTTCCTTTCCTTTCCTTCCCGTTGGGTCACTGGCAACGGCAGGCCAGATTTACTTCCAGGCACGCTGGTGGAACCCCCTCTCACCGGTTCTCTAAATTTCACCAACCGGCTCTCGCGAGTAGGTGCGAGCCTGCAGAAACCCACCACTGATCTGTGGGATGCAGGCAACATGCAAAACCATGCCCCCTTTTCTCCACACAAAACCTTTCCCCAAGGCACCAGTCCCTGGTGCCCAAAAGGTTGACGGGCCACTGATTTACAGGACTCTTTTAAGATGGTTGGCAAGGAGATCCCGCTTTTCGGTCCTGAGCAAAGATCCTCAGCCCCTGGATTTGGGAGGGGGGGGGGGAGTGTTAACTAAAAGGAGGACCCCTGGCTTAACATTTTGGGTGTGGAGGGAATCCCTCTGAGTAGAGGCAGCTTTGCCCCAACATTGGCCTGTTCTCTGTGCAACTCCGAGTGAAAAGGATGCCAATTTCCATACATCCATCCCTTTCTCTCCCCCCCACCCTTTCAGCCAGGTCTTTAAAAGCAGCCAAAGGAAAAACCAACCTTCTACAAAGAAGGGAGGGTTGTTGAACTAATGGGAAACATTAATAATGCTTTTTCTTGCAATCAGCGCAAAGCCACAAAGAGACGGTTTGGGAGACAGTCTAATGAAGCCCGATGTGCTGCTACTTCATTTCTCCTCCTCCTTCTCATGCACGTCACCTCCTTCCGGGAGGAGTGAGGGGGATTGATTGGCTCAAAGCAACTTAAATTCCAAAGACTTTCACAGCCTGGAGAATGATGGGGGGAGGGGGAGAAGAAGGAGGAGGAGGAGGAGGAGGAAGAAGAGAAAAGGAGGAGGGGGAGAAGAAGAAGAGGAGGAGGAAGAGAAGGAAAGGAGGAGGAGGAAAGGAGGAGGAAGAGGAGGAGAAGAAGAGGAGGAAGAGGAGGAAAAGAGGAGGAGGAATAGGAGGAAAGGAGGAGGAGGAAAGGAGGAGGAAGAGGAGGAGAAGAAGAGGAGGAAGAGGAGGAAAAGAGAAGGAGGAAAGGAGGAGGAAGAGGAGGAGAAGAAGAGGAGGAAGAGGAGGAAAGGAGGAGGAGGAAAGGAGGAGGAAGAGGAGGAGAAGAAGAGGAGGAAGAGGAGGAAAGGAGGAGGAGGAGGAGAGGAGGAGGAGGGGAGGGGAAAGAAGAGAAAAGGAGGAGGGGGAGAAGAAGAAGAGGAGGAGGAAGAGGAGGAAAGGAGGAGGAGGAAAGGAGGAGGAAGAGGAGGAGAAGAAGAGGAGGAAGAGGAGGAAAGGAGGAGGAGGAAAGGAGGAGGAAGAGGAGGAGAAGAAGAGGAGGAAGAGGAGGAAAAGAGGAGGAGGAAAGGAGGAGGAAGAGGAGGAGAAGAAGAGGAGGAAGAGGAGGAAAGGAGGAGGAGGAAAGGAGGAGGAAGAGGAGGAAAAGAAGAGGAGGAAGAGGAGGAAAAGAGGAGGAGGAAAGGAGGAGGAAGAGGAGGAGAAGAAGAGGAGGAAGAGGAGGAAAGGAGGAGGAGGAGAGGAGGAGGAGAGGAGGGGAAAGAAGAGAAAGGAGGAGGGAGAGAAGAAGAGGAGGAGGAGGAAGAGGAGGAAAGGAGGAGGAGGAAAGGAGGAGGAAGAGGAGGAGAAGAAGAGGAGGAAGAGGAGGAAAGGAGGAGGAGGAAAGGAGGAGGAAGAGGAGGAGAAGAAGAGGAGGAAGAGGAGGAAAGGAGGAGGAGGAAAGGAGGAGGAAGAGGAGGAGGAAAAGAGGAGGAGGAAGAAGAGGAAAAGAGGAGGAGGAAGAAGAGAAAAGGAGGATGAAGAGGAGAGCAAGAAGAGAAAGAAGAGAAAAAGAGGAGGGGGAGAAAAAGAGGAGGAGAAGGAGATCCTTGGCTGAGATGCAAAAGACTGGAAACACACTCCTGGTTTGGAGCCAAAGGCAAGAGGTGGCTTTAGTACAGAGCGCACCACAATGTTGTCCACTTTGTGAATATTGTTAAGGCCAGCTTGAGTTCAGATTCTGACACACAAGAATTGGCACAGGCTGCTTCTTTTTGTGGCATTGTTTTCTCTGAATGGGCTGCTATGGCGCTGCTCTGCGTCAGGCAAACTCTCTGACCAAATTGTTGAATATTGTTTGCTGCATTTCCTTCTGTAGGCAGCATTGGAAAGTGTGAGTGTGTGTGTGTGTGTACAGAGAGAGGGAGGGAGGGAGAGGAAGAGAGAAAGGATGAGAGAGAAAGGAAGGGGGAGAGAGAAGGATGGAGAGAGGGAGAGAGAGAGAAAGGGCAGGGAGAGGAATAAAGAGAGGAAGGTGAAGAGAGAAAGGGAGAAAGAGAGAAAGGGAGAGAGAGAAAGGGAGAAAGGGGGAGAGACAGGGATGGAGGGAGAGGCAGAGAGAGAGGGAGGGGATGAGAGAAATGGAGAGAGACAGGGAGATAGGGAGAGAGAGAGAAAGGGAGGGAGAGAAAGGGAGAGGGAGAGAGAAAGGGGGAGAGGCAGGGATGGAGGGAGAGGCAGAGAGAGAGGGAGGGGATGAGAGATATGGAGAGAGACAGGGAGATAGGGAGAGGGAGAGAAAGGGAGGGAGAGAAAGGGAGAGGGAGAGAAAGGGAGAGAGAAAGGGAGAGGGAGAGAGAAAGGGAAAGATAGAAAGGGAGAGGGAGAAAGGGAGAGAGACAGGGAGGGGAGAGGCAGAGAGAGAGGGAGGGGATGAGAGAAATGGAGAGAGGGAGAGAGAGAGAAAGGGAGAGGGAGAGAGCAGAGAAGACCAAGTACTCTTTTATGACAATAGAAGCTTTGAAGGGTTTTGGCATCTGCACGAACCCAACAGCTTTTGTGCCAACCTAAGTTGATGTTACCTAGGTAGCCCAGGTGCCTTCTCCCTTTCCTTCCAAAGAGATTCCTATTTACAAACGTGTGCGTGTGTGTGTGTGTGTGTGTGTGTGTGTGTGTGTGTGTGTGCGTTGTCAATCCCTATCAGGCCTCAGAAACATGGCCACCGAAACGCAACATCCTTGTTTACTTTGGGCAGGCCATGTTGAGGGCAGTGGTGGAAGACCAGGTCTCCTAGTTTTCCTCCCCCTCCTCCTCCTCCTCCTCCTCCTCCTCCTCCTCCTCCTTCTTCTCCGTCCCATCAAATCTCCATCAAGGCAAGTCCCTGCGAACAGCGGGAGTCTGGGACTCAATCAACATTTCTGGAAAGGTAGACAATTATTCACCCTCAGCAAAGGAAATGCTGGCTAAGTCCCGATGGTTAATTGACACTTCCACAGTCAGGAAAACATCTAACCACAGAAACGATCAACCTGCAGAGACTAGACATTGCATGCAAGGTAATTACTATTTTCTTGCAGTTGGGAAAGTCTGGTTTATCTTTCCATTCTGCGGTGGTCCGAGGAACAGCCCTGCAAGGTTCCTGGACATTAGATCCCCACAGATGTATCAAAGAGATAGATAGATAGATAGATAGATAGATAGATAGATAGATAGATAGATAGATAGATAGATAGATAGATAGATAGATAGATAGATAGATAGATAGATAGATAGATAGATAGATAGATAGATAGATAGATACGGTAGGTAGGTAGGCAGGCAGGCAGGCAGGCAGGCAGGCAGGCAGGTAGATATGCATGTATGCATGCATGGATGGATGTTTGGATAGAGAGATGCAGATAAATTGATAAATATAGATACAGATAAATATAGATACATATAAATAGATAAGACTATATGTGTATACAGATACAGTAGGTAGATATTAGAGAATAGATAGATAGACAGACAGACACGATTGATAGAGATATAAAGAGATCGACTCAATAGGTAGATGTGATAGAGAAGATAGATGATAGATAGATAGATAGATAGATAGATAGATAGATAGATAGATAGATAGATAGATAGATAGATAGATAGATAGATAGATAGATAGATAAGAGAGAACCTTTTTTCTCTTTAAACAAGACCTGAAAGGGGCAACCTGTGGCCTTTCCAAGCTGTTGGACCAGTGATGGGTTCCTACCGGTTTGGACCTTTTCAGCCAAACCAGTAGTGATTTGCCAGCCTGGGTCATTGGAACCAGCAGCGACCCATGTCTGCCATGCCCTCAAACTGGTTCCCTGGGTGGTGCTGTAGTTTGACAGTGTTGAGGGAATTATTTGTTTAGCAGAGTGATGGCATTCAGGAAAAGACTGTCCTTGTGTCTAGTTGTTCTGGTGTGCAGTGCTCTCTATAGCCTCGTTTTGAGGGTAGAAGTTGAAACTATTTGTGTCCAGGATGCATCTGTAGATACTTTCATGGTCCTCTTTTTGACTTGTGCAGTGTGCAGGTCCTCAATGGAAGGCAGGTTGGTAGCCATTGTTTTTTTCTGCAGTTCTAATTATCCATTGAAGTTCGTGTCTGTCTGTCTTGTTGGGTTGCAGAGCCAAACCAGACAGCTGTGGAAGTGCAGATGAAAGATTCAACCATTCCTCTGTAGAACAGAATCAGCAGCTCCTCACGGCCGATTCGCTCCCACAGAGAGGGACTTCTCCGGGTGCCGTCCACTAGACTTTGTCAGCGGGCGACGCCCAGGGGAAGGGCTCTCTCTGTGGTGGGCCCAGCCCTCTGGAACGACCTTCCCCCCGACATTATAACGACCACGGACCTCCGCTCCTTCCGTCTAAAACTAAAAACATATTTGTTCTGCTTGGCCGGCCTAGGGTAGTCTCTCGTCTATGGGATTGTTAATAATTTTAGATAGGGATTTTAGTATTTTAATTGGTAATTTTTAGCGCAGGGATATATTTAATTTGTTTTTATCATGTGTATGTGTATTTATTGTTTTATTCGCCCTGTGCACCGCTCCGAGTCCCTTTGGGGAGAGGGAGCGGTCAACAAATTAAATTATTGATTATTATTATTGATTACATCACCCAGCAAGACTCAACCAAGCCTGGGACACAGATAACCTTCAAAGTTACCCCTGCATGGCCCCATGGGAGTCTGACAACCAATCAGAATACAAGCTCAAATTCATAAAGCCCAGAGAGGGCATAAAATCCAGGCACTCTCAGCATCTCTTCCCTTTTTTGCCCAGGTCCTCAAACCACGTGGTCCTGTTGATCAATAAACCTTCTTTCCAAGCAACTTCCATGAATCCAGAGTCTTTTGCCCCACTTGGAACTGAACCCAGATGGACATGTCTTCCAACTGAAGGACATGCTCTGAATCTTAACTATTAAAGCGTATGATCTGGTGGACCCAGGAATTACGCCTTCTCCATCAGGTTCACTAGCCCTTTGGAGCATAACTCCACCAAAAATTAGGTTGATCCTGGTACTGCAGGATCAAGTTGGGAGATCGTTTAGTTCAAGAGGTGTCAAACTCGATTTCATTGAGGGCCACATCAGGGTTGTGTTTGAACTCAGCAGGGGGGAAGAGTAGGCGTGGCAAGGGTGGGCATGATGCCACTCATGTTGGGGGCACCTCTGGTGGCCCAAGCACTCTGCCAATAAAAACAGGCCCCCGAGCTCTGTTTCTGGCTGTGACAACCTCCTGCTACCTTTTGCTAGCAAAAACAGCTCAGGAGGGCTGCAACGTGGCCTTCCCGAGCTCCATTTCTGTCAGAATATTCATGAACCGGCAGAGACATGGGAACAAGGTCAGCCAATGAGGCTTATTTGGAAACAAAAACTTAAGTAAGAAGTCTGGGCTTGGCTTAGCTGTACTAAGCTCTGAACTCTGAACTGAAACTCATCTCTGCTCTCCTCTGCCTTGTGCTTGCTTGTAACTGCTACCACATTGGAAGAATCTACCATTGGTGTTGTACATTTATTCATGTGTTATTTATTCATTAATAAAGAAATTAATGAATTCTGCTGAATCAATTATCTGTGTGTGCTTTCTGGATGTGATTTCTGTAACAAACGTTGACAATTGTCGCTGACAGAGGCACCCCAGGTCGGTCCTTCGCTGTTTCCAAGAGGGCCCCGTGGACTAGATCTTAGCACCCCCTGGGCCAGATCTGACTTGCAGGCCTTGAGTTTGACCCCCCTGCTTCATGAGTTGTATGAATTTGTGCTTCAATTTCAATTTCAATTTCAATTTATATACCGCGCCTTCTCCACCGAAGTGGACCCAGGGCGGTGCACAGGAATTTAAAACAACCAATAATAAAATACAATAAATACAATAAATAGATAAAAAGAATTAAATCACAGCCTGTGCTAAAAATACCCCCTAAAAAGTCTAACATCATTTGCGTGTTAGGCAGAAGCTATATTACAAGAATCCAGACTATTACGCGAGACCAGCTTGTTGAAAAAAATATGTTTTAAGTGAACGGCGAAAGAGGGGAAGGTCCGTGATAGTGCGAAGTTCGGGGGGGTAGGTCGTTCCAGAGGGCCAGCCCTGCCACAGAGAAGGCCCTAACCCTGGGCACCGCTAGCCGGCATTGACCGGCGGTTGGTACCCTCAGTAGGCCCTCTCTGTGGGAGCGTATCAGACGCAGGGAGGTATGTGGCAGGAGACGGTCCCGCAAGTAACTAGGCCCCGAGCCATGGAGCGATTTGAAGATGATAACAAGCACCTTGAAGCGCACCCGGAAAGCCACCGGTAGCCAGTGCAGCTCACGCAGGAGAGGTGTTACGTGGGAGTAACAAGAGGCTCCCAGAGTCCCCCGCGCGGCCGCATTCTGAACCAACTGGAGCCTCCGGGTGCACCTCAAGGGGAAGCCCATGTAGAGAGTGTTACAATAGTCTAGGTGAGACGTCACGAGTGCCTGAGTGACAGTGCGGAGGGCGTCTCGGTCCAGAAAGGGACGCAACTGGCGTGCTAATGTGTTTCTCCTTTGTTACCATCCTTCACTTTTGCTTTCCATGGTGGTGGGTTCCTGCACATGTGTTTTATATTGATATGCATGTTTTGGTGTCTTCACCCTTCAGAATCCCTTGGCAAGATGTATCAATCAAAAGAAATAAATAAATGTGCTGCAATTAAATCTGGAGGGCTAGACGTTCCAGCCTTGGATTAAAATGTTCAATAGAATGAAAAGATGAGCATCTTATCCATGTTGGCATTACATTCAGATGGGCAGGTGTTTTGTTGCTAAATACCAGGTGGCTCAGGGGGTAGAGTGCAGTACTGCAGGCTACTTCAGCTGATTGCTAGCTGCAGTTTGGCAGTTCAAATCTCACCAGGCTCAAGGTTGACTCAGCTTCCAGCCATCTGAGGTGGGTAAAATGAGGATCCAACTTGTTGGGGGCAAGAGGCTGACTCTGTAAACCTCTTAGGGAGGGAAGTGGTATCACTGGAGGTTTTTCAGAAGAGACTAGACAATCACTTATCTGAAATGGTATAGGTCAGTGATGGCTAAGCTTTTTGTTGTTGGGTGCCAAGAATGTATCAGCATGCAATAGCGTATAAGCGTGCCAGCACCCATAATGTAAAGCCTCCCACCTGGCTCCCTTGAAGCCCTCCAGAACAGGAGATGGATCATTTCTGAACTTCTGGTAGACTTGTTGGGTCCATTTTTCACCCTCCTCAGGCTCCGGAGGCTTTCCTGAAGCTTGGGGAGGGCAAAAATGGCCTCCTTCAGCCCTCCGTAAGGCCGAAAATCAGTTGGCTGGCACGCACATGCAGGCTGGAGCTGACGGATTGTGTACCGGCAGATATGCCTCCGTGTGCCACCTGTGACACGCGTGCCATAGGTTCGCCATCATGGGTATAGGTTCTCCTGCTTGAGCAGGGGGTTGGACTAGAAGACCTTCAAGGTCCCTTCCAGCTGTATTCTATTCTATTCTATTCTATTCCATATTGTATTGTATTGTATTCTATTCTATTCTATTCTATTCCGTATTGTATTGTATTGTATTGTATTGTATTGTATTGTATTGTATTGTATTGTATTCTATTCCATTCTATTCCATTCTATTCCATTCTATTCCATTCTATTCCGTATTGTATTGTATTGTATTGTATTGTATTGTATTGTATTCTATTCTATTCTATTCTATTCTATTCTATTCCATATTGTATTGTATTCTATTCTATTCCATTCTATTCCATTCTATTCCATTCTATTCCGTATTGTATTGTATTGTATTGTATTCTATTCTATTCTATTCTATTCCATTCCGTATTGTATTGTATTGTATTGTATTGTATTCTATTCTATTCCATTCTATTCCATTCTATTCCATTCTATTCCGTATTGTATTGTATTGTATTGTATTGTATTCTATTCTATTCTATTCTATTCCGTATTGTATTGTATTGTATTGTATTGTATTGTATTGTATTGTATTGTATTCTATTCTATTCCATTCCATTCCATTCCATTCTATTCCATTCTTTTCCGTATTGTATTGTATTGTATTGTATTGTATTGTATTGTATTCCATTCCATTCCATTCTATTCCATTCTTTTCCGTATTGTATTGTACTGTATTGTATTGTATTCTATTCTATTCCATTCCATTCCATTCCATTCTATTCCATTCTTTTCCGTATTGTATTGTAGTGTAGTGTAGTGTAGTGTAGTGTAGTGTACTCTATTCTATTCTATTCTATTCCATATTGTATTGTATTGTATTGTATTGTATTGTATTCTATTCTATTCTATTCTATTCCATTCCATTCTATTCCGTATTGTATTGTATTGTATTGTAGTGTATTGTATTGTATTGTATTGTATTGTATTGTATTCTATTCCATTCCATTCCATTCTATTCCATTCTTTTCCGTATTGTATTGTATTGTAGTGTAGTGTAGTGTAGTGTACTCTATTCTATTCTATTCTATTCTATTCTATTCTATTCTTCTATTCGCTAGCTCAAAAGAGGAGGAAGTCTTCCTCATTCTCCACACAACAAACCACCCTTTGACTTCTTAGGGAAATCCTGGATTTTTCCCCAAATTTGTAACAGGGCCTGGCATCCCTCCATCCCAGGTTCTGCTCCTTGGACCGATTAGAAGCGTAACTGAATATCGGGAGAGTGGGAGGGAATCGTAGGAGGAACGGCTTCTAAATATAGAAGATCAAAACGATGACACGTTCGAGTTTCTTGACTGACGTCGCTCAGAACAAAGAGTTGAGTGTGGAGCCGAACTTCACCAATGCCGCTTTCAAGTCCCTGATTCCAGATGGCAGGAAGTGGTAGAAAGTCAGAACAATAGTGGGTTTTTTTTTTTAAATTCAGCTGCAAGAGCCAGATTTTTCCATCCCTTCGCAAGGTGGTGACTCAAGAAAGACCTTTTGGTGTTACGTGACACCCAGGCAGCCAGGATTCACAATGGGTGGGGGTTCAGTTTTTGGACAACACAAGTGGACAGGTGATCTGATCAAAGTGCCAGGAAGTATTACAAGAAGAGAGCTGAGAATTATGGAATAATAATAGATTATATGTGTGTGTGTGTGTGTGTGTGTGTGTGTCCATGTGTGCGTGTGTGTTACGTTTTTGAGCTGATCAATAAATAAGTCAGGGAGACTAGAATAGATCTATTTCCAGCTTTTTAGCTCTCATCAGATAGCCATACCCTTACTGGGATTTGAACCGGGGCTGTATTACATGCTAGTCAAATGCCTTACCACTTTGAGCCACCAGGTTCTCTTCTTGCTCAGCTGAGACAGGCAGATAAGTATATACTTTGTATACAGGGTGTTGTAGAACAAAGTATATATGTGTGTGTGTGTGTGTGTGTGTGTGTGTGTGTGTGTGTGTGTGTGTGTGTTACGTTTTTGAGCTGATCAATAAATAGGTCAGGGAGACTAGGATAGATCTATTTCGAGCTTATTAGCTCTCATCAGCTAGCCATATATATATATATTTGTGTCACAACAACCTGTTAAGTCCCAATTAGGAGGAAGCATACTGCTCTCCTTATCTGCCTTTTGGCTCATCACCAGAGACCATCTAGACATAAAGCTATGAGTTCCGTTGTGTAATTTTTTTATATGTGTGTTACGTTTTTGAGCTGATCAATAAATAAGTCAGAGAGACTAGTATAGAACCTGGTGGCCTAATGGCTAAGGCTCCTGCCTAGCATGCAATACAGCCCCAGTTCGAATCCCAGTAAGGGTATGGCTAGCTGATGAGAGCTAAAAAGCTCAAAATAGATCTATACTAGTCTCTCTGACTTATTTATTGATCAGCTCAAAAACATAACACACACGCACACACAAACATATATATATATATATATGCACGTATGTATGTATGTATGTATGAAACGTAGGTATGTAAGTATCGGAATGAGTGTATGTTTATTAGGTTGGATATAAATAGTAAAAGATTTTCTTAGTTAACTATCAAGGAAAATTAATAGATATTACTTAATAAAAAAGGGGGGATAGAAACAACGTGATTTCTATGCAGAATACCTTTCCAGGGTGAAGTACCAGGAGAGATTTTTTTGGAATAGACAAGGGATGCCATTATGTGGTTATGTTTAAGTAAGACTTGTCTGAAGAAGAAGAGGATAGACTAAATATGGAATATTAGAGGAGAATTCTGGTGTAATGATATTAAGATATATAAAAGACGTGGAGACTCTCGAAAGAGAGCAGAGAAGAGCAACCAAGATGATTAGAGGACTGGAGACTAAAACATATGAAGAACGGTTGCAGGAACTGGGTATGTCTAGTTTGATGAAGAGAAGGACCAGGGGAGACATGATAGCAGTGTTCTGATATCTCAGAGGGTGCCACAAAGAAGAGGGAATCAAACTATTCTCCAAGGCACCTGGGGGCAGGACAAGAAGCAATGGGTGGAAACTAATCAAGGAGAGAAGCAACTTAGAACTAAGGAGACATTTCCTGACAGTTAGAACAATTAACCTCTGGAACAGCTTGCCTCCAGAAGTTGTGAATGCCCCAACCCTGGAAGTCTTTAAGAAGATGTTACATAGCCATTTGTCTGAAATGGTATAAGGTACCTGCCCACGCAGGGGGTTGGACTAGAAGACCTACAAGGTCCCTTCCAACTCTGCTATTATACAATACAATACAATAGCAGAGTTGGAAGGGACCTTGTAGGTCTATTGTATTGTATTGTATTGTATTGTATAATGATTTTTTTTTATTTAAAACCTATGAACTGAGATTAATGAGCAATGATGGTTCTAGAAGTGCACAAGAGTTATGTGTAACCAGTCGACGTACTTTCCAAAGGATACAATGTAGAATGATGGTTTTTCCTTTTTGTATTTTTGTTTTATTAAAAAATAATATTTTTTTTATAAAAAAAAAAAGAAGAAGAAGAGAGCTGAGAAGAGAAATGACTCTAACAACTGCTGTTGTTATGGCAGTTGAGAACCGCCAGTGGTCAGCAGTGCTGGCAGCAGATTCGGACAGGGAGAAGGTTGGAGAGGAACATGGGCCAGTCCTGGAGTCTGGGGAAAGCTCAGACAAGGGTTCTGCATCAGAGTTAGAAGTGGGGCCAAGGCCATCTGGCAGTTCTCAATTGCCTTCAGAGCTAAACAGGAGTGAGGCAGATGAACATTTGGAGCCTCTTCCAAGTGTGTGCATGCGCAGAGCTGCCAGGAGAAAAGAACAGCTGAGAAATCAGGGTTGACTTGGGAGTAAAGTCACAGGTGGACAGTGAATGGCCCTTCCCATAGGACATAAAAGAGGAGTGAAAGGGGAGTGGGATTTGGCAGGAAACAATTCGTTCTTTCGTTCATTTGTTTCAGGAGTGTGAAGATCTGCCCGTGAATCCCAGAGACTCTGTGCCCAGTCATTCCTTGCACAGCACCTCATTTGGGAAATATTTGCATGGCAGCTTTCCAAGCTAGATAAGGTCTGTGATCATAACTTCACCTTTGAAAGACTGTTTACCAGGCCTTGGCTGAACGTGATGGAAAGGAATTCACATTCGTTTAATAAAAGGGATTTTGTTGGGACCAGAAATTTGCTTTGTACTCCTTTTTGGGGGGGAAGCCTAGGTCAGAACAGCTGTGGAGAAATTCCCGCGAGAGATTTGTATAGTCCTCTGCTATCTCAAACTTTAATTTAAGAAACGGACTGGACAGAGGAATGTAGACAGAATAAGATAGATAGAATAACAGAGTTGAAAGGGACCTTGGAGGTCTTCAAGTCCAACCCCCTGCTTAGGCAGGAAACCTTATAGCATTTCAGACAAATGGTTATCCAACATCTCACAAGCCTCTATCAATATCTTCAATTTAGGGTTTCATATTATTTCTTTGAGCCTGGAGTCCGCATCACACACTGCGTCGTGGCAGGTAAATTTAGCAACTTAGCATAGTTCATTTAGTGTCTGTCTGAACTTACAACAGCACTGAAAAAAGTAAGACGTCCATTTTTCCTACTGATGACCATCAAGGCATCTTCATGGTCACATGATCAACATTCAGCCACCGGGCAACGATATTTATGACAGTAGCACCAGTGGTGGGTTTCAAATTTTTTAGAACCTACTCTGTAGGTGTGGCCTATTTTGTGGCCGTGGCTTGGCAGTCATGTGACAGGGTGGGAGTGGCCACCTTTTAAAATGTGATGAAACTCATTTAACAACGCTCTTGCTTAGCAACCGAAATTTTGGACTCAATTGTGATGATAAATTCTTTCTTTCTTTCTTTCTTTCTTTCTTTCTTTCTTTCTTTCTTTCTTTCTTTCTTTCTTTCTTTCTTTCTTTCTCTTTCTTTCTTTCTCTTTCTTTCTTTCTTTCTTTCTTTCTTTCTCTCTCTCTCTATCCTTTCCTTTCCTTTCCTTCCCGTTGGGTCACTGGCAGCGGCGGGCCAGATTTACTTCCAGGTACGCCGGTGGAACCCCCTCTCACCGGTTCTCTAAATTTCACCAACCAGCTCTCGAGAGTAGGTGCGAGCCTGCAGAAACCCACCACTGTGTAGCACTCTCCTGGGATGATGTGATCATCTTTTGTAAATTAGAAGGGAAAAAAAGTCAAGGAGGAAGCCAGATTCGGTTAACATCTCTGTTACTAACTTAATTGCAGTGATTCACTTAATAACCGTGGCAGGAAAGGTCATAAGATGGGGCCAAACTCACTTAACGTCTCACTTAGCAACAGAACCTTGGAGTCCAGTTGTGGTTGTACTCCTGCCATGAAGCTCCTGCAAGGCAGCGGTGAGATTCAGCCGGTTCAGACTGGTTCATATGAGCCGCTAGTTCCGGTGATCAGTTGGCCCCACCCACCCGCCCCTGCGCTAGCCTGTCCTATATTTCCTTTGTTTGAAGCCCAGCTGATAGGCACGGCAGAGCGAATCAACGCACCTCAACTGTTTTAGTCACTGAGGCTGCAGAATAATAATAATAATAATAATAATAATAATAATAATAATAATAATAATAATAATAATAATAATAATAATAATAATAATAATAATAATAATAATAATAATAATAATAATAATTTTAATTTGTAAACCGCTCCCTCTCCCCGAAGGGACTCGGGGCGGTGCACAGGGGAATTAAAAACGTACAAATATAAATACATCATAAATATATAAAATCAAATTAAACAATTTATCCCTGCGCTAAAAAACCTAAAATCTTAAAAACTAAACCCCTTAAAAATCCAATTAAAATAATTTAGATGTACAGACTAAAAAGGCTGGAAGGTAGGTTAGGCCAGGCCGGCCTGTTGGAAAAGATAAGTCTTGAGCTTTTGTCGGAAGGCGCGGAGGTCCGTGGTTGTTCTGAGGTCGGGGGGTGGGTCGTTTCATAGAGGTCATTCCATAGAGCTGGGCCCGCCACAGAAGGTAAGTTTTAGAGCTGTTTTGAAATGAATGAAGCACACTGGTTATTACAACGTTTGAATCCCACCACTGCTTGCAAGGTGATCTGTTAGGAGTAGACTCCGAGTGTTGGGTAGGCAATATATAATACCATGATGACAAATGGCCCTCGTTGCTTTAAGGATTGTGGAATGCAATTAGAGACTGTAATTATCTCGGCAATAAGAGGAAGTCAGGAGAGCGCAGTCTCTCTCTGCTTGATCGATCTCTCTACTGATTGCTACCTGACTGCTCGCTGTGACTGCCTGAAGGAAGAAGGAAGGAAGAAGGAAGAATTGTTAATTAAGACTGTAAGCAATTGTTAAGGACTTTGTTTGACTCACTGTATACTATCACTGCTTGTGAAGCAGTAGCTTAGTTGTACAACACCAGTAAAGCTACTTGTTTTTTTTACTAACAGTGTCTGATATCCCCCAACATGATCTCACCTCCTTCCAGATTGGCAGGTGAACGAAGAAGGACCTGCTGATATGGTGGAAGCAGAAGGACCCTATCACTCCCAAGTTATTGGCAAGGTGGGACATCATCCTTCCCTGCAGTGGTGGGTTCCAGATCCTGGTGCAACGCAGCCCGGCGTCCTCCCCATGAAAGTGTATAGTGGGCGCATGCATCTTACCCTGCAGCAACACCTCCACGAGCCTCCGCGACACTCCAGCTGCGCCGTGCGCAGAATCACCGAAGAGTTTAAGACAGGTAAGGTCAACGGGTGGGCAGGTGGGCCCTCGGGAGCACTGTACCGGAACGGCACCAGTGCTCTGGGGAGGCTCCAGTGGGCCTGTACTGCGGTGTACCACCTGCAACCCACCACTACATCTCTGTGCAGCTCCATTTCCAACAGACAAAGCTTTTGTGCCCCATTGCAAGCCAATGGAGGAAAGCACCAGAGAGACCCACACCCCTCCCCTTTCTAAAGCTGCAACCGTTCCTTCCTTCCTTCCTTCCTCGCCTCAAATCTTTGGCTGCTTTTAGACGGCATTCATTTATTTTAGAGCACAAAGTGGGCTGCTGGTTGGCAGGACTCTCGAAGCAATTTGCAAAACCAAGTCCAACATTCTAATTTTGGGTTAAAAAAAAAATACAACCAAGGCGCAGACCAGAAAGTGATGGGAAGACCTAGCTTAGAACCTTGAGATTGTCAAAAGGAGGAGATAAAAGTTTCAGATCTCAAAACCAGGACCAAAAGCTGCATAAACCAGTGTTGGAAGAAATATCCAGGTCCAGATCCAAGACGGGAGAAAGGGAGACAAAATGGAGGTTGGAGACTGATTGGAAAGAGAGTCCATTTATTGATGAAGCAGAACCACCAACCACATGTGATTCTGGCTGGCTGAGCACATGGAGTTGAGAGTGGGAGTGTATTTATACCTTCTCTTGGGCTTTGCACTTGAGCTTCCTGTTCCTATGCAAGAGCATGCTATTCTATTGGGGTCATAGCTGGCTGTGTAGGTTGTCTGAGCCAAGCTTGGCTGAAGCTTGGCCTGCTAATGCAATGAAGGGGCTTGTTGGGCAATTCCTATTGTGTCTGAGGGCTAATCTTACTTTTGTTCAGACCTTGCTGCAGGAACCCGCTTATGAATAGAGCTGGCTATCTCTTTATCTCTTAAGTGCTGGCATCCGCTGAGGGCTATTGAGAAAGATGGGGGCTGTGTTCTGCCTCCAAGAGCAAGTTTCTCCATTTTTCATCCTGGGAAAAATAATATTCTGCCTTTTTAATGCTTCTCAAAATATTTCATTCTTCTAGGAGAGGGGTGGGTGCTAACTTTCTATGGCAGGGACACCATTTCATGATGGCAATCCAGAGTCGAGGTACCCCACTGAAGGACATTTTCTAAGGGGACTCACTTGCATCTCATTCACTAAACATCAATCAAGGACAGCATTCCAAGACGTGGAGACTCTAGAAAGAGTGCAGAGAAGAGCAACAGAGAGGATTAGGAGACTGGAGGCTAAAAAATACGATGAACAGTTGCAGGAATTGGGTATGTCTAGCTTAATAAAAAGGACTAGGGGAGACATGATAGCAGTCTTCCAATATCTCAGGGGTTGCCATAAAGAAGAGGGAGTCAAGCTACTCTCCAAGGCACAGGACAGGGCAGGACAAGAAGCAATAGGTGGAAAGTCATCAAGGAGAGAAGCAACTTAGAACTAAGGAGAGATTTCCTGACAGTTAGGACAATTAACCAGTGGGAACAACTTGCCTCCAGAAGTTGTGAACGCCCCAACACTGGAAGTCTTTAAGAAGATGTTGGATAGCCATTTGTCTGAAGTGGAGTAGGGTTTCCTGCCTAGGAACTAGACATACCCAGTTCCTGCAACTGTTCATCGTATGTTTTAGCCTCCAGTCCCCTAATCCTCTTTGTTGCTCTTCTCTGCTCTCTTTCTAGGGGGTTGAAGTAAAAGACCTCCAAGGTGCCTTCCCACTCTGTTATTCTATTCACACTATATGATCCTGAGCTGAAATGAAGTTTTGTTACAAAAGCATCCTCTTCAGAAATCCTCCCATGATTCCTTACTTTAAGACTGAAAAGGGTATTTCATCCTGAAATGGCAAAATTGAGTACTTTGCTCTTCAGTGGTGAAGAATGGAACTTTGATTTTGGGTTTATTTATAGATTGATAGATCTTTACAGAAATGGCTGGCTGATATTTCTTTCTTTTTTTTTTGTTTCTTATCCTTCCTCACTTCTCTTCCCCCTGTTCCTCCCCACTGTTTTTCTATTTACTTTTTTGTATTGTATGATATTTTATAAAGGAAAAGGTTCCCCTCACACATACTGGGTATGTGCTAGTCGTTCCCAACTCTAGGGGGTGGTGCTCATCCCTGTTTCAAAGCCGAAGAGCCAGCGCTGTCCGAAGACGTCTCTGTGGTCATGTGGCCAGCATGACTAGATGCTGAAGGTGCATGGAATGCTGTGACCTTCCCACCCAAGGTGGTCCCTATTTTCCTACTTGCATTTTTTTACATGTTCTCGAACTGCTTGGTTGGCAGAAGCAGGGATAAGTAACGGGAGCTCACTCCATTACGCGGCGCTAGGGATTCAAACAGCCAAGCTGCCGACCTTTCTGATCAACAAGCTCAGCGTCTTAGCCACTGAGCCACCACATCTCTATAATGTTTAATAACTCAATATAAATGTTAAACCGGAAGCTCTGTAAGGTTATAGCTGCCATTAAGAATACTAATCTTCCTTCTTTCCATAAAAAAGTCAAACCGAGTTGGCAATTGGAGTTTATTTCATTTCTAGTGCTGTAATAGCATGCCCCACCAGGGACGAAGGACGCAGGGAAAAAAATTAAATTGTATTTATGTGCAAGCTGATCCCATGTTATACCGTCAAACTGACACCCATGAGCCAAACTACAGTTAGCTTTTGGCATCGTGGCTTCTCTGCATTCCGCCGTGTGGCTTGCCCTCCAAAGGGAGGATGCATTTGAAAGAAATCTGCACCCGAGGGCCAATGTTTTAAAGAACGATTCCTAAACTTGTTCAAGAATAAGAGGGGCTGAAAAGTGAAAAATGGAAAGACGCTCTTGACCAATTTCTAGTGAAAACCAGTTTAATGCAACGATTGAGGCGATGTTAGATAGATTGGTCAAATGTATTGTCCTGAACTAGGCCTCCCAAAAGCACGAAGCCGACTCCTCGTCCCAATAAAACCTCTTTTATTTAGGTTAAAGGGAATCCCTCCCCAGCCAAGTCCCAGCCAACAGTTTTCCAAGAGATTTCACAACTACACACTTGGCTTGGAGAGCTGCCAGGCCGATATCTTCTAAACTCCATGCTGTAGCAGCAATTACTTGGCAAGGAGTCAGGAACAGAGCTTCATCCTCATGAATTGAACTTATTGTCTCCTGCAAACTCCACTCCCCTTTCGCTCCTCTTTATTTCCTATGGGAGTGGCCATTCAACATCCACCTGTGACTTTACTCCCAAGTTGGTCCTTGTTCCTTAGCTGTTCCCTTCTCCTGGCAGCTCTGTGCAAGCACACACTGGAAACAGGCTCCAGCTGTTCTTCTGCCCCACTGATCTCCGACTCCGAAAGCAGCTGATAATTGTCAGATGGCCCCTGGCCCCCTCTCTGCCTCTGATGCAGAGCCCTCATCAGAGCCTTCCCCAGACTCCAGGACTGGCCTATGTTCCTCCCCAACCTTCTCACTGTCTGAGTCTGTCACCAGCTCTGCTGGTGGGCCACAACCAGGGGTGGGTTCCTGCCGGTTCTAACCTCTTCTATAGAAGAGGTTCCACAAATCTATAGTGCCATTTAGAACCGGTTCCAGCTCCTTCCCCTCCGCCCGTCTGCATATCATAAAGATGAAGAACGAGACGAGGAATTCTGGGAAGTCCACAAGTCTTAAAGCTGTCAAGTTTGAACACCCCCGGGGATGTTTTTTTCTTTAAAAAAATGCATGCATAGCCTTTAGGAAGCTTGTAGAGTGCTCCTGGGAGCTGGGTGGGGTAAAATTGAGCAAGAAACGGCCCACCTTTCACTCATTTCTGCTCTCCCCAGCCCCCAGAAGCACTCTGGAATCCTCCTAAAGGCTATGCACGGCCATTTTGGTGAAGGGAGCATGGAAAATGCTTTATTCGTTGTATAAGACGCACCCAGATTTTAACCCTCTTTGTTGAGGGGAAAAGGTGCGTCTTATACTCTGAAAAATATGGTAATTGTAAGCGGCCAATGAACCGCTTGTTGAGTGGGCAGCTGTGTAAACGGACTCAATAAATTCAATCTCATAACTGCTAAAAATCTGCAGAAATGTGCTGCTAATCTCCGCCTCTCTCGGCTGGGTGTCTCTTTTCCGTTTGAAATTGTCAACTGCCTTAGGATAATAAATTGCCTGGATCTCTAGCAAAACACGGACCAGCCAAGAACAATACCGTGTTTGAAGCCGCAGCCCTCCCCATCAAAGCCCAGGATGGAACTAAAAGGGGCCCGGTTGTAAACAGTGCCGATCTTCTTTTAAAAGGCATTTTGTTTGATATAAATCTTCCCAAACCAAGTTCCCGTTAGGCAAGGCGGGTTTGATTAGGCCTCTGTTAACCAGACGGGTGGAATATGAGCCACTTTGAACTGTTAAAAAAGGCTGGGATCAAAGTTGGAGAGCTGGTGGGGGGGGGGAGAGATATTTTGGGTGGACTCACAAGCAGCGAAGGCTGCGGGGCAAGGTTGAGGAGGGGGCTGCCAAACAGCTGGAGGAAAAGAACACATTTAAAGAAGACTTTGGCGTCAGGTGTCTTGACTCACTGAAAATGGGTCCTTGCTCATGTGGCTTTGAATAATAATAATAATAATAATAATAATAATAATAATAATAATAATAATAATAATAATAATAATAATAATAATAATTTAATTTATAACCCGCTCTCTCTCCCCGAAGGGACTCGAGGCGGAGCACAGGGAATTTAAAATACATATAAAATCACAAACATAGTACAATATTAAAATAAAATTAAACTAACCCTGCGCTAAAATCCCATATTAAAACTAAAAATTAGTCGTTAAAAACCCTAAAAACAGTTGATTACCCCAGGCTGGCCAGGCAGAAGAAGTGAGTTTTTAATTTTTGACGGAAGGAGCGGAGGTCCGTGGTTGTTCTAATTTCGGGGGGAAGGTCGTTCCAGAGAGTCGGGCCCGCCCAGAGAAGGCCCTTCCCCTGGGCGTCGCCCGCTGGCACAGCCTAGTGGACGGCACCCGGAGAAGTCCCTCTCTATGGGAGTGAATCGGCCGCAGGGATGTATGGGGCAGGATGCGATCCCGCAAATAGAGCCTTTTGAACATGGTTGTTCAGCTCCTCAAGAGACAGCAACATGTCCTGTCCAACTGAATAGAATAGAATAGAATAGAATAGAATAGCATAGAATAGAGTAGTGTAGAGTAGAGTAGAGTAGAATAGAATAGAATAGAATAGAATAGAATAGAATAGAATAGAATAGAATAGAATAACAGAGTTGGAAGGGACCTTGGAGGTCTTCTAATCCAACTCCCTGCTTAGGCAGGAAACTCTACACCACTTCAGACAAATGGTCAATTAATCTCTTTAAAACTTCCAGTGTTGGAGCATTTACAACTTCTGGAGGCAAGTTGTTCCACTGATAAATTGTTCTAACGATCAGGAAATTTCTCCTTAGTTTTAAGTTGCTTCTCTCCTTAATTAGTTTCCACCCATTGCTTCTTGTCCTGCCCTCAGGTACTTTGGAGAACAGCTTGACTCCCTCTTCTTTGCGGCAACCCCTGAGATATTGGAAGACTGCTATCATGTCACTCTTAGTCCATTTTTTCATCAGACTGCAGGTAAAGCAGTGATTTATCTGCAGGAGAAAATCGCTCAGATACAGAACGAGTTAGCCCCCATTCATGGCCCAGTGGGTTGCCACGAGGCGGATCTTGTTTGGGAGGAGTTTGACTCCGTTACTTCCGAGGATATGGACAGGCTACGTGGGCGACTGCGAGCCACCACATGTTTATTGGACCCGTGTCCCTCCTGGCTTGTACTGGCATCCTGGGAGGTGACACGAGGCTGGCTCCAAGAGGTTGTCAACGCTTCTTTGAGGGAGGGTTCCTTGCCTGCCTCCCTTAAAGAGGCCATGGTGAGGCCCCTCCTGAAGAAGCCCTCTTTGGATCCAGCTCTTTTAAACAACTATCGTCCAGTCTCCAACCTTCCCTTTTTGGCAAAGGTTGTCGAGAGTGTGTTGGCACAACAGTTTCCCCGTCACCTGGAGGAAGTTGATTATCTAGACCCGCGCCAGTCCGGCTTTCGGCCCGGGCATAGCACCAAGACGGCATTGGTCGCGTTGGTCGATGATCTCTGGAGGGCCAGAGATGGGGGTTCCTCCTCCATCCTGGTCCTATTAGACCTCTCGGCGGCTTTTGATACCATCGACCATGGTATCCTATTGCACCGGCTGGGGGGGTTGGGGGTGGGAGGCACTGTTTTGCGGTGGTTCTCCTCCTACCTCTCTGGCCGGTCGCAATTTGTGTTGACAGGGGGGCAGAGGTCGACCTCGAGACCCCTCACATGTGGGGTGCCTCAGGGGTCGGTCCTCTCGCCCCTCCTGTTCAACACATATATGAAGCCGCTGGGTGAGATCATCCATGGTTTTGGGGTAGAGTACCATCTCTACGCTGATGATACTCAGCTGTATATATCTACCCCAAACCACCCCAACAATGCCGTAGCGGTGATGTGCCAGTGCCTGGAAGCCGTGCGGGTCTGGATGGGAAGTAACGGACTCAAGCTCAACCCGACCAAGACCGAGTGGCTGTGGTTTCCGGCTGCCCGGTTCAACCAGCTGTCTCTATCGCTGGCCATAGGGGGCGAACATCTTGCCCCTGTGGATGGGGCGCGCAACTTGGGTGTCCTCCTGGATTCCCGGCTGTCCATGGAAGATCAAGTGACAGCCGTGGCCAGGAGGGCGTTTTACCAGGTTCGCCTGGTTCGCCAGTTGCGCCCCCTATTGGACCGGGATGCCCTTCGCATAGTCACTCATGCTCTTGTGACATCCCGACTGGACTATTGTAACTCTCTCTACATGGGGCTCCCCTTGAGGTGCACCCGGAGGCTGCAGTTGGTCCAGAATGCAGCCGCGCGAGCAATAATGGGTACCACAAGGTACACCCATGTAACACCGCTCTTGCGCGAGCTGCACTGGCTACCTGTAGTCTTTCGGGTGCGCTTCAAGGTGCTAGTCATCATCTTTAAAGCGCTCCATGGCTCGGGACCTAGCTATCTGCGGGATCGGATTCTGCCTCATACTTCCTCACGGCCGATTCGCTCCCACAGAGAGGGACTTCTCCGGGTGCCGTCCACTAGACTTTGTCAGCGGGCGATGCCCAGGGGAAGGGCTCTCTCTGTGGCGGGCCCTGCCCTCTGGAACGACCTCCCCCCCGATATTAGAACTACCACGGACCTCCGTTCCTTCCGTCTGAAATTGAAAACGCACTTTTTCTGCCTGGCCGGCCTAGGGTAGCCTCTTACCATAGTATTATAGGGTTTAGGGTTTTAGTGATTGGTTTTGGGGAATTTAAGCGCAGGCTCTTATTGTTTAATGTGTTTTTTAACTGTTTTGTATATCTATGTATATTTATTGTTTTAATTTCCCTGTGCACCGCTCCGAGTCCCCTTGGGGAGAGGGAGCGGTCTAGAAATTAATTATTATTATTATTATTATTATAAAGCTAAAGGTTCCCCTCCCACTTCTGTGCTAGTCGTTCCTGACTCTAGGGGGCGGTGCTCATCTCCGTTTCGAACCCAAAGAGCCAGCGCTGTCCGAAGATGTCTCCATGGTCATGTGGCCGGCATAACTAAACATCGAAGGTGCACGGAACGTTGTTCCCTTCCCACCAAAGGTGGTCCCTATTTTTCTATTTGCATTTTTGCATGTTTTCGAACTGCTATGTTGGCAGAAGCCGGGACAAGTCACGGGAGCTCACTCCATTACGCGGCGCTTAGGATTCGAACATCAGACGAGATGTTTGCTTATAGTGATGACCAAAATGCCTATCTTAGCACTTCATGTCACTGAGGCACACACAGTCACATGACCCGCCCCCCATTCAAGTCACGCCCACCGAATCGGTGGCAAACAATTTTGGGACTTTTGGGGGGGGGGGTGTCATGTGACTGTGTGTGCGTGAGTGATGTCAAGTGGTGGCGAAGAGCCGGAGGGCCTCGTTCCACTGGGACTGCACCATGGCCTGGAACTGGTTGACCATCTCAGCCCACTGAGCCTCCAGGCGCCTCTACCTGGCCTTGCACTCCCACAGGTCTTCCCTCTGGTTGGAAAGCCTATGCTCCTAGTCCTCATTGAGGTGCTTCTGTTGAGCCTCCTTCTCGGTCAGATCCAATTTGAACTGAGCTCTTTTGCCAACTCTTTCTCTTGGGGGCTGCTTAGCTCCAACAACTGCTCCCTGTTGGGGCTCTAAGGAGACTGGGCGAGGAGTAGCTGGGAGGGGAGGGGCGAGTAGAGGCAGGCGATGTAAGCGACATTGAGTTGGCCACGCCCACCCAGTCACATGGCCACCTAGCCACACCCAGCCAGCTGGTCATTAGGCAGATCCTATTAGCGGTCTGCGGGATTTTAAATTATGAATTTAGTGGTCCCTGAGGCCCGAAAGGTTGGTGACCCCTGCTTTGAATAATGAATCAACGCTTGAAGGAGTGTCATGGGGACAGGGCAAGAAACAAAGACAGTCAAAACATCCTTACGCCATAATGTAGTGCCAGAGGGGACATGGACAGAAGCAAACTTGGCAAGTACTACGTCTTAAACCAGGGGTCTCCAACCTTTGCAACTTTAAGTCTGAAGGACTTCAGCTCCCAGACTTCTCCAGCCAGCTTTGCTGGCTGGAGAAGTCTGGGAGCTGAAGTCCTTCAGACTTAAAGTTGCAAAGGTTGGAGACCCCTGGCCCAGGCCCTGACACTGACAGCTTTGCTGGCTGGAGAAGTCTGGGAGCTGAAGTCCTTCAGACTTAAAGTTGCAAAGGTTGGAGACCCCTGTCTTAAACTGCAGCAATGCATTTACTAAGAAGACATATTTAAATTTATGAATTGGCCCCGGGGTGCAAAACTTCATGGGACCCGGGAGAACTCGACATCTGCAAGAGGGCAGGTGTGACATTGCCCTCCGTTCCGCAGGTTTTTACACACATACACACCCCTGAAGGCCCGTGTTCTCCACCTGGGTTTGGAAAACCTGCTGACAGTTCAGGCTGACTCTTGGCAAGCTGGAACAAGGAGCGGAGAGACGTACACAATTATCCCCCTGCCTTGCAGAAGGAAAGAAAAGAACCCATTATCGGCTGAAATTTTGCCCGCTGCGCAACTTTTCAAAAGTGGTTCTGTGCCCTTGGCGTGCGTTTGTGATGACCTGGGCAGCCGAAGTATTTATGCGCAGGACTTGCTGATATTCACTGGGTTAAAAAAAAAAAAGCACATGTTTTGGCTGTCGTTAACGTTGTTTACAGAGGCGCTGAGGAGTCGCTGAGCTCACTCTCCAAAACAGAAATGGGCCGTTTGAAGCCCAACAAAAGCCCCTCATCAGAAGGAATGACAGGGAACTGAAAAATGGGTATCCTAGCAGAAACCACAAAAGAGGCTTGCTGGCAAATTTCTCCAGCTTAGATGGCTTTCCAGATCCTTGTTTTCATGGAGCAGCAATTATAGACTTGGCTAGGAAGCATGTTATGCTGTCAAGGACATTATATAAGTGTTTCATATGTCTGTGTTGTGTCGGCCTTAAAAATGGTCCTTTGTTTTCAGTACATTTTCTTCCTTCCTTCCCTCCTTCGTTCCTTCTCCCATCTTTCTCCTTCCTTCTTTTTTCTCCCATCTCTTTCTCCTTCCTTCCCTCCCTCCCTTCCTCCATCTTTCTTTTCATTCCTTCCTTCCTCCATTCCTCTCTCCCACTTTTCCTTCCTTCCTTTCTCCTTTTTTCTTTTTTCTCCCTTCTCTTTTTCCTTCCTTCCTTCCTTCCCTTCATCACCCTTTTCATTCCTTCCTCCCTCCATTCTTTCCTCCCTCTTTTCCTTCCTTCCCTCCCTCCATTCTTCCCTCCCTCTTTTCCTTCCTTCCCTCCCTCCCTCCCTTTCTCCATCTTCCTTTTCATTCCTTCCTTCCTTCCTCCCCCCACTTTTCCTTCCTTCCTTCCTTCCTTCTTTCCTTCCGTCTCCCATCTTTCTCCTTCCTTCTTTTTTTCTCCCATCTCTTTTTCCTTCCTTCCTTCCTTCCTTCCTTCCCTCCCTTCATCTCCCTTTTCATTCCTCCCTCCCTCCATTCCTCCCTTCCTCTTTTCCTTCCTTCCTTCCTCCCTCCCACTTTTCCTTCCTTCCTTCCTTCTTTCCGTCCTTCTCCCATCTTTCTCCTTCCTTCCTTCTTTTTTCTCCCATCTTTCTCCATGCCTTCCCTCCCTTCCTCCATCCCCTTTTTCCTTCCTCCCTCCCTCCCTCCCTCCCTCCCTCTTTTCCTTCTTTCCTTCCTTCTCCCATCTTCCTCCTCCCTTCCTTCTTTTTTCCTTCCATTGGACAGTGCTGGCTTTTCAGCTTAGAAATGGAGATGAGCACCGCCCCCTACAGTCAGGAATGACTATCACATACATGCGAGGGGAACCTTTACCATTAACCTCTAACCTAAATAGAAATCCTCGATCTTTGTGTTGTTTTTGCAGGATTCTGATTATTTGTTTGAATATTACCCTTATTATTTTTCTTCCTTATTTACTTTTGGCCAGCCCCTCTACTATTGCCGCTTGCACCAATATTTTTCGCTTGGGAGGGGAAAAAAACGTATGGAAAGTAAGAGACCGTTTTGCAAGAGGTCATTTCCTCTGGAGATTTTGATGCCTAAGGAAGCTCCTGGCTTATGCCTCCATAGATGAAGGTTTCAGATCAGAAGCCAGTTACCAAAAAGCCTCATAAGGGCATGTGTTTTAATTTTAGCTCTCCATTAAGAGCTCTGTGTCTCTTTATGCTGGACCACAAAGATCCAGAGAGGGAACCGTTTTCTCTTTCTTTTTGTAGGCAATTATATTATGGCAATTAGTGTCTGTCGCTGGACATTCAATCATCATCTGCGCTCGTATATAAATAGCTACAGTAGAAGTAAACTCTTTTCCTAAGTCCTGGTCTGATGCAGGAGGTTTAGACTGCACAGGAATGTAATGCTATAGTTATATTCATTCTGCAAAAATACAAAACTATTAGCAAAGTGATGCAGAGAACTGGAGCTCCTTGCTGTCATCTACTGCAGAGGTCACCAACTGGTGGTTCATGGACCACTGGTGGTTGGTGAGAAAATTTTGGTGGTCTGCAGAAAAATTATGTGCATTTTTTATATTGCACTAAATCAGGGGTCCTCAAACTACGGCCCTTGGGAGGGATACGTGCAATGAACATTTGTGTTGCTGAAGAGAGTCTCCCCCTTTGGGGTCTTTTTGTGTGGGTCGGAAGGGGGCAGAAATTCCGACTTAGGGTCTGCTTCAGCCTCCTGGTGGGCAAAGGCTGGAGAAAGCGCCGCTGGTGGTGAAGAGCCGGAGGGCCTCGTTCCACTGGGACTGCACAATGGCCTGGAACTGGTTGACCATCTCAGCCCGCTGAGCCTCCAAGCGCCGGCACCCGGCCTTGCACTCCTGCAGGTCTTCCCCCTCCTTGGGAAGCCTATGCTCCTAGTCCTCAGTGAGGTGCTTCTGCTGAGCCTCCTTCTTGGCCAGATTCAATTTGAACTGAGCTCTTTGCCAACTCTTTCTCGTAGTAGCTGCTTAGCTCCAGCAATTGTCTGAAATGGTATTTGTCTGGCTCCAGCCATTTGTCTGAAATGGTATAAGGTTCCTGCCCACGCAGGGGGTTGGACTAGAAGACCTACAAGGTCCCTTCCAACTCTGCTATTGTATTGTATTGTAATTGCTTCCTGTTGGGGCCCTAAGGAGCCCGGGCGGGGAGGGGAGGAGTGACTGGAAGGGGAGGGGCGAGTAGAGGCTGGGGAGGCGCCCCTCGACATGAGTGACATCAAGTTGGTCACACCTACCCAGTCACATGACCACCTAACCACGCCCACCTAGCCACGCCCACCCATTAGGCAGCTCATATTAGTGGTCCGTGGGATTTAAAATTATGAATTTAGTGGTCCCTGAGGTCCGAAAGGTTGGTGACCTCTGATCTACTGGATGTCCACAGCTTTGCAGCCTGGATGTGGCTTACTTAATATTGTAGAGCTGAAATATTTTCCTATTGGTTTGGCTTCTTTAGGTTGCCATTTCTGACATCCAGATGTGTTTGTTTATCCGTGGAAAAATACGGGTTGGTGATAACAGAGAACCTTAATTATGACAAAACGACAGGTGGGTGAGATAGTAAAATTGCTGCTAGACTCAACCAGGAGGGAAAATTACAAGGTACTCTACAGCAAAAACAAAAACAAAAACAAACTTCTATAGAACATTCAGATTTTAGCCTGTTTCTTTTTAAAAAGTTCTGAATGTGATGAGATGTGTCTCTCTGTATAATTAAAATTGGGAAGATGTTGGTGTTTCTCCCTCCACTATAATTCCAGGTGTTTTGGTGTTGCCACAGGTTCAGCCAGCTCTTGCGATCGCGGATAAAGATTCCTCCCGAACCTTTTTCCTTTTGGGTCTCGTGTGGTTTTTGTCCTCTCTGACATATGTTGGTAATCTGGAAGGAGCAGCTAAGTGGAAGGATCTCTGTATTTTGGTGTCTCCTTGAAGCATGACAGATGAGATTATTCCCAGATGTATTTCCAGCAGCCCAGGATGGATGTGGTAAACTCCATGATGAAAACCAAGCCTAAGGCCAGATGGGCCCTGCCCAATTCAGCATGGTTCACCTCTGCTTCCAAGAATCCCCCAGAACGAACGACTCCTTTAAGCCTTTCTCTGTTAGTGAAAAAAAGGCATTGTTTATAATAAGTAAACGTCTCTCTAATGAAGACCTTCTCCTCTCCAAATACTGGGATACCAAACAAATTGCCTTAGCGATACCTCGTAGATACCTAAGTGTTGTGGCCCAACCGGCTCCGGATGAGTGAAGAGTCCTTCTAGTGAAGAGTCCTATGAGTCTGCCCTGGAAGATGAGGAAGACCTTGGGCAGGGTTCAAAGGCAGAGCAGGAGGCAGAGAGGCTGATTGGCCACCAGGAGGCGCCTGAGGCATGGAGTAGTGGGGAGGATCAGGGGCAGTTTGCCCCTGATGCTAGATTAGGGTCATGTGATCCTAATCACATGATCCTGATTAGGGTGTAATCTTTTCATTTCTAATCTCATGTTTTCCCTGGGTTGATTATTCTCACGGTCAGGAAATTCCTCCTTATTTCTAGGTTGAATCTCTTCTTGATCAGTTTCCATCCATTGTTCCTTGTCTGGCCTTCAGGTGCTTTGGAAAATATCCTGACCTGGGGCAGCCCCTCAAATATTGGAAGACTGCTATCATATCTTCCCTGGTCTACCTAACTGATACTAATAATATGCTTTAGAATAGAATAGAATAGAATAGAATAGAATAGAATAGAATAGAATAGAATAGAATAGAATAGAGTCAAGTCAAGTCGAGTCGAGTCGAGTTGAGTCGAGTCGAGTGGGATGGGATGGGAACAGAACAGGATAGAGATGGGATGATGATGATGATGATGATGATTATTATTATTATTATTATTATTTATTTGATTTATAGACCACACCCTCTCCCCGGATGAGATGGAATAGAACAGAACAGAGATGGGATGGGATGGGATGGGATGGGATGGGACGGGATGGGATGAGATGGGATGGGATGAGATGGAACAGAACAGAACAGAACAGAACAGAACAGAACAGAACAGAATAGAGATGGGATGGGATGGAATGGGATGGGATGGGATAGAACAGAATTGAACTGAATAGAATATTGGAATGAAGAATGGAAGGGAAGGAACTTTGGAGGTCTTCTAGTCCAACCTGCTGCACAAGCAGGAGGCCCTATACCATTCCAGTAGTATAGTCTTTATTGTCATTGTACAAAATAAGTACTACGAAATTGGTTCAATAAATGTTTGTCCAATCTCCTCTTAAAAACTTCCAGTGTTGGGGCATTCACAACTTCTGGGGGCAAGTTGTTCCACTGATTAATTGTCCTAACTGTCAGGAAGTTTCTCCTTAGTTCTAGGTTGCTTCTCTCCTTGATTAGTTTCCACCCATTGCTTCTCAGGTGCTCTGGAGAATAACTTGACTCTCTCTTCTTTGGGGCAACCCCTGAGATATTGGAACACTGCTATCATGTCTCCCCTGGTCCTTCTTCTCATATTCAGTTCCTGCAACCATTCTTCATATGTTTCAGTCTCCAGTCTCCTAATCCTCTTTGTTGCTCTTCTCTGCACTCTTTGAATTGAACCACCATACACTCCTATGGACATACATGATCCTTCAGGATGACTTTAGAAGCCTTCGTGAATCCTGAAAAATGCTGGCTATTAAAACCAGAGCCTTTCCATTAGTGGTTCCACATTTTTGGAGCTGTCTCCTGTGAAAATTATTGCACCGTTTTATTTCTGGCTTTGAAGGGAGACCTAAAAATAATCCGTGGAGGAGAACATCCTGGCCCTAGATCCAGACATTAGAGTAAAACAGCTGCATGAAGTCATGTTGTTCTGGAACACACCCTGCAGGATCTCAAGATGCTTCCTTTGCTGGACGGAGTTTCCTGCTTTTCTGCCTCTTTCATCCCTGGAACCTGCCACTGATGTTCAAACTTCTCTTGGTGGTGGTTGAGATCACTTGGTTGTTGGTGACTGCTGCAGAGGGATGTTGTGTCTGCTGTTGTTCCCTTTTGTTGAACATGTTTCCATCCCTTAGACATCTCCCTTGCATGCCCACGCTTTTTCCTCTGAAAGTGTTCCATGCGAGGACTTCCGCTCCCATTTCTTCCCTTGGAATCGAATGGAAGAGTGGAAACCACAGAGGCAGTAGACTGTTAGATGGAAGGAGGATTGTCTACTAAATAAAAAAACCCTGAGGACATGACTCTGCTTCGCCACTTCGTCATTAACTCAAAGCTGCAAGATGTGACCCTCCTGCTCTAAGACTATTACTGGACAATTCCTTCTTTTTTTTCTTCTATATAAATAAAAATGTAACAAGGGTTTGTTCAAAACCGCTCATCTCCGAAAGCCCTGCACCGATCGCTTCCAAATTTTCACACAACGTTCCTTTCAAGTACGGCACCAATGATATATATAGAGAGAGATTGTGTAGATGTCACACCTGTGCCATGTACACGCAACGGAAATGTAAAAAATTGTAACAAAGGTAGGTAGATGGATACAGAGAGAGCAGTGGGCCACAGGTATTATGTCATCCTTTATGACATAAAATACTCTGTCCATAAGATTCGAGAAATACAGTAGGTAGGTTGGTAGGTAGGTAGAGGGATAGAGAGGGAGAAATACAGATGGTAGGTAGGTAGGTTGGTAGGTAGGTAGAGGGATAGAGAGGGAATGGGAGAAATACAGTAGGTAGGTAGGTTGGGGGTTATACGGTGGTTGTGTGTACGTGTTTGTGTGTGCAGGTGTAGATCTACACACAGATTGGTTGGCCATTTAACCAGACTGGGCCACAGCAATGCGTGGCCAGGAACGGCTAGTTAAATATGAAAATGTCCATGCAAATCCTCTCTCATTGTAGTGGATGGGAACAGAGAGGCAAGTGAGAGCAGAATAGAATCTGGAAGGGACTTTGGAGGTCTTCTAGTCCAGCTCCCTGCTCAAGCAGGAGAACTTGTACCAGTGATTTTGAACCCTTTTCACCTCAGGTGCCAAAAACACGCTATTGTGTGTAATCGCATGCCCACCACCATAATTTAATGCTCCTTGCGCCTTGCCCCCTGCGCATGTGTGCGTCACACACACACACACACACACACACACACACACGCCACTGCCCTGTACATACACGGTCGGCTTCTTTGGAGCCTGGGATGGGCAAAATTGGCGTCCCCAGTCCCCCCGGAGGGCCTCCAGAGACAGGAAACGGTACATTTTCTGACTTCCGGTGGGCCAAGTAGGTCCATTTTTCACCCTCCCCAAGCTCCAGAGGCTTTCTAGGAGCCTGAGGAGGGCAAAAAACAGCCCCACATGCAAACCGGAAATTTCGGGAACGTACTTCCAGGTTGCCCGTTGGGCTGAAGCCTTCCGGAGGCTTCAAGAGGCTTCTCTGAAGCCTCCGGAGAGAGAAAAACAGTCCAATGTGCAAACCATGCAAAATCAAGGCCGAAAATAAGCATGTGTGCACTGGAGCTGACAGGGCAATGCCTCGCGTGCCCTCAGAAATGGCTCCGCATGCATCTGTGGCACGCATGCCATAGGTTCACCATCATGGACCTATACCAGGGGTCTGCAAAGTTGGCTCTTTGAAGACTGGTGGACTTCAACTCCCAGAATTCCCCAGCCAGCTAGGCTAGGCTAGCTGGGGAATTCTGGGAGTTGAAGTCCACCAGTCTTCAAAGAGCCAACTTTGCAGACTCCTGACCTATACAATACAATACAATAGCAGAGTTGGAAGGGACCTTGTAGGTCTTCTAGTCCAACCCAATGCGTGGGCAGGAACCTTATACCATTTCAGACAAATGGCTACCTACCATCTGGGACAAGTGACTGTTCCGCCTCTTGTTAAAAACCTCAAGATAATATTTTTTGCAGGAAAGGATTTCGAATCCAGGAGGCCTGAGGTCCAAAGGATGAAACATTCAACGTTATTGGCAGCCGAGGGCCTGTTCAATCCTTTCTTGGGCAAGGCACATTTTAGGTCTCCAAGATTGAGGTCAGCGCTGGATAAACCCAACAGGAAACACAACTTGAGGAGCTAAATTTAGTTTATTGTAAAGCTGCGTTCACAGCCCCTTGCAAGTTTGAAAGTGTATGACTTCCTGACATCACTATGAATGGTCTGGTCATTTCAGGCCGGTCCTTTTAAAGTTTCTCTGTTGAGCTACTATGATCTCGTCCCTCGCTTGTCTGATCATTCCGTAGGCAGCACTTCTGTCTCCCAAGGCCATCCACACATTCCATTACAGAAGAACTAAATGAATAATGTCTCACGAAAGCAAAAATTCTTCTTCTTCTTCTTCTTCTTCTTCTTCTTCTTCTTCTTCTTCTTCTTCTTCTTCTTCTTCTTCTTCTTCTTCTTCTTCTTCTTCTTCTTCTTCTTCTTCTTCTCCTCCTCCTCCTTCTCCTCCTCCTCCTCCCTCCTACTTCTTTCTCCTTCTCCTCCTTTCCCCTTCTCTTCCTGCTTCTGCTGCTTCTGCTTCTCCTACTTTTCCTCCTCCTCCTTCTCTTCCTCTTCCTCCTTCTCTTCCTTCTTCCCTTTATCTTTTTTGTACCTTCAAGTCCGTTTTGACTCCTGGGGACTGTCTGGATTTGTCCTTGTAATTTTCTGGGCAAGATTTTGGAAATGATTTCCTATGGCTTCCTAGGGGGGCTCAAGATCTACTAACCATACCAGGGATCTCCAACCTACTATCCATATCAGGGGTCTCCAACCTTGGCAACTTTAAGACTTGTGGACTTCAACTCCCAGAATTCCTCAGCTGAATTCCTGAATTGCTGGCTGAGGAACTCTGGGAGTCGGAGCCCACAAATCTCAAAGTTGCCATGGTTAGAGACCCCTGATCCATGCGGTATCACCATCCATACTATACCACCATCTCACTTGTACATAAGTAAACACATTTATTACATTCTATCTCCCTACTGGTTTGGTGCATCATGAGTGGCAGCTTTTCTTAAACTTTTAATTCCAAGGCAATCCTGGTGACTATGTGTGCCAAACTCTGGCGATTTTATTGATGAATGGATGTCTCGAAGCCACCGGGTGCACAAGTGCCATTCATCTCAGCGCAGCCACCCTGTTCTTTTGCGGTGGTGTATTTGTTCACAACCAGCATTTGTCTTTCACTTCACATCAAAACCTAGCCTGATTATGATTGATGACTTCCTTGAGTGGCAAGAAAGCCATCTTCCTTCTTCCCTTGGCAGCAATGATTTATTGTCCCCATTCTTTTTACTTTAAATGTTTGGAAGGATGGATTAAAATTCAGTTGCTTTGCTTGGTAGTCAGCATCTTAGCAAAAATAGGATCTATGAAAAAGGCTAAAATTACTATTTACTTTATTCGTGAGAGCAGATTGTGGGCTGGTAGAAACTGAGGATAGCTAAGTTTTGGCCAGGTTTCTAGGTTCTTGCTCACCCAGAAAGGGGAAAATACTAGATGTCCTCTCCTTCTTGTGGTCCACCAGTGGTCACTGGAGCTGGCAGCAGAGTCGAACAGTGAGGAGGTTGGGGAGGAACATGGGCCAGTCCTGGAGTCTGGGGAAGGCTCGGACGAGGGCTCTGTGTCAGAGGCAGAGAATGGGCCATAGCCATATGCCAGTTATCAGCTGCCTTCAGAGTCAGACATCAGTGAGGTAGAAGAACAGCGGGAGCCTGTTCCCAGTGTACACATGTGCAGAGCTGACAGAAGGCAAGAACAATTAAGAAAAGAGGGTCAACTTGGGAATAAGGCTTGGAGATGATTGGCCCCTCCCACGAGACACAAAAGAGAAGCGAACGGGATGTGAGCTTTTGCAGGAAGCAATTAGTTCATCTTGTCGGTTCAAGCTTTGAGAAGTTCTGTTGGACTCTGTGCTAAGTTTGGCCTTGCTCTGCATTTGGCAATTCGCTCTCTGGCAGCATTCCCAGGGAGATAAGGGGGGTGTTTATCAACATTCCCCTGATAGACTGTGGCAATTCAAGCAGACATCTGTCGGAATCTTCACAGACTGTTTGTGAAGCCTTGTGGGCTGTGAATGACCCTAATTATAAATAAAAGAGAGTTTGGAGGACTAAGATTGTGATTTATGCTTTCTCAGGAAGCCTAGATCATAACACTCCTGACCAACGGCATCTGTGGTGGAAAATTAGGGGACGTTCTCTGGAGTGAAGCTCTGCAATAGAAATATGTCCCAGGACCACTTCCAATTATTCTTCCCATCCACCACCCACCCACTTGTGTTTCTGTTAATCACATCTGTTCGTAAAGGCCAGCCGTCCATAAACCTCAGAGAAAAGCAAAGTTTTTTTTCAATCAATCAGCAAAGGATTGGGCTGGAATGTCTCTTTTTTTCCTGATTTTCCTGCTTTGGCCAGCGTAGCTACTTTGCTGAACTCAAAAAAGGCTAAGCAGGGTTGAACTACAGTAGGTTTATACTTAGATGGGAAACAGGAAATCCCAAGGCTATAAAATTGACAGGAAAACTGGAAAAACAACCCAGGAGAAGGCTGACTACTTCCATACCAGTGGTGGGTTTCTGCAGGCTCGCACCTACTCGCGAGAACCGGTTGGTGAAATTTAGAGAACCGGTGAGAGGGGGTTCCACTGGCGTACCTGGAAGTAAATCTGGCCCACTGCTGCCAGTGACCCAACGGGAAGGAAAGGAAAGGAAAGGAAGGAAGGAAGGAAGGAAGGAAGGAAGGAAAGAAAGAAAGAAAGAAAGAAAGAAAGAAAGAAAGAAAGAAAGAAAGAAAGAAAGAAAGAAAGAAAGAAAGAAAGAAAGAAAGAAAGAAAGAAAGAAAGAAAGAAAGAAAGAATTTATCATCACAATTGAGTCCAAAATTTTGGTTGCTAAGCAAGAGCGTTGTTAAATTGAGTTTCACCACATTTTAAAAAGTGGCCACTCCCACCCTGTCACATGACTGCCAAGCCACGCCCACAAAATAGGCCACACCCACAGAGTAGGTTCTAAAAAATTTGAAACCCACCACTGTTCCATACAGTTGCCAAGGAAACTACAAGGATGCTTCCACAAAGTCAATGAATTAACTGGAATCACCAGAGATGTTTCCCTTTAGCTTCACTCACTGCAGGGCTAACAGTTGCTGCTTTGAGATATTCTCATTTTTACTTTTCTCAAAAATGCTGCACTGCCGTTGAAATTCCACAGCCAGAGTTTAAAGCAAGCTACAGATTACCGTATTTTTCAGAGTATATGATGCAACTTTCCCCCAAAGAGGGTGAAAATTTGGGCGTATCTTATGCACTGAATGTAGCCCCACCCACCCACGTCCCCCACCCTTTGGCCTCTGCCTCCGAGCAATTTACCTACTTGCAGCAAACAGGAGCTTGCGTAGGCTGCAATAGGCTATAGCTATCCCTGCAGCCTGAAACAGCTGATGATCGGGAGAAATTGAAAGTGAAACTTGCTCTTTGTTCCACGAGGCAAATTGCTGGGAGGCAGAGGCTGATTTTTTTTTCTTGTGCTAATCAGGTTGTTTGCTACAAGGAGGTAAGTCAATAACTACAAATGCCTATAGGATGTTCAAATGTTTAGACTTATGTTTTAAAGACTGCTTTATTTTTGTTCTAGACAGCTTAACAAAATGAAGAAGCTTTTTAAAATAAATGCTTGATCTGAAGAGGCCCCATTCTATTGTATCTTCTTTTAAATAGCAGAGAATAACTACACTTCCAGAAAGCATATCAATTGTAACAGCATCTGTTCAAGTATAGTCTAAAATGTAACACTACAAACAGTGTATATTGTCTGTACTGTTTGCTGTTTGTTGCAAGGAGGCAAATTGCTGGGAGGCAGAGGCAGATATTTTTCCCTTATTTTCCTCCCCAAAAGCTAGGTGCGTCTTATACTTCGGAGCATCTTATACTCTGAAAAATACGGTAGTATATAAGGTAAAGGTAAAGGTTCCCCTTGCACATATGTGTTTGTCATTCCTGACTCTAGGGAGAAGGAGGAGAAGAAGAGGAGGAGGGGAGGAAGAGGAGGAGGAGAAAGAAGTAGTAGTAGTAGTAGTAGTAGTAGTAGTAGTAGTAGTAGTAGTAGTAGTAGTAGTTTTGCTTCTCATCCAAGGTGTTTTTAACACAGTTTATTATTATTACTTGTTTTTATTAATTGGCATCTGAGCTCCGTATCTATTTTTATAACTTTGACATATACTGTATATATTGACAAGGAGCAATGGATGGAAATTAATCAATGAGAGATGCAACCTAGAAGTAAATAAAAAATTCCTATTAATTAAAATAATTAATCAGTGGAACAACTTTCCTCCAGAAGTTGTGAATGCTCCAACACTGGAAATTTTAAAGAAGAGATTGGACAACGAAATGGTATATGTCTTCCTGCTTGAGTAGGGGTTGGACTAGAAGACCTCTAAGATCCCTTCCAACTCTGTTGTTGTTGTTGTTGTTGTTGTTGTTGTTATTTATTCGACTTATTAACCGCCCTCTCTCCCCGAAGGGACTCGGGGCGGTGCACAGGAAATATATAAAACATAATATATCACAAAATAAATGCATAAATACTTAAAACTATATTAAATTAACACCCTGTGCTAAAATCTACCCCATTAAAACTAACCCATAAAACCAATGTAAAAATTTCTCTACTAAAAACTAAGGCTTTAGTAGAGAAATTCTATTATTCTGAGATTCTGTTAAGATATATATCTATATATCTACCAATATCTATCTCCATCTACCTACCTACCTACCTACCTACCTACCTACCTACCTACCTACCTAGCCATCTACCTACCTAATCTCTATGTAATCCAATTAATCTGATCTAGTCTACCTAATTTAATCTATTTTATATCTGTCTGTCTATCTTATCTTATCTTGTCTAATATCTATCTAATCTATCTAATCTAAATCTAATCTACATCTATTTATCTATCTAATCTAATATCTATCTAATTTATCTAATGTATCTAATCTAATATCTATCTATCTATCTATCTATCTATCTATCTATCTATCTATCTATCTATCTATCTATCTATCTATCTATCTAAACTAATATCTATCTAACCTATCTAATCAATTATCTATCCTCTATCTAATCTATCTAATCTATCTATGTGCATATTTTGTGTCTATACATCTCCATGTATTATATAGATAACAAATCTCATGACATGATTCTAGACATTTTTAATAGCATGGTAAATTTATCATCTGCGGAAGAGCTATTCTGTTGTTGCTGTTTTTTGAATAAGACATCCAACGTAAAAGAAAGCCATTGTACAAGAAACGCATTTCCTTATAACTTGATCTGACATTCACTTGAACTTCTGTTTTCTTCTGAGGCCTTCTTGAGGTGACAATGTCAACTGAAGGCAGGCTTACACTGATATCAGATGACATCTGCCTGTCTTCTTGACGGAATTTATTATGCATGCACAATCTGGGCTCAGACACTATTTTATTTTTACATTTCCTCTTTTTCTTCCTTTCATTCCATGAATGTTTTCAGGCAGGGGCCCAATGCAGTTCAAGGTTATGGTGCTATCGTCGCCATGATGCAGGAGGCCGACTAGGCCACGCCCACCATGGCCACGCCCACCCAGCAACCAGCCAGACAACCCATTGCTGAAATTTTTGAAGCCAGTAATGGGATACGGGATTGCATCCTGCCCCATACATCCCTTCGGCCGATTCGCTCCCACAGAGAGGGACTTCTCCGGGTGCCGTCCACTAGGCTATGCCAGTGGGTGACGCCCAGGGGAAGGGCCTTCTCCGTGGCGGGCCCGACCCTCTGGAATGACCTTCCCCCCGAAATTAGAACAACTACGGACCTCCACTCCTTCCGTCAAAAACTAAAAACTCACTTCTTCTGCCTGGCCAGCTTGGGTTAATTGATCCATCTACCTCTAGCTGAATATTCAAACTGTTTTATTAGGGATTTTTAGGGGTATTAATTTCAGATAGTCTGGGATTTTAGCGCATGGTCTAGGTTTAATTCTTTTTAAATTGTATTATAATGTTTGTTGTTTATATATGCATTTTTTAATTCCCTGTGCACCGCCTCAAGTCCCTTCGGGGAGAGAGAGCGGTTTACAAATTTAATAATAATAATAATTAATAATAATAATAATAATAACAACAACAACAACAACAACTATTATTATTATTGTTGTTGTTGTTGTTGTTGTTGTTAATAATAATAATAATAATAATAATAATAATAATAATAATAATAATAATAATAATAATAATAATAATAATAATAATAATAATAATAATATTCAACCAGTACGCCACGGTATGGGTGTATCAGTGCCTGCTGGGAGTACCAGGCACCGTTCCAGTATGGTACTCTGGAGGGCCCACTCACCTGCCGCTATTTGAGCTGATGAAGGCTTTCGCGCATGCGCACAGAGTGTATGGCGCTTGTGTGACACTCCGCCGAGCAGCTACAGCGTCACGGGAGGTAAGTATGCATGCGCACGCTGCACGTCTGCTGCGCCCGTTCACATGGTGGACGCCGGGCCCCATTGCAGCATACCGGTTGCATCGGGAACCCACCACCGTTTGAAGTCCACCCCTGGTTACCGCCTGCTTAGAGCAGCACATCACATCCCCGGCACTTTTAACATGTGTGCGCTTCCCCTCCCAGAATCCAAATGGTTGAGAGCGCTCAAGCGAGGCTGGTCCCAGGCCCTAAGCCATTAATCATCGTTTCCAAACCGCAATACAATACAATACAATACAATAGCAGAGTTGGGAGGGACCTTGGAGGTCTTCTAGTCCAACCCCCTGCGTGGGCAGGAACCTTATACCATTTCAGACAAATGGCTATCCAACATCTTTTTAAAGACTTCCAGGGTTGGGGCATTCACAACTTCTGGAGGCAAGCTGTTCCAGAGGTTAATTGTTCTAACTGTCAGGAAATTTCTCCTTAGTTCTAAGTTGCTTCTTTCCTTGATTAGTTTCCACCCATTGCTTCTTGTCCTGCCCTCAGGTGCCTTGGAGAATAGTTTGACTCCCTCTTCTTTGTGGCACCCTCTGAGATATCGGAACACTGCTATCATGTCTCCCCTGGTCCTTCTCTTCATCAAACTAGACATACCCAGCTCCTGCAACCGTTCTTCATATGTTTTAGTCTCCAGTTCCCTAATCATCTTGGTTGCTCTTCTCTGCACTCTTTCCAGAGTCTCCACGTCTTTTCTACATCGTGGCGACCAAAACTGTATGCAGTATTCCAAGTGTGGCCTTACCAAGGCACTATACAGTGGCATTAACCCTTCACGTGATCTAAATTCTATCCCTCTGTTTATGCAGCCTAGAACTGTGTTGGCTTTTTTGGCAGCTGCTGCACACGGCTGGCTCATATTTAAATGGTTGTCCACTAGGATTCCAAGATCCCTCTCACAGTTGCTACTATTGAGCAAGGTACCTCCTATACTGTACTTGTGCATTTGGTTTTTCTTGCCTATATGTAGGACCTTACTTTTTTCACAATTGAATTTCATTTTATTAGATAGTGCCCAATGTTCTAATAAAATGAAATTCAATTGTGAAAAGAGTCAGGTTCTACATTTAGGCAAGAAAAACAAAATGCACAGGTACAGTATATGGAGGGCTTCGCTCGAGTCAAAGCTAAGGATTGTATATTATGGCTAGAGGAAATGCAGGGGTAACATGACTGATGGTAGTCTGGGTTTTTTCTCTCTCTCTCTCGCTCAGACAAATAACACGCTGAGCTCGCCATCAGCTCTTTTTGTTGACCTATTCCGATGCGCAGGTTCCCTGACAGAATTTGAAATTCTGCAAACCAGGCACAACGGACCTTAAAAATCACTTCCTGGGTGTTACTGAACACATCAATCTGCCTGCCCTTTCATTGAGCCTTACAAGCTACCAGCACCTTTGCAAAGAGTGGATGCATGAGAATATATCTCATTCCCACCTCCCACTCACCCCTCCCAAGTAGCAAAACAGGCTGGCCGATCCTGCTTCTTTCTGAGTGCTTAGATATCAGCTCTTCTGCACCTTTCAGACATGGGTCCTTCCAGTGCAGCGGTCGCCAATTGGCAGTCCGTGGACCACTGGTGGTCGGCAAGAAAATTCAGGTGGTCCGCAGAAAAATTACTTGCATTTTTTATATTGCACTAAATCTGAGGTCCTCAAACTACGGCCCCTTGGATGCATACGTGCAATGAATGTTTATGTTGCTGCAGAAAGTCTCCTCCTTTGGGGTCTTTTGTGTGGGTTTGAGGGGGGCAGAAATTCCGACTTGGGGTCTGCTTCAGCCTCCTGGTGGGGGGCTTTGGGTGAAGGCTGGAGGGAAGCGCTGGTGGTGGCAAAGAGCCAGGGGGCCTCATTCCACTGGGACTGCATCATGTCTCAGCCCACTGAGCCTCCAGGTGGCAGCACCTGGCCTTGCACTCCCGCAGGTCTTTCCTCTGCTTGGAAAGCCTATGCTCCTAGTCCTCAGTGAGGTGCTTCTGCTGAGCCTCCTTCTCGGTCAGGTCCAATTTGAACTGAGCCAGCTGTTTTGCTAACTCTTCCTCTTCCTCTTAACTCCAGCAACTGCTTCCTGTTGGGGCCCTAAGGAGCCCGGGCGGGCAGGGGAGGAGTGGCGACTAGAGGCTGGCAAGGCGCCTTTCGATTGGAATCACATCCAGTTGGCCACACCCAGCCAGTCACATGACCACCTTGCCACGCCCACCCAACTGGTCATTAGGCAGATCATATTAGTGATCTGCAGGATTTATAAATTATGAATTTAGTGGTCCCTGAGGTCCAAAAGGTTGGTGACCCCTGTTTCAGAGTTTATATTTATATTTATTAGAAGGTTTTTCCCCCTTAACATAAAATAGAAATAAAAGCCACAGAGGGGAAAAAAAAAACTTTTCCCGGTGCAGTTAGATACCTAGTAAAGTTATAGTATCATCTTTCCTACTTTTACCAAATGGTAACTACTAGCCATTTCTAGAGCAATAACCCACTTAATCATCAAAACAACGAGTTAAAATTTCTTTCCTCTCTCCCTCTTTTATACAGAAACTCCAGAAGCGACTTTCAAATAACCACAAAATTATTTACAAGCACTTAAATAAGAGCCATCTATAGCAACGGCCAACCCCCCCCCCCCCCCAATACAATCAGTGGCTGCATTAATAGAGGGCTAGAGTCAAGATTGCATGGAATCTTTGAATCACTTTACAAAGCTCTGGTAAGAGAACATTTGGAATACTCCATCCACTTTTGGTTGCCATGATATAAAAAAGATGGGTGCAGCAAAGAGCAAGAAAGATGATTAGGGGACTGGAGGCCAAAACATATGAAGAACGATTGCAGTAATTGGGTATGTCTAGTTTAATAAAAAGAAGGACTAGGGGAGACATGATAACAGTGTTCCCATATCTCAGGGGTTGCCACAAAGAAGAGGGAGTCAAACTATTCTCCTCCTGAGGGCAGACCAAGAAGCAATGGGTGGAAACTAATCAAGGAGAGAAGCAACTTAGAACTGAGGAGAAATTTCCTGACAGTGTGACCAATCAACCAGTGGAACAGCTTGCCTCCAGAAGTTGTGAGTCTCCATCACTGGAGGCTTTTAAGAAGAAGAAACTGGATAATGACTTGTCTGGAATTGTATAGGGTCACCTGTTTGAAGCAGGGGTTTAGACTAGAAGACCTCCAGAGTCCCTTCCAATTCTGTTATTCAGATTCTAATCTCAGCCTCAGAAGAGATTGGACAGCCATTTGTCTAACATGGTATCGGGTCTTCTTCTTGAGCAGGAGATTGGATTAGAAGACCTCCAAGGTTCTACATTTAGGCAAGAAAAACCAAATGCACAGGTACAGTATAGGTGGTACCTTGCTCAATAGCAGTAACTGTGAGAGGGATTTTGGAGTCCTAGTGGACAACCATTTAAATATGAGCCAGCAATGTGCAGCAGCTGCCAAAAAAGCCAACACAGTTCTAGGCTGCATCAACAGAGGGATAGAATCAAGATCACGTGAAGGGTTAATACCACTTTATAAGGCATTGGGTAAAGCCACACTTGGAATACTGCATTCAGTTTTGGTCGCCACCATGTAAAAAAAATGCAGACTCTAGAAAGAGTGCATAGAAGAGCAACAAAAATGATTAAGGGACTGGAGACTAAAACGTGAAGAACGGTTGCAGGAACTGGGGATGTCTAGTTTAATGAAAAGAAGGACTAAGGGAGACATGATAGCAGTTCCAATATCTCAGGGGCTGCCCCAAAGAAGAGGGAGTCAAACTATTCTCCAAAGCACCTGAGGGTAGAACAAGAAGCAATGCGTGGAAACTAATCAAGGAGAGAAGCAACCTAGAATTGAGGAGAAATTTCCTGACAGAACAATTAATCAATGGAACAGAAGTTGCCTCCAGAAGTTGTGAATGCCCCAACCCTGGAAGTCTTTAAGAAGATGTTGGATAGCCATTTGTCTGAAATGGTATAAGGTCTCCTGCCTGAGCAGGGGGTTGGACTAGAAGACCTTCAAGGTCCCTTCCAACTCTGGTATTCTATTTCTATTTCACTGCCATTTGTTGCAAGGTCCCTTCCAACTCTGTCACTCTGTTATCTTGACCACCGAATCCAAGTTCTTGCGCATAAAAGTTCTTGTGCATCCCACTCCGATGTTCTGCTCTACATTCTTTTCCTTGATTAGTGCGGCCAGCTACCGCTGCCAATCCCACCGTCTTCTCAATTCTTTCCTCCATTGTGGGAAATAATGTCCTTCCCTTGTTTCTAACAGCTCTGACTTTAGATTTGAAAGAACAGATGGGGAAAATGTGTCTCAAGAAGGTGAGACACATTTTTTCTTTCCATGTGTATGAAATGGAAAAGAGGAGGGGGGGAAATCTTCAGAGACCCTCTGCTAAAGTCTTACTCAATGTTGCCGAGGAGACCAAAAATAGACTCTCTTCCAGGAACCCTGATTTCTCTCCCTGACAGCGGAAAATATCTTCTCCAGGGTTTTTAAAAAATTTTTTCACAAACCTCATCAGTTAAGGCAATGTGGAAAAACTACTGGGAAAAAAATTCCACTCTGTCATTTTTAGGCAGAACCATGGCTTCCTTGCCAAGTCTGGGGCGCTGTATATATTTGCAAGTGTCTCTGTGTGTCCATGCTGTGTGGGTTTGTGTACTAATGCAGATGTCCTAATGCTTGTTCCAAGCCTTGGCGCTGAATTTACTCCCACTCAGACAGACTCTGAGACTGAAGAAATCAGCCCTTCTTCAGCTGTGGAACAACTGTTCTCATCCTTTGAAATGGAGTCACGGTTACACCGTCTCTAATGCCCAGTCTCTAAGGCGAACCTTTTTTTGCCTCGGGTGCCAAAAGCATGCGCTTGCGCACCTGTTGTGGCCCAGAAGGGACCGGCTGAGCTGCTGATGGACGCGGATAGCGAGGGACAATATGAGTCTGCCCTGGAAGCTGAGGAAGACCTTGGGGGGTGTTCAGAGTCAGAGCAGGAACCAAAGAGACTGGTTGGCCACCAGGAGGCGCCTGAGGCTTGGAGCAGTGGGGAGGATGAAAGGCAGTTTGTCTCTGATGCTAGAGTGAGAAGGGCTGAGAAGCGAAAGCAGCAACTCTGTAGGCAGGCTCACAGTAGATGATTAAGCACCAGGTGGTTGTTGATTGGCCCCTCCCAAGAGAGCTTATAGGTGAGGCGATGGGAGGGGACATTTGCAGGAAACAACTATTCGGAAAGGAGCCATGATTGTCTGTCTGTGAATTCAGCTCGTACCTATTCTGTGAAGGAGTTTTGCAGGTCTGTGTGAAAAGTTGCTGCAGAGTTAAGCTTGTGACATGAATGTCTGGGCTCTCAGCCAAAAGACTGGTTATCTTGCCTAATTAACAGTGGCCAACAGCCAAGTCTGGGTTATTGTCTATTTGAAGGCCTTGGACAGAACAGTACCATTGCACAAACTCAGGTGCCCACCCCCATAATTTAATCCCCCCATGCCATGCTCCCTGTGCATACGTGCGTGACATCCCACCCTGCTGCCCCGCGCATGCATGCACAACTTTCTTGGAGCCTGCGGAGGGCAAAAACGCCTCCCTCCCAGAGGCCCTCCAGAGGCTGGAAACAGCCCATTTTCCAACTTCCAGTAAGTCCCTTTTTCACAGTCTGGAAGCTTCAGGAGGCTTTCTTGAAGCCTCCAGAGGACAAAAAACTGTTGAAAATCAAGGCCGAAAATCAGCTGGCCAGTGTGTGCATGCGTGCTGGAGTTGACAGGGCAACACTTCGCGTGCCCTCAGAAAGGGCTCCACGTGCCACCTGTGGCGCGCATGCCATAGGTTCACCATCCTGGCTCTAATGCATCATGAAAAGAAGGGAGGAAGATAAATGTTAGGAAAAACTTCCTAACAAGTCAGAATATCTTGATAGTAGAGCAAGTGCTAGAATTGTAATGAGCTCAACGACCATTTACTCAGAAAACTTTAAATTTCTACCACACAGAACATCATTAGGGTTTGATGGCCTACATGTCCCCATTCAAATCTAGAATTCTGGAATGTTTAGATTGTGCAGAAATGAATAGGTTGACATTGAGAATAAAGGATAGGGAGGAATCGGTGTACTTCAAGACGTGGGAATGATTTTATGACTGGTTATTGAAAAGTATACCGTCTTTCATTATGATATCAATTATATAACCATCAAAATATTTACTAATCATTTTCTCTCTCTCATGGTAGTCTATATTTCACGTAAATCCACTCATCATTCTTTCTAGCTTTTTAATAGCATTCTTGTTGGTGGTCATATCTGATGGTCTATAGATCAAACCGGACAAAAAAGAGGTAGATCATTGGGGGAGAGAAGAAATGAGGATTCTTTGAAGGAAATTTGTGGCAAAGAATGAGATGTGAAAGTCCAGTGTCTGGACTACAAGTTTGACCTACAAACGGGGGTATGACTGGAAGGCCAAAACATTGGATCCTCTAGAATTGGAGTGATCTAAGGCAGATGTCATCAACCTTTTGGACCTCGGGGACCACTAAATTCATAATTATAAATTCTGCGGGCCACTAATATGATCTGCCGAAGGGCCAGCTGGATGGACGTGACTAGGTAGGTGTGGCCAACTCAGTGTCATTCACATTGAGATGCACCTCGATGGCCTCTATTCATCCCTCTCCTCCCAGCTACTCCTTGCTCACCTACAATACAATACAATAGCAAAGTTGGAAGGGACCTTGGAGGTCATCTAGTCCAACTCCCTGCCTAGGCAGGAAACCCTATACCATTTCAGACAAATGGCTATCCAACATCTTCTTGAAGACTTGCAGCGTTGGGGCATTCACAACTTCTGGAGGCAACTTCTGTTCCACTGATTAATTGTCCTAACTGTCAGGAAATTTCTCCTCAGTTCTAAGTTGCTTCTCTCCTTGATTAGTTTCCACCCATTGCTTCTTGTCTTGCCCTCAGGTGCCTTTGAGAATAGTTTGACTCCCTCTTCTTTGTGGCAACCCCTGAGATATTGGAAGGCTGCTATCATGTCTCCCCTGGTCCTTCTTTTCATTAAACAAGACCTACCCAGTTCCTGCAACTGTTCTTCATATGTTTTAGTCTCCAGTCCCCTAATCATCTTTGTTGCTCTCCTCTGCACTCTTTAAACTTGTGCTCCTACAGCGCAGTGAGTTGGAGCAGGATGACCTTCAACCAGCAGGCTCTTTAATGCCCATGCCTACTGCAGCATCAGAAAACAGGCCCAACATCCAGCTACCTCTTTAAAGCAACGCATCATTTGGCTCCAAGGAAGACCTTTTGCTGGCCTGCTGTTCACAATACGTTCCTCAACTGTACAACATGTGGCCTGGGGCTTTGCCAAAGAAATGCTGAAGAGAGTGTGAAATCTTTCGGGTTTCACAGCTGACCAAATTCCTCAACCCGTCCAGCTGTCATTCTTTCCCATTCAGAGGGAAAGTTACTGTTTTCCTGTCCCAGAGCCGGAACGAATTTAGAGCTATTCCAAAAATCTGCTGGCCCGTTCAGCGCAGGACAGCACCCTGAGCAAATGCCAAGAGCCCCAAAATTCGTGGGATCTTCACGAGCAGGGAAATGGGTGGACTAACAAAGGATGACAGTTTAGGAATGCGGCAGTGGTGGGATACAACCAGTAAACCCTGGTACGGGCGTACCGGTGCCTGCTGGGAGCACCAGGTACCATTCTAGTACAGTGTTCTGGAGGACCCGCCTGCCCGCCCACTATTTGAGCCGATCGGGGCTTTCGTGCATGCACACAGAGTGTACGGCGCTTGCGCAATGTTCCGCCAAGCAGCTGGAGTAGCGGGGCGGTAAGTATGCATGCATGCATTGCGTGCATGCTGCGTGCATTCACATGTTAGACGTCGGGCCCCATTGCAGTGTACTGGTTTCAACAGGATCCGGAACCCAGCACTAGAGTGCAGTGATTCTCAAGGAATGGATACTGGAGTGTAGGAACGGTTGGACAACGTAATGTGCCTGTTCTGACCAAGGCTTCCCCAGCGGCACGAAGCCGAGTCCTCGTCCCGATAAACCCGTTTTATTTAATTTACAGTGAATTCCTCTCCTGCAAAATCCTGGCCCACGAAACAGAAGCTCACGAAGGAAAAAGATCTTACCTCTTGCCACACCACCAGGGTTGAGATGCCCTGCCTCCCATCGGCCAGCTGGTCTCCGCGTCTCTGCTGCATATGCACACATTTGTGCATGTCTGCACATGCGCACATTTGTGCATATCGGTTCATGTGCACGTTCATGTCTGTACATGTCCATGCCTACTCATGCACTTTTCAGTTTGGGCATGCCATCTCTGGCCTAGAACCCTAAAGAACCTAAGGCAGTGGTGGCAAACCTTTTCGGCACCGAGTGCCAATAAGGGAACGTGTGCGCGCAAGGGTGCACCCACTCATCAGGGACAGAATCTGAAAGGGGAGCTGCCTAGGGGACATGCGCACGCCAGGAAACAAGCTTCCGGTTTCCAGTGCACTTGTTTGGTCTCTGGTGAGCGCACATCTGGTTTCTGGCACACATGCACGTGTGCCAATCAGCTGCCCAGCACAAATGTGCACGGTAGAAAATGGAAGAGCAGCTCTTCGGTTTCCAGCACTGCCACACAGGTGAAGCCCAGCTGATCATCCCGCGCACATGTGCACCAGAAACCCGGAAGAAGAACGTGCGATGTCCCGCATGCCAGGCAACCGGGATCTGTGTGTCACTTCAGGCACGCGTGCCATAGGTTCACCACCACGGGCATAAGACCGTTCAATCTTTCATTTCAGTTTTGACAAGGAACCGTTAGTGGGGAGGTGGGGAAAACAGGCAAACGGCGCTGGAAACTGTCAGGATGAAAACAACAGATTGCAAGCAGTTGGATCGTGTCTCCGGCGTTAGATTTGTTAGCACAACACAGGAAAATAAACACAAACGATCTACTCGTTACCCTCTGCTCGCAGGAACGCAACGGGATGCAGTACAATTGCGAATACGGGAAGCTCTCCGGAGAAACGAACAAGAGTTCGGGTCCAGCCAAAGGAGACAAACATGTGGGAAGCGATTGTTCTTGTGCCAGAGTGCACGATAGCAACAAAAAACAACAACAACAACATTTTTTTTGCATCCATATGGTCTCCTGGCTCAGTTGGAATGGAATCTTGGTCTACTGGCTGACCTCTTTCTCCCCAAGGCCGGGTCTTGGACTCCAGCAAACGGTGGACACAACTCCAAGGCCCAGCTGGGCTTTGGTTAGGTCCAGCACATCAGGCCTTCCTGTTTGTGGACTGTGCGTTGCCAGAAGCGTTCTTGTTTGTGGGTCGTGGAATTCGAAACACACAAAGAGGAGAAGCCTAGAATTTAGCATTGCAACAGAGCCAAATGGAACATGAAGGTGGACCCATTCAAACAAGTAGACCAGGGGTGTCACATTCAAGGCCCAGAGGCTAGATGTACATCGTGGGGTACTTACCATCTTTTTAGGAGTATAAGATGCATCTTTTGCCCTCAAAAAAAAGGCTGAAAATCTGGGTACGTCTTATACACTGAATACAGCATTATTTTGCCTCCTGAAACCCCGCCCCCTTCCCCAAAATGGCTGTGCATAGCTTTTAGGAGGCTTTCAGAGTGCTCTGGGGGCTGGGGAGGGCAGAAATGGGTGAAAATGGGCTGTTTTTTGCTCAATTTTGCCCACCCCCCCAACTCCCAGGAGCACTCTATAAGCTTCCCAATGCCTTTTTTGGACAAAAAGTCGGCCCATTTTTGCTCATTCACACCCACACCCCCGGAACACTCTACAAACCTCCTAAGGGCTATTTAGTCCCTTTTTTGGGGTTAAAAACGGGCCCATTTTTTGCTAAAAAATTGCTCATTTTTGGGAGGTTTGCAGACTGCAAAAACTTTTTTTTTTAAAAAAATTGCCTCTTCAAAACCTTGGTGCGTCTTGAAGGCGCAGAGGGAGGGTCCGTTAATTTACCCACAAAAGGAAGTCGCTATCTTGAAGCAGATCCCAAAAAAGATTAGAGAGATGAGACGGAAATATTCCTTCTTATCTAAAAAATTGTTTAACCACGGGATTTGGTTTAAGTGGGCGATGCCAGAAGGGATGTTGGTGTTCTGGGACGGAGGAAGAGTAAGGATTAAAACAGTTGCTGAGGCGGATGCCTTTCTTAAAAAACATTCTTCTATCCTGGGGGAAGATTCAGGGGGGATGGAGGGGGCCACGGCCCCGCCCGCTGGGGGCCAAGAAGGAGAACAAGAAGACACAATTGCCAAGAGACTTAGATCTAAAAAATGACTTTTATTTTTATTTTTATTAATACAGTATAATTTTTGTCTGGATGTTTGTACACGACTGCCAGCATAGAATTCAGAATGTATATGTAAGCATTTATTTTCACCTTGTTGTATTATTGAAAAATGTATTACCAATGTCTTGTTAAGAAGCCCGGGAGGGCCAACGTTCCCGACGTGGAAGTTCTCAAAATATTTTTTTTTTTTTTAATTGAAAAAGTTTTATTGGTTTTACATTTTTCCATAGGATGGGGTAAGGGATACAAAGAAATTTTGAGAGCATTCACGTCAAAGTCGTCGGCCCTTCCGGGACTTCAAAATACATTGATAACAATAAAAAAAACATTTTCCATAACACTACAAAGTGAAAGCAAGTACATATACCTAAATTCTCAATTCCATGCTGTCAGACATTTACAAAAAATCCAGATACAGATATTATGCAAAATTGTTCAGAAAAATCAAGGCAAAGTTATTTTTTCGATCTAAGTCTCTTGGCAATTGTATCTTCTTTTTCTCCTCACTGGCCCCGAGTGGGCGGGGCCGTGGCCCCCTCCGTCCCCCCTGGATCTTCCCCCAGGATAGAGGAATGTTTTTTAAGAAAGGCTTCCGCCTCAGCAACTGTTTTAATCCTCACTCTTCCTCCTTCCCAGAACACCAGCATCCCTTCGGGTGTCACCCACTTGAACCAAATCCCATGATCAAACAATGTTTTAGACAAGAAGGAAAATTTCCGTCTTGCATCTCGAATCTTTCTAGGAATCTGCTTCAAGATAGTGACCGTTTTTTGTTGGTAAATTAAAGGGTTCCCTCTCTGTGCCTTCAAGATTTCCTCTCTGGTTGACCTTCTAACAAATTTCACATGTATCTCTCTAGGCACTTCATTTATCCTGGCATATGCTGAGTTAATTCTATAGGCTAGGTCAATGTCCCCCCTGATCTCATCCTTAGGTTTTTGTAAATAGTCTGCTAAAATTGTGCTCATAAGATCAGGGAGGCATTCACCAGGTTGCTCAAAAACATTCTGAAATCTCAAAAAATATGTCATTCTTTCCATATCAATCCTAGACAGATGCCCACTTGTTTCCTCAACCTCTTTAGTAACATTTTTAATCTCTCCCTTAACCCCCACCAACCCCCCTTCCAGTTCTTCAGTCTTCTGTGTGTTTTCCAGCACCTGCTTCCTTGTATCCAATAGTTCCTTCTTGAAATTAATATTTTCAGCCCTCTGGGCCTGAATTTCATTTACCAAAGTTTGTATGACAGTTTCAAGAGAAGCCATCCGTTGTTCTAAACTTGCCAGTGCTGTTTCTTGATCCATGATTAACTGTTAAAGTCAGTGCCAGCCAAAATGGCGTTTTCAGGATGGGGTTGGTGAGACTAACCGGGAGCCAAAAGTTCAGATCAAGGTTGAAACGTTGTAAAATTCAGGAACCAAGAGAGAAACAATTTTCCAGCTCAATAATTACAATAACGAAGGTAATCCAGAAAGGAATCACAAATCCAAAAAAAAATTTCTTCATTAATATCCAGAGAGAGTCCCACTTGTAAAGAGACGCTGGGAATTTTCCATAGTTAAAATAGTCAGGCAGGGACAGAGAAAAGCCACTTTCCACCGCCCATCTCAGAGCCCAGAGGAGAGAGTAGAAAAATAATTTTTTTTAACCAACCAGACCTAGACACAATGTTGCAAGTAGTCACATACCACTTTCCCTTGTTAGAGACAGTCCGGATTTAAGATTTCCGCTTTCTCTTCCAGAGAAGCCATTTCCAAGTGCCGCTTAAGTCCGAGGGGGGTTTTTTGGAAACAAACACCCCCCTCCCAGTCCATTCAGCCTGGCTGGCAGCAGAAAAAAAGTTTTTTTAAAAACTCACTCTCTCCTCGCAGCTGAAGCCTCGGGAGACCTTCCGACCGAGACGATCAACCCTCTTCATTGTTATAAATGGCGCCGTCTTCCTTAGGCGAAGGGAGAACCCCCCGCAGCATGTTCTCCCTCACCTAAGCCGCGCCGGGAGCCACTTCCTCCACCGCCGTGGGGGGGGGGCGCCCCCCGACGAGCCGGCTTTACGGGAGACCCTCAAACAAGAGGAGTCTCGCCCCCGTGGGGGGGCAGAAAGAGATACAAAGCGGCGAGCGAGCGCTAGGCTCGCCCGTCACCGCAGGAGCCGGAACCGGAAGCCTCAAAATATCTTTTTAATTCACCTTACCCTACCCTTTTTTGTTAAAAAATTTGTAAAACTCAATAAAACTTTTTCTATATAAAACAAAAAACAAAAAAAAACCCTTGGTGCGTCTTATACTCCGGTGCATCTAATACGGTAGATCTGGCCCGCAGCGCTGCCTTGGAAACAGCAAAGGACCGGCCCGCAGTGCCTCTGTCAGCGAAAGTGGGCTCCCAATCTCCGTTTTTGGCTAGGACAGCCTCCTGCAGCCCCCTGCCCGCAAAAACGGAGCTCGGGAAGGCCGCATGCGGAGTGGAAGGCTGAGAGTCTCAATCTTCCTCTCTCAGATACCCGCTGGGTCTGATTCTTACTCCTGCTTTACGGTAACAGTTTGTTACTTGTTGCTGCTTCACTTGCACCCACCTCTAATTCCAATGTGTGACAAAGATAAGGTTGTCTCATGTGTGACAAAGATAAGGTTGTCTCAAGGATAAGGTTGTCTTCATTTCCACTAACGAAAAGATCAAAAGGTTAAGGGGAAAAAAGGGAAATGGTTTAAATAATCCTACTTCCAGACCAGGGGTGGAGGTTCCAGCAGTCACTACTTCTGGTTCGCTTGTGGCTGTGTCTCGCGCACGCTGCCCATACATGCACAGTGCAATAAAAATTGCTCTGCGCATGCGCAGCAGCAAAAAAGCAAGATGGCGGTGGCTATGGCACTGCCGGGAAAAGCGGTTCAGGGGTGTGGCCGGCCTAGGCCCCCAAACCACCACTGCTTCGGCCGAACCCATAGGAACCTACCTCTGTTTCAGGCCAAATAACAAAGAGGCTTGTTTCTAAAAGTTTCCGATTTTCTTTACGTGCTCAAGAGATTTGATTCTCTTTACCTCCCCCATTTGTCCAGGGTACTATAAGGTCTCCTGCTTGAGAAGAGGGTTGGATTGGAAGACCTCCAAGTAAAAGAAAAATAGATTTTAGATTTTTAGATTTTATTAAATTTATATCCCGCACCTACCTCCAATGGGACCCAGGGCGGCGCACAGGCATTTAAAAGACAATATACAATACAAAAATATACAAACATCCTAAAACCCTATTAAATTAAATACTCCTGCACTAAAAATATAGTTTAAAAACCCTCTAATTAAACATTTGTATAACTAACCCTCAGTCGTTTATCGGGTGGATTTACCCTAAGCCGGCTTGCTGAAACAGGTGCGTTTTTAAACGCTGGCGGAATAGGCGGAGGTCCGAGGTGGTATGGAGATCGGGAGGTAGGTTGTTCCAGAGGGTAGGGCCCGCCACAGAGAAGGCCCTTCCCCTGGGCATCGCCAACCGGCATTCCCCAGCCGACGGCACCCGGAGAAGACCCTCTCTGTGGGAGCGGAGCGGACGAAGGGATGTATGGGGCAGGAGATGGTCTCGCATATAACTAGGCCCCGAGCCATGGAGCGCTTTAAAGATGGTGATCAACACCTTGAAACGCACCCGGAAGGCCACAGGCAGCCAGTGCAGCTCACGCAGGACAGGTGTTATATGGGAACACCGTGAGGTTCCCATAATCACCCACGCGGCCGCGTTCTGAACTAGCTGTAACCTTCGGGTGCACCTCAAGGGGAGCCCCATTACAGTAGTCTAGACGGGATATGACCAGTGCTTGAGTGACTGTGCGAAGGGCAAATAGTATCTGCAGTAGCTCACTCCACTATTTCCAGCAATAAAGCCATCTTAGAAACATGATGGGAGGGACGATGTGGCTCAGTGGCTAAGACGCTCAGTTTGTCGATCAGAAAGGTCGGCAGTTCGACCGTTTGAATCCGTAGCGCCACGTAACAGAGTGAGCTCCCATTACTTCTCCCAGCCAACCTAGCAGTTCAAAAGCAGGTAAAAAAATGCAAATAGAAAAATAGGGACCACCTTTGGTGGGAAGGTCACAGCGTTCCATGTGCCTTTGGTGGTTAGTCATGCCGGCCACATGACCGTAGAGACTTGGACAGTGCTGGCTCTTTGGCTTTGAAACAGAGATGAGCACTGCCCCCTAGAGTCACTAACAACTAGCACATATCTGCAAGGGAACGTTTACCTTTTACCTTAGAAACACTTCCAAGAGGAATTCAAAAGAAATCTGCACTCCCTCGAGAAAAATAAACTAAAAAATAAAGTTTTCTTAAAGACAGAATAACAGAATAACAAAATTGGAAGGAACCTTTGAGGTCTTCTAGTCCAGCCCCCTGCTCAAGCAGGAAACCCTATACTGTTTCAGACCAATGACTGTCCAATCTCTTCGGAGACTAAGAATCTGCGAGGCAGCTTTTCATACGGCCACCGTTTTTACCAGCATGGGGAAAAAAAATAAGAATGCCATTTACACTCTCTCTCTCTCTCTCTCTCTCTCTCTCTCCCAAGGGGGGCAATTATGTCCTGCATTGCAAGAGTAGCTGTATCAAATAAATAAAGCAAAATGGATTCAGGGCACTCCCTAAGGAAACACCCGGGCTGATCGACTGCTGGTGGCATTCCCTCTTAGGGTCTCCTTTGCCAGAGAAATACGATGCCACGTGGATTCGCCCCTTGTTAAAGCCCAAATCCAAGCCGTGGAGGGAAGCCAATGGGACAGTGACTTAATCACCACCTGCCAGCATGAACTGCGTAAACCTTTCCCTGGCTGAACCCGTCATCCATCTGCAAAGAAAATGACCGAGGGGAGGTAGAAGTTGGCAATCTCTTTCCCTCTGCAAGCTCCCTACCTGACTTTTACCAGATGCTGGTTGTCAGCCCACTCTCCACGCCATGTGTCAGCGACAGAAGGAATACACAAGCCATGAATGTTCTGCTCCAGGCCTTTCCCTCCTCCTCCTCGTCTCCTCCTCCTCCTCCTCTTTTCCTAACCTCAGACCGGATACACCCGTTCCAGGACAGGAATATGGGTCCCCTGAGTCCAGAGTCCAATCTGGAATTCATATACTCTGTAAATACACTTTATTAAATGCAGGACTCGAGAAAGGGCTTGGAATGGTTCTATCCGAGAGGTCAAGAATCATAACATCGGGGTCTGAAGGATCAGGTTCTCTGGGAAAGGCAGGCTCTGAAATATTGGGGTGTTCCACACTTGGGAGTTTGTCTCTTTTCTCCCTGTGACTTCTGATCACTACAAAGTTCATGGGCACAAACATCAGTGGTGGGATTCAGCCGGTTCGCACCTATTCAGGAGAACCGGTTGTTAGCTTTCTAAGGAGTTTGGAGAACCGGTTGTTGGAAGAAATCTCCTTTTGTTTCCCCCCCCCCCCCCACTTTGCAGGGCTAATCCTGCAAGGAAGGCAGGAAGGAAAAATTCTGGTGATTTTTCTACCCTCATCTTTGTTGCCCTGCTTACAGAAACCGCCCCTCCGGTTAACCCTTATTCCATTGTCGCAGCTAAGCCGAAGCACCCATCGACGTGAGTGACGTTGAGTTGGCCACGCCCACCCAGTCACATGACCACGTGCCACACCCACCCACTTGGTCATTAGGGCAGAGAACTGGTGGTTAAATTATTTGAAACTCATCACGGACACCTCCACATAAACATCCACATCCACACTCTGTCGCACACATTGGCAAAATAAAAATCAGAACAGAAAATACAAACTGGTGGACATGACCTTGTAGAGCAGGAGTCTCCAACCTTTGCAACTTTAAGTCTGAAGGACTTCAGCTCCCAGACGTCCTTCAGACTTAAAGTTGCAAAGGTTGGAGACCCATGTTGTAGAGGACCCTTATTCTGTCAAGGACCTAGGAGGACTCATCTCAAACGATCTAAGCCCCAGAGCTCATTATAAAAGCATTGCCAAAAAGGCATTAAGAGTTGTTAACCTAATCCTGCATAGCTTCTTCTCTGGTAAGATTGTACTGCTAACCAGAGCCTACAACACCTTTGCTAGACCAATTCTCGAATACAGCTTGTCTGTCTGGAACCCGCACTGCATATTGGCCATTAATATGATTGAGCGCATCCAGAGATATTTCACGAGAAGAGTCCTCCACTCCTCTGCTCACAATAGAATCCCTTATGCCACCAGACTTGAAATTTTAGGATTGGACAACTTAGAACTGCGCCGCCTTCGGTCTGACCTGAGTGTAGTACACAAAGTTACTTGCTACAGTGTCTTACCTATCAATGACTATTTCAGCTTCAACCACAACAACACACAAGCACATAATAGATACAAACTCAAGGTTAACCGCTCCAAACTCGATTGCAGAAAATACGACTTCAGCCACAGAGTGGTCAACGCCTGGAAGGCTCTACCTGACTCTGTGGTTTCTTCCCCAAACCCCCAAAACTTTAATCTTGGACTGTCTACTGAGGACCTCACCCCATTCCTAAGAGGTCTGTAAGGGGTTGTGCATAAGCACACCAGTGTGCGTACTGTCCCTGCCCTAATATTCCTTTTTATTCATATCCATTTCATGTATTCAAAATCATGTTTATACTTACATATGTTATCTAATAAATGTTTGATGAAATAAATAAATTAAATCTATATAAATTAAAATTGAACAAGAGTTGGTTCAAAACCGTTAATCTCCGAAAGTCCTGCACTGATCGCTTCCAAATTTTCACACAACATTCCCTTTAATTATGGCACCAATGATATATATAGATTGTGTAGATGTCACACCTGTGCCAGGTACACGCAACGGAAATGTAAAAAATTGTAAAAAAGGTAGGTAGATGGATACAGAGAGAGCAGTGGGCCACAGGTATTATGTCATCCTTTATGACATAAAATACTCTGTCCATAAGATACATAGGTAGATAGAGAGATAGAGAGAGTGGGAAAAATACAGTAGGTAGGTAGGTAGGTAGAGGGATCGAGAGAGGATAGAGAGGGAGAAATACAGTAGGTAGGTAGGTAATCAGCTATAGGGATAGAGAGAGGGAGAGAGACATGCAGTAGGTAGGTAGGTAGGTAGGTAGGTAAGTAGGTAGGTAGGTAGGTAGGTGAAGAGAGGCAGTAGGTAGGTAGGTTGGGGGTTATACGGTGGTTGTGCGTACGTGTTTGTGTGTGCAGGTGTAGATCTACACACAGATTGGTTGGCCATATAACCAGACTGGGCCACAGCAACGCATGGCCGGGAATGGGAATGCTTGATGAAATAAATGAAATAATAAATAAAATAAATGAATCCATCTTTCCCCTAACTGGCTTTCTGAAAAGCTGTCTCTCTGGCTAGGACTATTGAGACCCCACTTGCAAGTTAGATAAAAACATGAAAAGGCAAGGACATGGTTTTTCCCCATGCGCTGGGCCACTTAGGACACCTTCCAAACGAATCCCAATTTCACAGTTCAGCGCCGTTTAGGATTCTTGTTTCCGGGATCTGCTACACTCGTAGGAAATTATCTTATCCTGAGATATTCGATCTATCCAGTTGGCAAGGCTTACACGATATACTAAACCCTCAATCAGAGATAAGCACATAAAACTGATGTCAGAGTTCCAAATAGCATCCCAAAGTAAATCAGAGTCCGAGGCAAAGGATTCCTCAAAGGTCCAATTGATGAAGAGAGCCATGTTGGCACATCTGGGAAAACCCAAATCTGAAAGCTTCCCGGTTTTCCCCACCTATTTGAAAGTTCAAGATCTTTCCCCCACCCACCCACCCACAAGTCCATACCATGGTCCAATCTCCCACTGCCATGCTGGCAGTTCCACCCATCCAGATCTGGTCAGGTGCAGAGGTGCAAAGACGAAGGATGACCTTGGCTTTCTAGAAAGAATGTTGTTATGGCTACATAGCATCTAACTCTGTACAATCCCCTCTCCCATTTCCCCACAATAGAAAATGCATAGCAGAATAATAGTGGTGGGAAGGGAACAGCATTCCACGCGCCTTCGGTGTGGAGTCATGTCGGCCACATGACCATGGAGATGACTTTGGACAGACAAATTGTGGCCACGAGCCATCACCATGGGCCACCAAGACTTCACTCAAGATTTAAATCATAGCATATCTTCCAGCCTTCACAGACCCCTGTGATGGCATCATGGTCCCGTAAACCACAGGTTGAGAACCACTGATCTATGCCAATAGCATGCAAATGATTGTTTGTCAACTACTCACAGGGTGACTAGATGATTGGAAATAGATGGGCAACCCCAATCTATTTCACCAATCCTGCCCCCAGCTATTTAAGGAGGGCATCTACTAGAACAGTAGATGAGTCTACTAGAACAGCATCTACTAGAACAGCACTGAGTCCCAAAATGGGAGCACGTGTGTGCACGGGTTTGCAAATGCCAGAAACCGGAAGAGCAGCTGCCCGGTGCGCATGTGTGCACTGGGAAGATCCTCTTCCTGTTTCTGGCATGCACATGCACGCCAGTCAGCTAACTGGAAGACCAGGGAGTAAGGGGTTGTTAAAAGGTGGTGGTGGTGGTGGTGGTGGTGGTGGTGGTGGTGGTGGTGGTGGTGGTGATGATGATGATGATGGAGCTTTTGAGGAAACTAGAAAATGCTCCCATTCATCTCAAAATCAGGGAGGAGGGAATTCCTTGGAAAACGGTGGCGCATGCTACCCTTTCCCCCCATCCACAGGGGCAGAAAATAATCAGTAACTCTTGGTAGCATTGAGGTTGCACGCAGTCTCCTAGCCATTTGGAGCAGGGGTGGGTTCCTACCTGCATTGGAACCTGTTCGCTTCATGTGCGCCAGCTGCCCATGCGCACGCAGTTCACTGCAAATTGTTCTGCGCATGCGCAAAGACCGTGAAAAACTAATAAAAAACATGCTAGCAATGGCAGCGTAGACCAGCGAACCGGTTCGGGGGCGTGGCCAGCCTGGGTCACTGCCAAGTTACCACTACCGGTTCGCCCAAACTGGTAGAAACCCACCTCTGATTTGGAGTCGTCTTGATTCATGGATTAGATGAGTTAACTTAGAAATATGTTGCCAGCCAAATTTTGGAACCAACCAAGAGGGCTTAATTCTCTACCCTACTTCTAGGAAGGGCATATATACCTTCTCCACATTGGGCTATTCTAAATAATAACAGAGTTGGAAGGGACCTTGGAGGTCATCCAGTCCATCCCCCTGCTCACGCAGGAGACCTGTACTCGGGATTCGAACCACCCAAACGGCCGACCTTTCTGATCGACAAGCTCAGTGTCTTAGCCGCTGAGCCATCTTTCTCCACCTCCCACCCCTCAATTCCGGAGATGGAAAGCTGCTTCGGTATGAGGAACGCCCGCGTCTCATGACAAGTCACTCAAGGAACCTTTGGCACCGTTTCTGCCTAATGAGATTGGTTCCCTCCCTCCCCCCCGCCCCCCGCCTCTAACTTTTCCCAAAGGCTCGGCCCTCCCTTCTCCCCTTCCCTAAAGTCTCAGGCTGCACTGTGCAAAATTAATTACGGCAACTGCTAACTTGGCAAGAGCGAGGAAAGAGGGAAGGGTGGGGAGAGCGAGATGGAACGGCACCTTTATAAACCAAGGGCAAATGCGCGCAGAAGAGTTCCTGAAAGACAAAAAAGAGATTAGCCTTCCGTCTGGAGAGCTCTAGAACAGGGGGTCTCAAACTGGATTTCTTCGAGGGCCGGATCAGCATTCAGCTGAATGGGAGGGCGGGGAGGGGGGGGACAAAGAAGGGGGGGCAGGGAGCTCTTCCAGTTCCTGGCATATGTACCAGTGGTGGGATTCAAAATTTTTTAATACCGGTTCCATGGGCATGGCATGGATTGGTGGGCGTGGCTCGGTGGCTGTGGCAGGACAATGTTACTGCAAAAAACCCATGTTTGCATAAGGCTCAGTGGCTCAGTGACTAAGTTGCTGAGCTTGTCAATCAGAAAGGTCGGCAGTTCAGCGGTTCAAATCCCTAGTGCCACATAACGGAGTGATTGCCTGTTACATCAGTGGTGGGATTCAAATTTTTACTACCGGTTCTGTTGGCGTGGCTTGGTGGGCATGGCAGGGGAAGGATACTGCAAAATCTCCATTGCCTCCCGATCAGTTGGGACTCAGGAGGCAGAGAATAGATAGGGGCGAGGCCAGCCAGAGGTGGTATTTACCGGTTCTCTGAACTACTCAAAATTTCTGCTACCGGTTCTCCAGAACTGGTCAGAACCTGCTGAATCCCACCTCTGATGTGCGCGCAGGCCCTCTGCCGTTGAAAAGCTGAGCTCAGTTTAGCATCTGGCTGTGGGCAGGGAACGGGGGCTCTCTGATTTTCTGTTTCCTTTAAGATTTCCATTTCTCTTTTCGGGGAAATGTAATATTCTGCCCTTTTAAATATTTCTCCAAGCATTTCATCCTTCTAGGAGAGGGGTGGGTGCTACCTTTCTGCAAAATAAGAGCTGATTCCATCATGGGGATCCATGCCAAAGCACGCTTATATTTGGGGACTGACCTTGCTAAATTAAAGGCCATCACAGTCCAGGCCCAATAGCTTTTTCCAGACCGTCCCTAAAACTGCTTTCTTCAGCAATTCTTGTTGTGATGGAGGACGTATGTGTTGTGCTCCACTACGAACACAAGGAGATGCAAGGTGATTTGGGGACAAGGCTTCCCAGGGAGCTGTGAGGAAGCCCACTGATATTTCTGCCATGTGCATTTATGATCCAGAACAGGCATTTTCTGAAGAATAGAATAAAGATAAAGGTAAAGGTTCCCCTCGCACATTCCCGACTCTACGGGGCAGTGCTCATCTCTGTTTCAAAGCCGAAGAGCCAGCGCTGTCCGAAGACGTCTCTGTGGTCATGTGGCCGGCAATGGCTGTTGCCCCACATAGCCCCTCTTGACGGGCATCTTGTGCAGCCTCAGGAGGAGAAAGAGGAACGATGTGGAAGCCGTACGAACCGCTTAATCCCGTCCCACATGAGGATCTCTCTATGCACTGCCCGGTTACGTCAAACAAAGAAGACTCCAAGGATGCTGAAGAACAACAACAAAAAACAGAGCTCCTTTTAGAGGAAGTAGAAATGCAAAAAAGAGAGCAAAACCTCTATGCAAAACTGAGGACCAAAATCGATGCGTAGAGATCTGGTTTTGTTTATGTTTGAGGTCTGATCATCCTCGCTGCAAAACCGAGGGTGGTGGGCGACACCCGGTGCCCAGAGAACAGAGCAGTGGTGGGGTTCAAATTTTTTTAGAACCTCTTCTGTAGGTGTGGCTTGCTTTGTGGGAGTGGCTTGCCGGACATGTGACTGGATGGGAGTGGCTTGCCAGCCATGTGACCAGATGCGATGGCTTGCTGGCCATGTGACTGGGTGGGAGTGGCTTGCCACCCATGTGACCAGGTGGGATGGCTTGCCAGCCATGTGACCGGGTAGGAGTGGCTTGCCACCCATGTGACCAGGTGGGGTGGCTTGCTGGCCATGTGACTGGGTGGGAATGGCTTGCTGGCCATGTGACCAGGTGGGGTGGCTTGCTGGCCATGTGACTGGGTAGGAGTGGCTTGCCGGCCATGTGACCAGGCGGGAGTGGCTTGCTAGCCATGTGACTGGGTGGGAATGGCTTGCTGGCCATGTGACCAGGTGGGAGTGGCTTGCCAGCCATGTGACTGAATGAGAGTGGCTTGGCAGTCATGTGACTGGGAGGGCTTGGCCAACTTGTAAAATGTGGTGAAATTCAGTTAACAACGCTCTTGCTCAACAAACAAAATGTTGGCTCAGAAACTCTGGTATTTGAAGCACCCAAGTTTTAAAGCTGTCAAGTTACAAGACCCTTGTGCCCCTAACCCTTTAGAAAAAAAACCCCAGGGGTGTTCAAACAGCTTTAAGACTTGTGGACTTCAACTCCCAGAATTCCTCCTCTCGCTCCTCCTCTTGATGATGGGCGGGCGGGTGGACGGAGGGAGCTGGAACTGGTTCTAAACGGCCCTGTAGATTTGTGGAACCTCTTCTATAGAAGAGCTTAGAACTGGCAGGAACCCACCCCTGGCACAGAGATGCAGCGCTAACCGACTCCACCATTGGCTATGGCTGTCTATGTTCTTTTGCGGTGCCAGCCGTGCACTCTGCATCATTAGCTACCCCACCCTTGCCTTGGCAAAAGCTGGGACTAAAAGGCAGCCAATCAGCCAGTGCCTGGAAGGTTTTGCCTCCATCCATAAACTTAGTTCCAAGAATGAAGAAGAGAAAAAGGGGAAATTATGTTGGGCTGCACTAGGAGCTTGGCAATTTTACTTACTTATTTGTTTGTTTGTTTATTTATTTATTTAAATTTATCAACAAGTACAAGGAAACAAGTAGGGAAAAAACATGAAAAAAATGGCACAAATAAATGGATACAAATAAGCAAAAGATAGCCATAAACACATAAAACGAGTACACATCAATGGGGACAGAAGGACAGGGATGGTAGGCACTGCGCCATTTAATTAATTTAATTGAAGTTTAATTGATAAACTTCAATCCGTTACTTCTTGCTCTGCCCTCTAGTGCTTTTACAATGAATTTTACAAGTTTGTAATAATGAACTTCGTTGTATTTATTTTGTACAATGGCAATAAAAACTATACTACTTTAGAAAAGGGGCCAACTCTTTCTTCTCTGTTTTCGCTCTACAAGTACTGGTAGACTGCAATCACGTCACCCCCTAATCCTCCTCTTTGTTAGACTCAACATACATAGTTCCCACAATCATTTATCGTATATTTTAGCCTCCAGTCCACTAACCATCTTTTTTTGCTCATCTCTACATTCTTTTTAGGGTCTCAGCCTTTGTCTTGTATCATGGTAACTAAAACGGAATGCAATATTTCAAAATAGGCTTAAGATACAGAAGGATCTTGACAAACCTGAACATTGGGCACTGTCTAATAAAATGAAATTCAATGGTGAAAAGAGTCAGGTTCTACATTTAGGCAAGAAAAACCAAATGCACAGGTAAAGGATAGGTGGTACCTTGTTCAATAGTAGCAACTGTGAGAGGGATCTTGGAATCCTAGTGGACAACCATTTAAATATGAGCCAGATGTGTGCAGCAGCTGCCAAAAAAGCCAACACAGTTCTAGGCTGCATAAACAGAGGGATAGAATCAAGATCACGTGAAGTGTTAATGCCACTGTATAGTGCCTTGGGAAGACCACACTTGGAATACTGCATACAGTTTTGGTCGCCACGATGTAGAAAAGACGTGGAGACTCTGGAAAGAGTACAGAGAAGAGCAACCAAGATGATTAGGGGACTGGAGACTAAAACATATGAAGAACGGTTGCAGGAGCTGGGTATGTCTAGTTTGATGAAGAGAAGGATCAGGGGAGACATGATAGCAGTGTTCCGATATCTCAGAGGGTGCCACAAAGAAGAGGGAGCCAAACTATTCTCCAAGGCACCTGGGGGCAGGACAAGAAGCAATGGGTGGAAACTAATCAAGGAGAGAAGCAACTTAGAACTAAGGAGAAATTTCCTGACAGTAAGAACAATTAACCTCTGGAACAGCTTGCCCCCAGAAGTTGTGAATGCCCCAACCCTGGAAGTCTTTAAAAAGATGTTAGATAGACATTTGTCTGAAATGGTATAAGGTTCCTGCCCACGCAGGGGGTTGGACTAGAAGACCTACAAGGTCCCTTCCAACTCTGCTATTGTATTGTATTGTATTGTAAATAGGAGCCAGCCATGTGCAGCAGATGCCAAAAAAGCCAACACAGTTCTAGGCTGCATCAACAGAGGGAGAGAATCAAGATCACGGGAAGGGTTAATACCACTTTATAAGGCCTTGGTAAGGCCACACTTGAAATATGGCATCCAATTTTGGTCGCCACAATGTAAAAAAGATGTGGAGACTCTAGAAAGAGTTCAGAGAAGAGCAACCAAGAGGATTAGGGGACTGGAGACTGAAACCTATGAAGAACGGTTGCCGGAACTGCGCGTGGCTAGTTTAATGAAAAGAAGGACTAGTGGAGACATGATAGCAGTTTTCCAATATCTCAGGGGTTACCACAGAGAAGAGGGAGTCAAACTATTCTCCAAGGCACCCGAGGGTAGAACAAGAAGCAATGGGTGGAAACTTATCAAGGAGAGAAGCAACTTAGAACTAAGGAGAAATTTCCTGACAGTGAAAATAATTAATCAGTGGAACAACTTGCCTCCAGAAGTTGTGAATGCCCCAACACTGGAAGTCTTTAAGAAGATGTTGGATAGCCATTTGTCTGAAGTGATGTAGGGCTTCCTGCCTAGGCAGGGGGTTGGACTGGAAGACCTCCAAGGTCTCTTCCAACTCTGGTATTGTATTGTATTGTATTGCATTGCATTGCATTGCATTGTATTAAGAGTGGTCTTGCTAGTGCAGTGTATAAATTGCTACTAACACTTTTTGTGCTCTTGATACTAAACCCCTGTTGATGCAGTCTTGGATTGCATTGACTTTTTTGGCAGCTGCAGCACACTGCTGGCTCATATGTAAGCGATTGTCCACTAGGACTCCTAGATCCGTCTCACAATAATTGTTGCTGAACCAGATACAACCTATTCTACACCTGTGCATTTGGTTTGTCTTGCCTAAGTGCAAAACCTGACTTGTTTTTTTTAACCACTGAATTGCATTTTGTTGGACAGGGCCCAGAATTCGCATCTGTCAAGATTCTTTGGGATCTTGAGCTGACCTTCTAAAGCAGAGGTTCCCAAACTTGGCCACTTGAAGACTTGTGGACTTCAACTCCCAGAATTCTGGGAGTTGAAGTCCACAAGTCTTAAAGTTGCCAAGTTTGGGAACCTCTGTTCTAATATGTTAGCTGTTTTCCACAACTTGGTGTCGTCTGCAAATTTAATGAGTTCCCCTTCTATCCCTTCATCTACATCCTGTGCTACATCCTCAATGACTGTTGCACGGAGAAAATACCCATCAATTGTACTTGGGCGGGTGGATCTGATTTCCACATATCCATCGAAATTGTTTCAACTCCTACCTTCAAAACGAGGCTATAGAGCACTGCACCCCAGAACAATTAGACACAAGGACAGTTTTTTCCCGAATGCCATCACTCTGCTAAACAAATAATCCCCTCACCGTCAAACCATTCACTAAGGCTGCATTACTGTTACTCTTAAGTCTTCTCATCGTTCCTATTACCCATCTCCTTCCACTTATGACTGCAGGACTGTAACATTGTTGAGTGCATCGTTATGATTTATACAGATATTGTTTCCTGATTGCTTATTTGCACCCTAGGACTATCGTTAAGTGCTGTACCTTATGATTCTTGATGAATGTATTCCATTTTATTTTTCTTTATGTAGACTGAGAGCTTATGCACCAAAGACAAATTCCTGGTGTATCCAATCACATTTGGTCAGTAAAGAATTCTACTCTACTCTACTCTACTCTACTCTACTCTACTCTACTCTACTCTACTCTACCCTACCCTACCCTACCCTACCCTATTATATTTTTCATTCCACTATTCTATTCTATTCTATTCTATTCTATTCTATTCTTATCCTATCCTATCCTATTCTATTCTTCATTCCAATATATATTCTATTCTATTCTAATCCTATCCTATTATATTTTTCATTCCAATATTTATTCTATTCTATTCTATTCTTCATTCCAATATATATTCTATTCTAATCCTATCCTATTATATTTTTCATTTCAATATCTATCCTATCCTATCCTATCCTATTCCATTCTTCATTCCAATATTCTATTCTATTCTATTCTATTCTATCCTATCCTATTCTATTCTTATCGTATCCTATCCTATCCTATCCTATCCTATCCTATTCCATTCTTCATTCCAATATATATTCTATTCTATTCTAATCCTATCCTATTATATTTATCATTCCAATATTTATTCTATTCTATTCTATTCTTCATTCCAATACATATTCTATTCTATTCTAATCCTATCCTATTATATTTTTCATTTCAATATCTATCCTATCCTATCCTATTCCATTCTTCATTCCAATATTCTATTCTATTCTATTCTATCCTATCCTATCCTATCCTATCCTATTCTTATCCTATCCTATCCTATCCTATCCTATCCTATTCCATTCTTCATTCCAATATATATTCTATTCTATTCTAATCCTATCCTATTATATTTTTCATTCCAATATTTATTCTATTCTATTCTATTCTATTCTTCATTCCAATATATATTCTATTCTATTCTATCCTATTATATTTTTCATTTCAATATCTATGCTATCCTATCCTATCCTATTCCATTCTTCATTCCAATATTCTATTCTATCCTATCCTATCCTATCCTATCCTATCCTATTCTTATCCTATCCTATCCTATCCTATTCCATTCTTCATTACAATATATATTCTATTCTATTCTAATCCTATCCTATTATATTCTATTCTATTCTATTCCATTCTTCATTCCAACATCTATTCTATTCTATTTTGTTCTATTTTGTTCCATTCCATTCCATTCTATCTCCAAATTTGAGCCATAGCCCTCCTACTACCAAAATCCTGGAAACCAAGTCTTTGAAATGATGCATGGCAGAACAATCGGGGGGGGGGGGGGGGGGGGATTCCACATACAGCAATGCCCATCCTTGGGCCAACTCAAGAAAATGGGGCCTATTCTGCCCTTCCCTCTTACTCCTCTCTTTCCCCCTCCAGCGCCTTTGATCCCAGCCCCATTGCTCCCAAAAATGCATTCCTCAACAGCTGAAGGCAACCGAGGGGAAGGTGGGGGGGTGGGGGGGAGGGAGGGAGGGAGGGAGCCAGGAAATGAATGTGTCACAAGCTGGAGCCCCTCAGCTGAAACAATACCAGAGTCTAAATACATGGAGGAGGGGAGAGAAAAGGAGCAGCAATTAATCCTCCGATGCTCTCCCTCCCAAAGCAAATGAAGTGCCAATTTTCCGCACTGTTGACGAATAAAGATTAAAGTTGATAAATAACAGCAACTTTCAGAGAAGGCGGAAAAGAGTAGAGCAGTGAAGCTAATAGAGATATTCTCAACCTCTGGAGATTTAGCCAGCAGTGTAGTCCCTTCCCCCACCTTGCAGCTACACCTTTACCTTCTATTAGCTGCTCTCACTAGCAGTTAGAATAGAATAGAATGACAGAGTTGGAAGGGACCTTGGAGGTCTTCTAGTCTAACCCCCTGCTCAGGCAGGGAATCCTACACCACTTCAGACAAATGGTTATCCAACGTCTTCTCAAAAACATCCAACTTCTGGAGGTAAGCTGTTCCACTGATTAATTGTTCTCACTGTCAGGAAATGTCTCCGTTCCAAGTTGCATCTTTCCTTGATTAGTTTCCACCCATTGCTTCTTGTCCTGCCTTCAGGTGCTTTGGAGATTAGCTTGACTCCCTCTTCTTTGTGGCAACCCCTGAGATGTTGGAATATGGCTATCATGTCTCCCCTGGTCCTTCTTTTCATAAGACTAGACATACCCAGTTCCTGCAACGGTTCTTCATATGTTTTAGTCTCCAGTCCCCTCGTCCTCTTGGTTGCTCTTCTCTGCACTCTTTCTAGAGTCTCCACATCAGTTTTACATGGTGGCAACCAAAACAGGATGCCGTATTCCAAATGTGGCCTTATCAAGGCCTTATAAAGTGGCATTAACCCTTCACGTGATCTTGATCCTCTCCCTCTGTTTATGCAGCTTAGAACTGTGTTGACTTTCTTGGCAGCTCCTGCCCACGGCTGGCTCCTATTTAAATGGTTGTCCACTAGGACTCCAAGATCCCTCTCACAGTTGCTACTATTGAGCAAGGTACCACCTATACTGTAGGTTTGGTCATCTCGTTAAGTGTTTCTCCACCTCAGTGACTTTAAGCTGGTTGGGGAATTCTGGGAGTTGAAATCCACTCACGTTTAAAGTCACCAAAGTTGAGAAACGCCAGTCTAATGCGTTCTAGTCTTGTTTTTCAGTGCTGTTATAGCTTCGAAGGGTCCCTAAACAAACTGTTGTAAGTTGAGGAAGACTTATATATGTTTATACCAAGAGTGAACTCTGCATCCGGTAATCTCTGGTCTGATTTATTTTATTTATTTATTTTTTTGCAAATTTTGTGGACTTGCATGGACAGTACTTGGTGTATCCTGAATATGCGGCGAGAAAGAAGTAGGAATGATTTCACCTCTTCCATTGTTGTTTCCTCACTTCGTCCACACTGTTGCAAGAATCGCCATCATTAAGAGCGTCTGTGGTGCAGTGATGAGAATGAAGTACTGCAGGTTACTACTGCTGACTGCCAACTGATGGCAGCTCGATTCTCATCAGGCTCAAGGTTGACTCAGCCTTCCATCCTTTTGAGGTGGGTAAAATGAGGACCCAGATTGTTGGGGGGCAAGAGGCTGACTCTGTAAGCTACTTAAAGAGGATTGTAAAACACTGCAAAGTGGTATATAAGTCTAAGGGCTATTGCTATTGACTCAGCCTTCCATCTTTTTGAGGTGGGTAAAAGTGGGCGTTCCAGCTTTCATGATGAGCAGTAGGGGTTTGGTCTATCTATTTTTCTATCTATCTATCTATCTATCTATCTATCTATCTATCTATCTATCTATCTATCTATCTATCTATCTATCTACAGTATCTATCTACAGTATCTATCTATCTATCTATCTATCTATCTATCTATCTATCTATCTATCTATCTATCTATCTATCTATCTGTGTCTGTCTGTCTATCTATCTATCTGTGTCTGTCTATCTATCTATCTATCTATCTATCTATCTATCTATCTATCTATCTATCTACAGTATCTATCTACAGTATCTATCTATCTATCTATCTATCTATCTATCTATCTATCTATCTGTGTCTGTCTGTCTATCTATCTATGTGTCTGTCTGTCTGTCTGTCTATCTATCTATCTATCTATCTATCTATCTATCTATCTATCTATCTATCTATCTATCTATCTATCTATCTATCTATCTATCTATCTATCTGTGTCTGTCTATCTATCTATTCCATCCTTTTGAGGTGGGTAAAATGAGGACCCAGATTGTTGGGGGGCAAGAGGCTGACTCTGTAAGCTACTTAAAGAGGATTGTAAAACACTGCAAAGTGGTATATAAGTCTAAGGGCTATTGCTATTGACTCAGCCTTCCATCTTTTTGAGGTGGGTAAAAGTGGGCGTTCCAGCTTTCATGATGAGCAGTAGGGGTTTGGTCTATCTATCTATCTATCTATCTATCTATCTATCTATCTATCTATCTATCTATCTATCTATCTATCTATCTATCTATCTATCTATCTACAGTATCTATCTACAGTATCTATCTATCTATCTATCTATCTATCTATCTATCTATCTATCTATCTGTGTCTGTCTGTCTATCTATCTATCTGTGTCTGTCTATCTATCTATCTATCTATCTATCTATCTATCTATCTATCTATCTATCTATCTATCTATCTATCTATCTACAGTATCTATCTACAGTATCTATCTATCTATCTATCTATCTATCTATCTATCTATCTATCTATCTATCTATCTATCTATCTATCTATCTATCTATCTGTGTCTGTCTGTCTATCTATCTATGTGTCTGTCTGTCTATCTATCTATCTATCTATCTATCTGTCTGTCTGTCTGTCTATCTATCTATCTATCTATCTATCTATCTATCTATCTATCTATCTATCTATCATCTATCTACAGTATCTATCTATCTATCTGTCTGTCTATCTATCTATCTATCTATCTATCTATCTATCTATCTATCTATCTATCTATCTATCTATCTGTGTCTGTCTGTCTATCTATCTATCTCTGTCTGTCTGTCTGTCTATCTATCTATCTATCTATCTATCTATCTATCTATCTATCTATCTATCTATCTATCTATCTATCTATCTGTGTCTGTCTGTCTATCTATCTGTCTATCTACCTATCTATCTATCTATCTATCTATCTATCTATCTATCTATCTATCATCTATCTATCTATCTGTGTCTGTCTATCTATCTATCTATCTATCTATCTATCTATCTATCTATCTATCTATCTATCTATCTATCTATCTATCTATCTATCTGTGTCTATCTATCTATCTATCTATCTATCTATCTATCTATCTATCTATCTATCTATCTATCTGTGTCTGTCTGTCTGTCTATCTATCTATCTATCTATCTATCTATCTATCTGTGTCTGTCTGTCTGTCTATCTATCTATCTGTGTCTGTCTGTCTGTCTGTCTGTCTGTCTATCTATCTATCTATCTATCTATCTATCTATCTATCTATCTGTGTCTGTCTGTCTGTCTATCTATCTATCTATCTATCTATCTATCTATCTATCTATCTATCTATCTGTGTCTGTCTGTCTGTCTGTCTGTCTGTCTGTCTGTCTGTCTGTCTGTCTATCTATCTATCTATCTATCTATCTATCTATCTATCTATCTATCTATCTATCTATCTCAGGTCATCTCAGCCTTCCATCCTTTTGAGGTGGGTAAAATGAGGGCCCAGATTGTTGGGGGCAAGAGGCTGACTCTGTAAACTGCTTAGAGGGGGCTGTAAAGCATTAAAAAGCAGTAGCTAACAACCTGCACAACTTTGGGGTTATGATGAAAACTGGGACTGCCTGGATACGTATAGCTAAGCAAGGCAGTCAAGTGATGTCATATTTTACGGCTGCATCTCTTAGCAGAAACCCACCTGCTCCCTATTACCTTCGGAACTGACTAGGAGAGAGCCTAATAGCAGGACATTCCTATTTCAAGCTCACTTAGACATGGGCAGTGGTGCAGTGGTGGGTTTCCAATTTTTTTTAGAACCTACTCTCTAGGTGTGGCCTATTTTGTGGGCGTGGCTTGGCAGTCATGTGACAGGGTGGGAGTGGCCAACTTGTAAAATGTGGTGAAACTCATTTAACAACGCTCTTTATTTATTTATTTATTTTTATATTTATTAAATTTATATCCCGCCCTTCTCCACGAAGGACCCAGGGCGGCGCACAGGGATTTAAAAAACATATAAAACAATAAAATACAGAATTTAAAAACATATTAAATTACAGTCCTATGCTAAAATCCAAATTAAAATCCCTAGTTTAAAACTATCTAAAATAGCCCCAATGTTAGGCTAGGCCGGCTTGCTGAAAGAAATGTGTCTTTAGACACTGGCGGAAGAGGCGGAGGTCCGAGATGGTACGAAGTTCAGGGGGTAGGTCATTCCAAAGGGCAGGGCCCGCCACAGAGAAGGCTCTGTCGCCAGTCGGCATTGCCCGGCCGACGGCACCCTGAGAAGGCCCTCTCTGTGGGAGCGGATCGGCCGTAGGGATGTATGGGGCAGGAGACGGACTCGCATATAACTTGCTTAGCAACCAAAATGTTGGGCTCAATTGTGATGATAAACTCTTTCTCTTTCTTTCTTTCTTTCTTTCTTTCTTTCTTTCTTTCTTTCTTTCTTTCTTTCCTTTCTTACTTTCTGCCTTCCTTTCCTTTCCTTCCCATTGGGTTACCGGCAGCGGCAGGCCAGACTTACTTCTGGGTCCACCGGTGGAACCTCCTCTCACCGGCTCTCTAAATTTCACCATCCGGCTCTTGCGAGTAGGTGCGAGCCTGCAGAAGCCCACCACTGCAGTGGTGGTTGTGCTCAATTCCTGTGCAGTCAATCAACTCACAGAGATCAGAAACGCTGTTGGCAGTTGTTTATTGTTGCAATATACGTGTCCGTGTTCAACTAGGAGGAAATAATAGGTGGTTTTTTTTGTCCTTTTAACCCGCATCATTTAAATGTTTTTGTCTAGTTTTGTCTTTCTAAAATTTCTCCCCCCCCCCCCCCCCGTCCCCCTTTGATTGTATTTAAATTTTTGGAATAAAATGAAAAATATGGGAGGGCGGGAGGGAAGGAGTAAGAGATGGGAGAAAAAAGGAAGGGAGGAGAAAGATGCGAGAAGGGAGGGAGGGAGAGGAGGAAGGAAGGACAAAGAGATGAGAGAGAAAAGAAGGAAGGAAGGAAGGAGGGAGGGAGGGAGGGAGGGAAGGAAGAAGAGATGGGAGAAAAAAGGAAAGGAGGAGAAAGATGCGAGAAGGGAGGGAGGGGAGGAAGGAAGGAGAAAGATGAGAGAAAAAAGAAGAAAGGAAGGAGGGAGGGAAGGAAGGAAGAAGAGATGGGAGAAAAAAGGAAGGAAGGAGAAAGATGGGAGAAGGGAGGAAGGAAAGAAGGAAGGAAGGAAGGACAAAGAGACGGGAGAAAAAAGAAGGAGGGAGAGGAGGAAGGAAGGACAAAGAAATGAGAGAAAAAAGAAGGAAGGAGGGAGGGAGGGAAGGAAGGAAGAAGAGATGAGAGAAAAAAGGAAGGAAGGAGAAAGATGGGAGAAGGGAGGAAGGAAAGAAGGAAGGAAGGAAGGACAAAGAGACGGGAGAAAAAAAGGAGGGAGAGGAGGAAGGAAGGACAAAGAGATGAGAGAAAAAAGAAGGAAGGAAGGAGGGAGGGAAGGAAGGAAGAAGAGATGAGAGAAAAAAGGAAGGAAGGAGAAAGATGGGAGAAGGGAGGAAGGAAAGAAGGAAGGAAGGAAGGACAAAGACATGGGAGAAAAAAGAAGGAGGGAGGGAGGGAGGGAGGATGGAAGGATGGAAGGAAGGAAGGACAAAGATGGGAGAAAAAAGGAAGGAAGGAGAAAGATGGGAGAAGGGAGGAAGGAAAGAAGGAAGGAAGGAAGGACAAAGAGACGGGAGAAAAAAGAAGGAGGGAGAGGAGGAAGGAAGGACAAAGAAATGAGAGAAAAAAGAAGGAAGGAGGGAGGGAGGGAAGGAAGGAAGAAGAGATGAGAGAAAAAAGGAAGGAAGGAGAAAGATGGGAGAAGGGAGGAAGGAAAGAAGGAAGGAAGGAAGGACAAAGAGACGGGAGAAAAAAAGGAGGGAGAGGAGGAAGGAAGGACAAAGAGATGAGAGAAAAAAGAAGGAAGGAAGGAGGGAGGGAAGGAAGGAAGAAGAGATGAGAGAAAAAAGGAAGGAAGGAGAAAGATGGGAGAAGGGAGGAAGGAAAGAAGGAAGGAAGGAAGGACAAAGACATGGGAGAAAAAAGAAGGAGGGAGGGAGGGAGGGAGGATGGAAGGATGGAAGGAAGGAAGGACAAAGATGGGAGAAAAAAGGAAGGAGGGAGGGATGAAGGAAGGAAAGAAAAGAGGGAGGGAAGTAAAGAGAAAGAGATGGGAGGAAGAAAGAAGGAAGGAAGGAAGGAAGGAAGGAAGGAAGGAAGGAAGGAAGGAAGGAAGGAAGGAAGGAAGGAAGGAGGCAGATGCTATGGTGATATGGTACGTGGTCCCAAACTCGCACAAGCTGTTGGAATCCAGTAAGTAGGAGTAACGCAACTGATCATGTGGTCTAGGGCGCCCTCTGCTGTCCGACCTGAGAAGTTCAGCAACATTTCACACACCTGCTTTACCTTACCAGCTGGATCAAGAAAGGATTTTGCGAACGCCTATTATCCGCGCTGAGAGATCAAAAATGAATTTTAATTTGTAATTAATGACATTGACTTAAAGGAAAGATTGTTTTTAAATGCAAAAGTGCTCCCGAGTTTTCATAAGGAAAACTCCTGTAGATTTTCCAAATGGACCAGCATTATGAAACATAGTTTTGTTTTTCTGCCCCTGGAAGCTTCCAAAAATGATTTCTCCAACTTCTATCCTTAGGAAGAGGGGAAAGGATAGCTTGAATACAACAGAAGGAGGTCCTACTTCGTCTCACACCTCTGAATAATTTGCATAGGTCTGATTTCCTTTTACTGCAGTTACAGGAACAACCATCAGGTGGCAGCAACCTCCTTCGGAAGACAACGTGAACTCTTGTTACGAGGAATTCTGGGAACTGTAGTCTCAACTCAAATTTGGCCCACCTCCCTCGGGAAAAGATTGCATGCATTCCCGGTTTGCTGATCAACCTGCTCAGGACTCAACTAGACTTTCTGGTTTTTTTCTTTCAAAGAGGTTTCGCTTCTCATCCAAGAAGCTTCTTCCACTCTGACTGGATGGTGGGGAATGGAAGGATTGATACTCCTTGCAGACAGCTGGTCATTTGCATCCTTTTAGAGGGTCGTTGAGGCCACTTGGAGGTTTATCTGTATCCTCAGGGTCACCTGAGTGGTTGCAAATGGTTCCTGTAGGCTGTAATTTTTCCCTCTGGAAATCCATTCCCAAATTGTACGGCTAAAAATCTGTAGAGATTCTCAGTCCTCCATGTCATGGTTGTCCCAAAGGGGCTTTTTCAGGAGGCAACTGGACTTTTCTTTTGAAGAGGTTTCCCTTCTCATGCAAGAAGCTTCTTCCACTCTGACTGGAAGGGAAGGAGTGATAGTCCTTGCAGACAGCTGGTCATTGCACAGCGCTCTATGGCACAGGACCTAGTTATTTGCGGGATCGTATCCTGCCCCATACATCCCTTCGGCCGATTCGCTCACACAGAGAGGGACTTCTCCGGGTGCCGTCCACCAGGCTGTGCCAGCGGGCGACGCCCAGGGGAAGGGCCTTCTCTGTGGCGGGCCCGACCCTCTGGAACGACCTTCCCCCTGACATTAGAACGACCACGGATCTCCGCTCCTTCCACCAGAAACTCAAAACCCACCTGTTTCAACTAGCCGGCCTGGGCTAATTCCAGCTTTCCCACCTCAGTCTGCATTTTTAAATTTTCTGATTTGGTTTTAGGGTTAAGTTTTTAATTTTTATAAATTTGTACAGGGGTCTATTTAATTCGATTTTAGTTTTATGTATTATTTATTGTAATGGTTTTAATTTTTACCTGTACACCGCCCCGAGTCCCTCCGGGGAGAGGGGGCGGTCTAGAAGTCCAATAAATTCAATTCAATTCAATTCAATTTGCATCCTTTCAGAGGGTCGTTTTCCTCTTCAAAAGGAAAAACTTTCTTGTTTTTCCTTTTGAAGAGGAAAAGCTGGCTGGAGTATTCTGGGAGTTGAAGTCCGCCAGGCTTAAAGTTGCTAAGGTTGGAGACCCCTGCCCTACACCATTTCTGACCGATGGCAATCCAGTCTTCTCTTAAAAGCCTTCAGGGATGAAGCTAGAGCAACTTCTGTTCCATGGGTTGATTGTTCTGTCAGAAAATCCCTCCTTATTTCCAGGTTGAATCTCTCCTTGTTCAGTTTCCGTCCATTCTTCCTTGTCTGGCCTTCGGGGGCTTTGGAAAACAGGTTGACCCCCTTCCTCTCTGGGATGCCTTGAGTTTCTATTTACTATTTACTATTTATTTGATTTGTAGACCGCACCCTCTCCCCGAAGGGACTCGGGGCGGTGCACAGGACTTTAAAAACATATATAAATACAACAATACAATATTTAAAATAGAATTAAATAATTTACCTGCGCTAAAAGTTTAAAATCTTAAAACCTTAAAACCCTTTATACTAATCCCAGCAATCCCTATTAAAACAATTTAAATTTATATTACAGCCTAGGAAGGATAGATTAGGCCAGGCTGGCCAGATGAAAAAAGTAAGTTTTTAGCTTTTGGCGGAAGGAGCGGAGGTCCGTGGTTGTTCTCAGTTCAGGGGGTAGGTCGTTCCAGAGGGTCGGCCCCATCACAGAGAAGGCCCTTCCCCTGGGCTTTGCCCGCTGGCACTGCCTAGTGGACGGCACCCGGAGAAGCCCCTCTCTGTGGGAGCGAATCGGCCGCAGGGATGTATGAGGCAGAAGGCGATCCCGCAAATAACTAGGTCCCGTGCCATGGAAGCCTGAAGTTCCCACGTGGTTTGCACAATCTTGTGCTAGAAAAATGGGACTCTCAATTCCAGTTCGGTCTGCAAGAGGGCCTGTTCACTGGGCGTACGAGTGGGTGGGAAGAGACAGCGAAGGGTCATTCATTACTTCTCTCTGCTGGCCTTCAGACCTTATCCAGAAGATGCGGTTGCTAAGAAACCACAAAGCCAAGAAGCCAGTCTGAACTAGTGTTTAAGGCATCAGAAACTGTGAGTTTTAGTTCTGCCTTAAGGACGAAAGCTGGCTGGGTTAAGTTTGGGCCAATCACCAGGGATGGTGAGTTCTAGTCCTGCTTTAGGGATGAAAGCTGGCTGGGTGACTCTGGGCCAGTCACCAGTGAGGTGAGATGAGCTCAGAGAGAGTGCTTGGCTCAAGAGCACCCAGCCAGCTTTCATGCTTAAGGCAGGACTACAACTCACATTGGCTAAGTGGCGCAGTGGCTAAGACGCCGAGCTTGTTCATCAGAAAGATCGGCAGTTTGGCGGTTCGACTCCCTAGTACCGCATAATGGAGTGAGCTCCTGTTACTTGTCCCAGGTTCTGCCAGCCAAGCAGTTCGAAAGCATGTTAAAAAAATGCAAGTAGAAAAATAGGAACCACCTTTGTGGGAAGGTAACAACATTCCGTGCGCCTTTGGGGTTGAGTCATGCCGGCCACATGACCACAGAGACGTCTTCGGATAGCGCTGGCTCTTCGGCTTTGAAACGGAGATGAGCACTGCCCTCTAGAGTCAGGAACGACTAGCACGTATGTGCAAGGTGAACTTTTACCTTTACCTTATAACTACTCATGTCTAGGCCAGAACCTTAAGCGCTACACCAAACCAGCTCTACATATTATTTTGGCAGTTGCCAGAAGCTTCCGGAGCTCCCTTGATGCCCCTCAAGGATGAAGCAATAAAGACTTCTAACAACAAGATGGGGATAAGGTTAAATGGTGACATTAAAGCAGTTAAGTGTTTCACATCTTCCCCCCCAGCCGAAGCGATTCCTCTCAGCCTTAGTAATGGGTCTGGTCGGCTCTGGGGAGGCGCTCAGAAAATGTGATTAAGAGTTGCCGAGTGTCCTTTCAAGAAACCACGTTAAGTCCCTCAGTCAGACGCTGAGGACTATCCGGAAAGGCTGCCCTGAGGCATGAGAGCAACTGGAGGCTCGGAGTTTCATTTTCCAGTTTTGGGAAAAACTGGAACTTTCCAGCTTTTGGCTTTGTGGCTAATCGTTTCCATCTGCTTCTTCACCGGCAGGCTGGGCTTCAGGATGGCAGCGCTTGAATGGCCCGGAGAATGTTCTAGAAGGGCGTAAGGAGAAGAAAGATCTAAGAGGAGAATCTGGGCATCTGTTGAGGCAGCCCCAGAGTGAAGGGAAGGAAGGTAAGCTAGGTTTAATAATTTTTAAAAGTGTCTGCGTGTGTGTGTTTAGCTTTGTGTGGAAGGGGTTGCCTGGCTGGGACATATCCTAGATCTGCTTTTGCAGCCAGGAAATTGTGTGGAAATTGTCTTTTTTCCTGAATTGTGTGGAAATTTTTGTCTTTTTTTCTGAATTGTGTGGAAATTTTTGTCTTTTTTCCTGAATTGTGTGGAAATTGCCTTTTTTCCTGAATTGTGTGGAAATTGCCTTTTTTCCTGAATTGTGTGGAAATTCTTTTTTCCTGAATTGTGTGGAAATTGCCTTTTTTCCTGAATTGTGTGGAAATTGCCTTTTTTCCTGAATTGTGTGGAAATTGCCTTTTTTCCTGAATTGTGTGGAAATTCTTTTTTCCTGAATTGTGTGGAAATTGCCTTTTTTCCTGAATTGTGTGGAAATTGCCTTTTTTCCTGAATTGTGTGGAAATTGCCTTTTTTCCTGAATTGTGTGGAAATTCTTTTTTCCTGAATTGTGTGGAAATTGCCTTTTTTCCTGAATTGTGTGGAAATTGTCTTTTTTCCTGAATTGTGTGGAAATTGTCTTTTTTTCTGAGCGTCTATAACTCTGCAAGTAAAGATGGGAGAGGCGCTTCACAGCAGAGTGAAAACTCCAGTCAGAACTGGAGATGCTTCTTGGATGAGAAGCGAAATGTTTTCAAGAGGGAAAAAAACCCAAGAAAGCCCTGTTGTCTTTTGAAAATCACCTTTGGGACAACCATGCCTGGAGGATTGAGAATCTCCATAGATATTTAATGGGTACTGGATATATTCGCTGCCTTGAGTTATTTGTAAAAATAATAAAGCAGGATAAATGCATTAAATTAAGGCCTCCCCACTCCCAGTATGGTATTTTTTTTATCTCTGGATCATTCTGGCTCTTAAAGAGGAAGCAAGTCAAATGTACCATATTTTTCAGAGTATAAGATGCTTCGAGGTATAAGACACACCTAGCTTTTGGGGAGGAAAACAAGCGGAAAAATATCTGCCTCTGCCTCCCAGCAATTTGCCTCCTTGCAATAACAAACAGCAAACAGTACAGCCAATACACACTGTTGATAGTGTTACATTTCAGACTATACTTGTACAGAGGCTGTTAAAATTGTTGTGCTTTCTGGGAGTATAGTAATTCTCTGCTATTTAAAAGAATAGCACTTTTTTAAACAATAGCACAGGGCCTCTTCAGATCAAGCATTTAAAAGCTTCATTTTGTTAAGTTGTCTAGAATAATAATAACGCAGTCTTTAAAAAATAGTAGTTTACATTTATAGTTGTTGACTTGCCTCCTTGCAGCAAACAGCCTGATTTGCACAAGAAAAAAAATCTGCCCCCAACAATTTGCCAGGCGGTGAAAACAGCACGTTTCACTTTCAATTTCTCCCGATCATCAGCTGTTTCAGGTTGCAGGGATTGCTATAGCTTATTGAAGCCTTCGCAAGCCCCCGTTTGCTGCAAAGAGGGAAATTGATGGGAGGCCGAGGCCAAAGGGTTGGGGCCGGTGGGTGGGTGGGGCTACATTCAGTGTATAAGACACACCCAAATTTTCACCCTCTTTTAGGGGGGGAAAGGTGCGTCTTATACTCTGAAAAATACGGTAACCCTTGATTTAAAGACCACAATTGAGTCAAAATTTCTTTTTGCTAAGTGAATCATTTGTTAAGTGAGTTTTGCCCAAGGGTGGGCTTCAAAAATTTTAGCAAGGGGTTCTCTCCCTGGTTGCTGGGTGGGCGTGGCCATGGTGGGTGTGGCCTAGTCTGCCTCCTTCACCACGGCGGGAAGGGCGTTTTTGCTCTCCCTGGGCTCCGGAGGTTTTCCTTAATAATAATAATAATAATAATAATAATTTTTATTTTTAAACCGCACCCTCTCCCCACAGGGACCCGGGGCGGTGCACAGGCAGAATAAAAACAGTCAAAAAATACATATATTTCATAAAAAACGATTAAACCAACCCTGTGCTAAAAATTCGCTAAAAATGTGCTACCCCATTAAAAAACCCCAAAGACAGAGAGACTATCCTAGGCCGGCCAGACAGAAGAAGTGTGTTTTTAGCTTGAGACGGAAGGAGCGGAGGTCAGTGGTCATCCTGATATCGGGGGGAAGGTCGTTCCAGAGGGCCGGGCCCGCCACAGAGAGAGCCCTTCCCCTGGGAGTCGCCCGCTGACAGAGTCTAGTGGACGGCACCCGGAGAAGTCCCTCTCTGTGGGAGCGGATCGGCCGTGAGGATGTATGGGGCAGGATCCGATCCCGCAGATAGCTTCCGGGAGGACGGAAACGGCCTCCCCAGCCTCTGGAGGCCCTCTGGAGGCTGGAAATGGGCCCGTTTTGGCCTTCCTGAACTTCCGGTGGGCCCATTTTTCACCTTCCCCAAGCCTTCACATGCGCCGTGCACTTACTTACATCGAAAACGGGCTGCATGGTGCCTTCTGGGAGGGGAGGGGTGGGCGGGGCCAGCCAGAAGTAGAATTTGGGGGTTCTCCAAACTGCACAGAATCTTAGCTAGAGGTTCTCCCAGACCCCTGTGATCCCCCAGCAGCCCACCCCCATTTTTTGCCCCACCTTTAACATCATATGGGTGCTAAATTAACGAAAGGGCGCTTGATTGTCTGTCCTACCCTGTATGATTTCCTTTGAACAGAATAACAGAGTTCGAAGGGACCTTGGAGGTCTTCTAGTCCAACCCCAGCTCAAGAGGGAGACTCTATACCATTCCTCTCCAACGGCTATCCCATCTCTTCCTAAAAATCTCCAATTGAAAATATCGGGAACAGAAAACAAACCTTGCCTTCTTCACATATATGTGACTGTTGCAATATTTGTGCCTCTAAAAATGTCAAATATGATTCTTCAGGCACTAACGATTGTCCACTTCTGATTTATGGCTTGGTGTGCTTTGTGAACCCAGCTACTTATGGTTTGTTGTAATCAAACCAAGCTTAAGAGGATGGTTAAAACAGATGGATAAACCCAGTTGTTTTTCAAGGTGTTGGTGACCATCTTTAAGACGCTCCATGGCATAGGGCCTAGTTTTTTGCAGGACCATCTCCTACCACATACCTCCCTTCAACCGGTCCGCTCCCACAGAGTGGGCCTCCTCAGGGTGCCGTCAGCTGGTCAATGCCGGCTGGCGGCGCCCAGGGGAAGGGCCTTCTCTGTGGCGGGTCCAACCCTCTGGAATGACCTACCCCCCGAACTTCGTACCATCATGGACCTTCGCCTTTTCCGCCGCTCATTAAAAACGCATTTGTTCCATCTCGCTGGCCTTGCTTAGAGTTAGTGTATGCCTATATTTTGGGTTAGATTTTAACATTGGATTTTTAAGGGTTTCTATTTTTAGAGTTGGGTTTTTAAATTAATTGTTTTTAGCATGGGCTAAATTGTTTAATTTTAGTTTTAACTTTTGTAGAATTTTGTATTGTCTGTATTTTTAGATCTTTAAATTCCTGTGCACCCCCCTGGGTCCCATTCGGGAGATAGGGCGGGATAGAAATCTCATAAAATAAATAAAAAATAAATAAATTCTCACGCATACACATACAATGTCTCTCTCTCTCTCTCTCTCTCTCTCCCTCCCTCCCTCCCTCCTTCCCTCCGTCTCTCCTCACTTAATAATATTATTTGAAGATCTAGTTGTTAGGATATTCATCCTTATGTTGGGTTAACAATATATATATGAGCCAGTATTCTTTTTTTTATATTGAAAGAGTTTTATTGGATTTTTACAATTTTTCCGAAAGGGAAAGGTAAGGGTTACAGAAACATTTTGAGAACTTTTGTGTCGGGATCATTGGCCCTTCCAGGGCTTCACAATAAAACATTAAGAAATACATTTTTCAAAGGTACTACGAGATGAAAATAAGTGCATACATCCTAAATTCTCAATTCTATGCTGGCAGTCATATACAAACATCCAGATAACAAGGTTATAGTATATTAATAAAAAAACAAGCAAAGTCATTTTTTTGATCTAAGTCTCTTGGCAATTGTATCTTCTTTTTCTCCTTCCTGGCCCCCGTGGCCCCCCCTGCCCCCCCTGAATCTTCCCCCAGGACTGAGGAATGTTTCTTAAAAAAAGCTTCCGCCTCAACAACTGTTTTAATCCTAACTCTCCCTCCTTCCCAGAACACCAGCATCCCTTCCGGCATCGCCCACTTAAACCAAATCCCGTGGTCAAACAATTTTTTGGATAAGAAGGAATACCTCCTTCTCATCTCTCTAATCTTTTTTGGGATCTGCTTCAAGATGACGACCTCCTTTTGTTGGTAAATTAATGGGCCCCCTCTCTGCGCCTTCAAAATTTCCTCTCTGATTGACCTTCTAACAAATTTAATGTGTATCTCTCTGGGTACTTCATTTATCCTGGCATATGTCGAGTTTATTCTGTATACTAGGTCAATGTCCCCCCTGATCTCATCTTTAGGTTTATGTAAATAGTCTGCTAAAATTGTACTCATGAGATCAGGAAGGTATTCACCAGATTCTTCAGAAACATTCTGAAATCTTAAAAAATATGACATCCTTTCAAAATCCATCCTAGACATATGCCCAGTTAGTTCTCCAACCTCACTCTTAACATTTTTAAGCTCTCCCTTTGCCCCAGCCAGCCCCCCTTCCAGCTCCTCAGTCTTCTGTGTATGAGTCAGTATTCTTAAAGAGTATATGTAGCTTTAAGAACTATGTTGAATTCTGACTGACTGTGCTTCTCAGCTCTACCATATAAGGAAGCTCAGAAACACAGTTTATTCCCTTTTTCAATTCCATTTGAATCCTGTGCTTACTGTTTGCCACTGAAGACTGAAGAAAGAAGAAGTATTTGTTTTGCATCACTGTAAGATAACTCTGTGTTTGGTGAAGGACTGTTATTGTTTGAGAAGTTAGTATCACTGGTCGGAAGAAGTATTTTGGTTGCTACAAAGTAAAGACTATTTATTTTCTTACTATCAGTGTTTTAGAGTTTGTGTGTGGTTAAAGCAACATATCTCTTTACTGTCCGGTGTATTACACTATTCTGCTGTTTATTTTCAAACGGGGTGTTTGTTACCCCTAACACTGGTTATGGAACCAGAGTTGTAACACTGGTTCTGAACCCAGAGTTGCTAACATTAGTGATTGAATAATTTGCAGAAGATACACATGGTTACCTATAACTTTGGTTGATTTTTTTTTTTGTTACTCAGTGCATTATGCAAACCTCTTTGGAGCACACTCAGAAAATAGACTAATTCAATGGTTAGACAAAAAAAATATGGAAATGAAATATGATAGAGAATTTTTACAATACAAGGATAATGGAATGACACAGAACATCATATAAAGAAGTACTACAGCCGCGCGGGTGATTACGGAAGCGCCTAGACACTCCCAATAACACCAATCCTGCGCGAGCTGCATTGGCTTCCTGTGGTCTTTCGGGTGCGCTTCAAGGTTTTGACGACCATCTTTAAAGCGCTCCATGGCTCGGGGCCTAGTTATATGCGAGACCGCCTCCTGCCCCATACATCCCTAAGACCGATACGCTCCCACAGAGAGGGCCTCCTCAAGGTGCCATTGGCTGGACAATGCTGACTGGCGACACCCAGGGGAAGAGCCTTCTCTGTGGCGGGCCCCGCCCTTTGGAACGACTTACCCCCTGAACTTCGCACCATCTCCAACCTCCGCCTCTTCCGCAAGTGTCTTAAGACACATCTGTTCCATCTAGCCGGCCTAGCGTAACCTCCACTACTGACTTTTAGATAGTTTTAAATTTGGGGATTTTAATTTGGTTTTTAGCGCAGGATTTTATTGGAATAAGTTTTTTAAAATTTTATATGTTTTTGTATGTATTTTAGTATTCCTGTGCGCCGCCCTGGGTCCGTTTGGAGAAGGGCGGGGTATAAATTTAATAAAATAAATAAATAAATAAATACTGTTGGATGGATTTAGGAGGATGCAATGAATTGCTATAATATAAATTAATTCAAAGTTTAGAATATCTTGTATAAAATGAAGGAATAATAGTTATCGTCAAATAAATGATTCCTAATGATAATAATGCACACATATATATTAGATTGATAATATGAGATTCTATATTAATTGTAAGTGAGGACTATGGAGAGGAGGCGCAAGAGTTTCGTAACCAACCGACACGCTGGATTTAACTGGAAGATGATTTTATGTTTTATATTTTATTTGTGTATGTTTGTTTTAAAAATAAAAATTCTTATTAAAAAAAAGAAAGAAAGGCAACAGACGAATTCAGTCGCTACTAAAATATGTTTCCCCAAAGCATCCAAAATTGCTTCCCGTAGCAATTTCCCTACTACTGTTTTACTACGAATCTTGTGAGATCAAAAGGAATCTGCTCTGCTCCACGTGCTTCTCTTTAAAGTTGAGAGAGCCGATTTCTTGCAACGGGAAGGAGGGGAGGGTTGAGTTCCTGCCACTTGGCAGAACTCCTTGTTATTCAAAAGATCAAGAAAGCACTTCCTGGAAAGAGAGAGAGAGAGAGAGAGAGAGAATACAATGGAGTCTTGGGATGTTGCCCGATTCTCCCGTGATTGGGCTGTTTCCCCTGCAGGATATCTGTAGGAAGAACAATCTGAAATGCCTCCCAGCTGTCCAGTTATTGGCTTTGCTGTTTAGGAAGCGTTGGGAGAAATGTCCATCTGGGTTCAGTTCCAAGTGGGAAGAAAGATACTGGAAACATCGGAGGCTGCTTGGAAAGATGGTTTTAATGGTGGGCAGGATCATAAGAAAGAAAGAAAGAAAGAAAGAAAGAAAGAAAGAAAGAAAGAAAGAAAGAAAGAAAGAAAGAAAGAAAGAAAGAAAGAAAGAAAGAAAGAAAGAGTTAGAAGAAATGTCCATCTGGGTTCAGTTCCAAGTGGGAAGTCAGACATTGGAAACATCGGAGGCTGCTTGGAAAGATGGTTTAATGGTGGGCAGGATCATAAGAAAGAAAGAAAGAAAGAAAGAAAGAAAGAAAGAAAGAAAGAAAGAAAGAAAGAAAGAAAGAAAGAAAGAAAGAAAAAAAGAAAGAAAGAAAAAAAGAAAGAAAAAAAGAGGGAGAGAGGGAGGAGGAAGAAAGAAAAAGAAAGAAAGAAAAAAAGAAAGAGGGAGGGAGAGAGGGAGGAGGAAGAAAGAAAGAAAGAAAGAAAGAAAGAAAGAAAGAAAGAAAGAAAGAAAGAGTTAGAAGAAATGTCCATCTAGGTTCAGTTCCAAGTGGGAAGTCAGACATTGGAAACATCGGAGGCTGCTTGGAAAGATGGTTTAATGGTGGGCAGGATCATAAGAAAGAAAGAAAGAAAGAAAGAAAGAAAGAAAGAAAGAAAGAAAGAAAGAAAGAAAGAAAGAAAGAAAGAAAGAAAGAAAGAAAAAAAGAAAGAAAAAAAGAGGGAGAGAGGGAGGAGGAAGAAAGAAAAAGAAAGAAAGAAAAAAAGAAAGAGGGAGGGAGAGAGGGAGGAGGAAGAAAGAAAGAAAGAAAGAAAGAAAGAAAGAAAGAAAGAAAGAGTTAGAAGAAATGTCCATCTAGGTTCAGTTCCAAGTGGGAAGTCAGACATTGGAAACATCGGAGGCTGCTTGGAAAGATGGTTTAATGGTGGGCAGGATCATAAGAAAGAAAGAAAGAAAGAAAGAAAGAAAGAAAGAAAGAAAGAAAGAAAGAAAGAAAGAAAGAAAGAAAGAAAGAAAGAAAGAAAGAAGAAAGAGGGAGAGAGGGAGGAGGAAGAAAGAAAGAAAAGAAAGAAAGAAAGAAAGGAAGAGGGAGGGAGGGAGAGAGGGAGGAGGAAGAAAGAAAGAAAGAAAGAAAGAAAGAAAGAAAGAGGGAGAGAGGGAGGAGGAAGAAAGAAAGAAAAGAAAGAAAGAAAGAAAGAAAGAGGGAGGGAGGGAGAGAGGGAGGAGGAAGAAAGAAAGAAAGAAAGAAAGAAAGAAAGAAAGAAAGAAAGAAAGAAAGAAAGAAAGAGTTAGAAGAAATGTCCATCTAGGTTCAGTTCCAAGTGGGAAGAAAGGCACTGGAAACATCAGAGGCTGCTTGGAAAGATGGTTTAATGGTGGGCAGGATCATAAGAAAGAAAGAAAGAAAGAAAGAAAGAAAGAAAGAAAGAAAGAAAGAAAGAAAGAAAGAAAGAAAGAAAGAAAGAAAGAAAGAAAGAAAGAAAGAAAGAGGGAGAGAGGGAGGAGGAAGAAAGAAAAAGAAAGAAAGAAAGAAAGAAAGAGGGAGGGAGAGAGGGAGGAGGAAGAAAGAAAGAAAGAAAGAAAGAAAGAAAGAAAGAAAGAAAGAAAGAAAGAAAGAAAGAAAGAGTTAGAAGAAATGTCCATCTAGGTTCAGTTCCAAGTGGGAAGTCAGACATTGGAAACATCGGAGGCTGCTTGGAAAGATGGTTTAATGGTGGGCAGGATCATAAGAAAGAAAGAAAGAAAGAAAGAAAGAAAGAAAGAAAGAAAGAAAGAAAGAAAGAAAGAAAGAAAGAAAGAAAGAGGGAGAGAGGGAGGAGGAAGAAAGAAAGAAAAGAAAGAAAGAAAGAAAGAAAGAAAGAAAGAAAGAGGGAGGGAGGGAGAGAGGGAGGAGGAAGAAAGAAAGAAAGAAAGAAAGAAAGAAAGAAAGAAAGAAAGAGGGAGAGAGGGAGGAGGAAGAAAGAAAGAAAAGAAAGAAAGAAAGAAAGAAAGAAAGAGGGAGGGAGGGAGAGAGGGAGGAGGAAGAAAGAAAGAAAGAAAGAAAGAAAGAAAGAAAGAGGGAGAGAGGGAGGAGGAAGAAAGAAAGAAAAGAAAGAAAGAAAGAAAGAAAGAAAGAAAGAAAGAAAGAGGGAGGGAGGGAGAGAGGGAGGAGGAAGAAAGAAAGAAAGAAAGAAAGAAAGAAAGAAAGAAAGAAAGAAAGAAAGAAAGAAAGAAAGAAAGAAAGAGTTAGAAGAAATGTCCATCTAGGTTCAGTTCCAAGTGGGAAGAAAGGCACTGGAAACATCGGAGGCTGCTTGGAAAGATGGTTTTAATGGTTTAATGGTGGATTGAGGTCCTGGGCACAAATGGGAAGAGAAGATGCTGAGTGTGCTCGGCTTTTATGCCCTCTCTGGACTTTTGAATTTGAGCTTGGATTCTGATTGGTTGCCAGACTCCCATGGGGCTACGCAGGGGTAACTTTGCAGGTTGTGCTTTTGAGTCCCACGTTTGGTTGACTCTTGCTGGGTGATGATGTAATGAAAGGGGTTTGGGATTCCTATTATGGCTCTGCCTGAAGGAGGTAGATCTTGGTTATGTAGAGTAGACTGCCTCAGGCCTTAATGGCCCATTGACAAAAGTGGGTGAGTTTCTGCCTCTCTTTTAAGGGAAATATTCTGTCCTTTTAATGTTTCCCAAAATATCTCATTTTCCTAGGAGAGGAATGGGTGCTAACTTTCCTACACAAGGTGCTTGTATTTTAGGCATTAGAAGACTTGTGAGAGGCGGTGCATATATATATATTTTACCAAAAACTGGTGTGTGTGTGTGTGTGTGTGTGTGTGTGTGTGTGTGTATGTATATATATATATGTGTGTGTGTGTGTGTTAGTTTTATGAGCTGATCAATAAATTAAATTAGAGAGAGACCAGGATAGATCTATTTCGAGCTTATTAGCTCTCATCAGCTCTCTCTCTCTCTCCTGGTCTCTCTCTAATTTAATTTATTGATCAGCTCATAAAACTAACACACATATCTAAAAAAAATATTATACAACGTAATTCTTGGCTTGCTGTCTGGATGGTCTCTAGTGATGAGCCGATAGGCAGTAAGGGAAACAGTATGTCTCCTCCCTGAATTGGGGCCTAATAATAACAGGTTGTTGTGAAACAATTACATACATACATACATACATACATACATACATACATACATACATACATACATATGTTTTCGTAGATTTTCACGGGTATAGGTATGTAGATTTTGGTTTATTCGGGTCTTTTCCCGTGTAAAATTAAAAGTGTTTTTGCAACGGGCCCAAGCCTGATGATGATGGGGGTGATCCTATCGAAACGTTGCAAAAACACCTTTAATTTTACACGGGTAAAGACCCGAATAAACCAAAATCTACATATAGATAGATAGATAGATAGATAGATAGATAGATAGATAGATAGATAGATAGATAGATAGATAGATAGATAGATAGTTTTTGGTAAAAGATACTTGGATACAAACTCTAAACAGTGAATGAAAAAAGATTAAACTATATTAATCAACTACTATTTCGAATCTAACCACAAAGAGGTACTGTCACTGGAGGACTTTTGAAATAGCTAATGAAAGCCAGTATGTGGGAGTGTTTTTAAGTATGAACTATTTTAGGCAAAAGCACGTTTAAATAATCGTAGACAAATGAGAACGGTGTTATAGTGATGGTATATATCAGGGGTCTGCAAAGTTGGCTCTTTGAAGACTGGTGGACTTCAATTCCCAGAATTCCCCAGCCAGCCATGCTGGCTGGGGAATTCTGGGAGTTGAAGTCCACCAGTCTTCAAAGAGCCAACTTTGCAGACCCCTGGTATATATGAAGGTTTTTGATTTAAAATATTCAATTTAATATGAACTGTAAGCAATGACTGTGTACGAATGCACGAAAGTTACCTGTAACCAATTGACACGCTTTCTCCGAGATGGAATGAAGGATTCTTTTTTTTGTGTTTGTGTTTGACTAAAATGAAAAAAAACTTTACAAAAAGAAAAGAAAAAACAAGAAAGTCCAGTTGCCTCCTGCAAAAGCACCTTTGAGACAACCATGAACCTGGATGACTGAGAATCTCTACAGACCTGCCAATTTTTACATACCAGCCTCCTTCTGTGTTTCGGAAGGCTCCTGGCATGCCCAGCCAACTTTCTCCACTGGTTGGATTGGTTCGCCTTCAGTGACGAGGCTTTAGCTGAGCCGCTGGCTTGTGTTATCCAGCCCTTGTAAATGATACCTTCCCGGATGGAAAGAGAAGGCTAGAGGGGAGGAAGAGGGGAGTAGGGGAGATGTAAAGAGGAGAAGGAAAGGGAAAGGAGAGGAGGAAGGGAGGAGGTAGAGAAGGGAGGGAGGGAGAAAAGGAAGGAAAAGCAGAGTGGTGATATTACAAATAGGTGTATGGGATGGTAAGGAAAGCAACTTCGAAATGGTGTTGGGTCTCCTGCTTGGGCCATGGGTTGGACTAGATGACCTCCAAGGTCCCTTCCAACTCTGTTCATCTGTATGAGCCAATCGCTCCCTTTTCTGCTCACAAAAGGCCACCAAGAATCTACCCCCCCCCCCTTTCATTCTTGCAAAGCCAGGGCATTCACAACTTCTGGAGGCAAGTTGTTCCACTGATTAATTGTTCTCACTGTCAGAAAATTTCTCCTCGGTTCTAAGTTGCTTCTCTCCTTGATGAGTTTCCACCCATTGCTTCTTGTTCTACCCTCAGGTGCCTTGCTGAATGGCTTCACTCCCTCTTCTTTGGGGCAGCCCCTGAGATACTGGAAGACTGCTATCATGTCTCCCCTAGTCCTTCTTTTCATTAAACCAGACATACCCAGTTCCTACAACTGTTCTTCATATGTTTTAGTCTCCAGTCCCTAAACTGAATGCAGTATTCCAAGTGTGGCCTTACCAAGGCATTATAAAGTGGTATTAACACTTCACGTGATCTTGATTCTATCCCTCTGTTTATGCAGCCTAGAACTGTGTTGGCTTTTTTGGCAGCTGCTGCACACTGCTGGCTCCTATTTCAATGGTTGTCCACTAGGATTCCAAGATCCCTTTCACAGTTGCTACTATTGAGCAAGGTACCACCTATACTGTACCTGTGCATTTTGTTTTTTTTGCCTAAATGTAGAAATGTAGGCCTTGGTAAAGCCACACTTGGAATACTGCATTCAGTTTTGGTAGCCACAATGTAGAAAAGATGTGGAGACTCTAGAAAAAGTGCAGAGAAGAGCAACCAAGATGATTAGGGGACTGGAGGCTAAAACATATGAAGAACGGTTGCAGGAACTGGGTATGTCTAGTTTAATGAAGAGAAGGACCAGGGGAGACATGATAACAGTGTTCCGATATCTCAGAGGGTGCCACAAAGAAGAGGGAGCCAAACTATTCTCCAAGGTACCTGGGGGCAGGACAAGAAGCAATGGGTGGAAACTAATCAAGGAAAGAAGCAACTTAGAACTAAGGAGAAATTTCCTGACAGTTAGAACAATTAACCAGTGGAACAGAAATTGCCTCCAGAAGCTGTGAATGCCCCAACATTGGAAGTCTTTAAGAAGATGTTGGATAGCCATTTGTCTGAAACAGTATATGGCTTCCTGCCTAGGCAGGGGGTTGGACTAGAAGACCTCCAAGGTCCCTTCCAACTCTGCTATTGTATATTGTATATTATAAAGTGGTAGTAACACTTCAAGGTCCCTTCCATCTCTGCCCATCTGTATGAGCCCTTTCCCACCTGCGAAAGGCCACCAAGAAACCACCCCCTTCTCATTCTTGCAAAGCCGGGGCAGAGAAGTTGACCAACTCCGCTTTGCCAACTTCCTCTCTCCAGGCGGGGCGGCTACTCCTTGTAGCTGAACGCCGGGGCTGAACTTCGCCCTCCGGCGTTTGCCTGGCCCTCCTTCCCTTGCCGGAGCTGGGCGCGTCAAGTCCTCCGAGATCAGCAGCAGGAGGAGGAGGAGGAGGGAAAGCGACCCGCCCCAGCCTCGCCCCGTCCTTCCTTGGGCTGCGCCTGCCTGGTCCCTGGGGAGTGGGAGATCATGGGGGGCCTCCAAAGCCGGGCCGGGCCGCGCGCCCCTCCTGCCCTTCTTCCACCTGGGGCTCAGGCGGAGCAGAGCCCCCGCGGCAGGTTGGAGGGGGTCCCCGGGTAAGTGGGGAGGGGGCAGCGGGCTGGGTGGGAGGAGGGCGGCCCCTCTCCCTCCATCCCTCCGCTTCCCTTCTCTCGCTCTTGCGCGAAGAAAGTTTGACATAATATTCCTATTATGGCAAAAAAACCCACGATCCTTGGATAGGCACGGCTGGGCAGCCCGTATCAAATCTCACCAAACCATGCCCAGCGCCATGGGTGCTTATTCCCCCTGGCATCTGCTTAGGGAAAGGGGTCCTTTCCTTTTCATCCTCCCAGCAAGGGCATCTTATAGGGGTGGGTGGGTGGGCTTGGGTTTTTTTTGTCATCGCTGAAGACTTCTGCCCAGGACTTGGGGGGTTGGCTTCCTGCATCTCTCTCCAAACCGGGGTTGACTTAGCTGTGGTTTGTTTTTTGGGTGGGTTTTCTGAAATGCTGAATTCGGTTGATGCCAAGCAAAAACTGATTAACTCTGGGCTTGCGTGTTGCGTGACATTTGGGGTTCAAGACCTAGCATGATCTACTCCACACCCATTATTTTATAACGAATAAAAACTGTAATTTGGGTTTTAAATTTAAACTTATTTTAAGTTAAGCAGGATATTGATTTAATTTCGTTATTATTTAATAATATTTTGTGTTTATGTATAATTGATTTTAAATCTCTGTTCGCCACCCCGAGTCCCTTTATGGTGAGATGGGTGCGGGTTATAAATGTGAAAAATAAATAAATAAATAAATAAATAAATAAATAAATAAGACGCGCAACCTCTTATAACTATACATATATGTAGCTTATTATTAGTAGCAATTGGAAATGAATACCGAATGGCACTTATTAAAAGAGATGATAAACAGGGATTTGAAAAGGAGGATTAGACATTTTTTGTTACTAAATATTATTGAGGTTTGGTTAGAATAGGATCTAGGGAATAATGATGTTGGAGGATAGTAGAATTAATCAATATGATGCGGATACGTGGTTGTGTTTTAAGTTTTGGGATGTTTTAAGATGAAGGATGTGTCATACAATTCATTATAATTGTATTATAAGAATGGAGGCATGAAAAGGATAAGGTTTATACATATATTCGATGTAAGGTACTTGAAATAATAGGAAATAATATGAAACCTGGATGAATATTGAAGAAATGTATGAAAATATCAGAGGATACACTTTCTATAGCATATAAGATAGAGGATTTTTGTGTTGTGTCTAAAAATAAAGTAAATAAAAATTATTTTTTTTAAAAACCTCGCAACCTCTTGTTCTACATCTGGACTGGTTTTAGTCCAAACAGGAGCCCAGCTGCAAACTTAACCATTTGCTGCAAATTTAAACCGTTCAGTTGAGTGTAGTTTATTGAAATTAAATAGGTAGGGGCGTGCATAAGTGCACCAGGCCTGTCCTGCTATCCCTATTTATTTGTATCCATTTCCTGGGTTCTTATTCATGTTTATTCTTATTCCTGTTATCTTGTACGTGAGTGACAAACTAAATAAATAAAATAAATAAATACATTTAACTGTTGAATACTTTGGGGAAAGCCCCACAGATGTCTCTGGGACTTAAAATCATGTTATTCAAATGGCCAGGGCAGCTTTCTCAGTCCACAAATGTTCTTTAGCACTCTTTGCAACCCAGTGATTGTAAATTCTTGTGCTCTTATTAGTGTTTGTGACACTTTTTTGCACTTATTTCGCATATTCTGGGGCATTAGGGCTTGTGTCCCCCATAAAAAGAGAATACAGATTCTGGTGGGGGGCTTTTTGGAAGAAATTACAGATCTGTATAGGTCTGCTTGGGCCGGGGTTGGACTAGATCAGGGGTCCCCAACCTTTGCAACTTTAAGTCTGAAGGACTTCAACTCCCAGACTTCTCCAGCCAGCTTTGCTTTAAGCTGGAGTTAAGTGCAACTTTAAGTCTGGGAGTTCAAGTCCTTCAGACTTAAAGTTGCAAAGGTTGGGGACCCCTGGACTAGATGAGCTACAAGGTCCCTTTGAACTCTGTTCATCTGTAAATATGAAGTTCAGTGATATTTATTTTCTGGGGGGGAAAAAGAGCCGTGTGGACTTTAACATTTGAAATTTGACTTGTGATCCTGCAAAAGCTGACATGACAGCGCTTAGCTTCTGCGTTCTCCAGTTTATGGTTTCTATGAAGTTTTAATTATGGGTGGCCTATAATATGCTTGAAACTTTTGTATGTGTACTGAAGGCAAATCTGTGTTGGTTATAATGCTTGTTGTGTTGCATTTCGTGATCTAAATGGATATTGTGTTGAAGTACATTCGTGGACACATAGAAATAAACCACGTTTACACGCCATTCAAAAGAGACAATAAACCAACAAAGAAGGAAAGAAAAAAACACCAGCACAAAGGTAGCAGCGTTCCGTGCGCCTTCAGCATTGAGTCATGCCGGCCACATGACCACGGAGACGTCTTCGGGCAGCGCTGGCTCTTCAGTTCTGAAACAGAGATGAGCACTGCCCCCTAGAGTCAGGAACAACTAGAACACATGTACGTAGGGGAACGTTACCTTTAAGATAAAACAAGACTTGAATATTGTAGATGCTAGCCTTCCATTTTCCTGCACAAGGCTTTTATACACAAAATAGCCCACATTGTGAAAAACAGAAGTCCTCCATGCACAAACAATGACATGTCACCTTGCTCTCCTCTGACACATGTTGACAGCTGTCTTTTTGAGTCATCTTGATTGAGTCATCTTGACCCAACTGTTTATTTTCCACCTTGGAGACTGAGCTGAGGCCGTTGTTAATTTTATTACAGTGTAGCTATGATTCTGTGAAGGACGCGGTGGCTCGGTGGCTAAGACGCTGAGCTTGTCGATCAGAAGGGTCGGCAGTTCGGCGGTTCGAATCCCCAGTGCCGCCTAACGGAGGGAGCTCCCGTGACTTGTCCCAGCTTCTGCCAACCTAGCAGTTCGAAAGCACATAAAAAATGCAAGTAGAAAAATAGGAGCCACCTTTGGTGGGAAGGGAGCAGCGTTCCGTGCACCTTCGGCGTTTAGTTATACTGGCCACATGACCACGGAGACGTCTTCGGATAGCGCTGGCTCTTCGGCTTTGAAACGGAGATGAGCACCGCCCCCTAGAGTCAGGAACGACTAGCACAGATGTGCAAGGGGAAGCTTTCCCTTTCCAATTCTGTCGTGACGTCTTCAGCTATAAAAGAAAGTTACACAACTTGGTTCCTGAAAGGCCTGGGTGTTGTCCCTAGAGTGATTGTCAAATTAAAAGTGGTGAAAAGAGGAGTGTGTAAAACACATGACTGGAGGGTAATTGTGCTTGGTTGCTGTTGTTGTTATCCTGTGAGTTAGTCTTGACTTCTGATGAACCAACCCTTGCAACATTTTTCTCGGTGACATTTTTCAGAAATGGCTTCCATGGGTTCCTTTTTAGACCTAAAATACCTGTGGTCTCTTGAGTTCTAGACCAGGGCCTGTAACCATTCCACCAATATTACTCAAGCTTGGCAGTGCTGTAGCCTCCCAGTAGCCAGTGGTGCTGGCAGCAGATTCAGACAGTGAGGAGGGTTGGGGAGGAACCTGGGCCAGTCCTGGAGTCTGGGGAAGGCTCTGAGGAGGACTCTGTGTCGGAGGCAGAGAGGGGGCCAGAGCCGTATGCCAGTTATCAGCTGCCTTCAGAGTCAGACATCAGTGGGGCAGAGGAACAGCTGGAGCCTGTTCCCAGTGTGCAAATGCACAGAGTTGCCAGACGAAGGGAACAGCTAAAGAAGAGGGGTCGACTTGGGAGTAAGGCCACAGGTGGACAATGAATGGCCCCTTCCATAGGAAATAAAAGAAGAGCGAAAGGGGAGTGGAGTTTGCAGGAGACAATTAGTTCCCTTAACTGGTTCCTGACACTCCGAGAGTCCTTGCCAAGTTTTGCAGATCTCGGCCTGGCAGCTCTCCAAGCCAGATAAGGTCTGTGACTGTAAATCCTCCCTTGAAAGACTTTGCTGGGTGTGAAGGAGCAGAATTCACAGTCAATAAATAAAAGGGTTTTTTGTTGGGACAAGGAGTTTGCTTCAGGCTCTTGGGAAGCCTCAATCAGAACAGGCAGTTTGAAGATGTGTGGACTTCAACTCCCAGAACTTCAAGTTGCCAAGGTTGAGAAAACACTTCATTATAGCAAGCTAGCTCTTGAATCGCCAAAATGATTGCCAACGTCCAATGACAGATATGGCATAAGAAGAAGAAACTCTTGTAAGATGTTTAGTTGACATAAAAGTTAAGAATGATGCTGGTTTTGTTCCAGATTATGCAAATTAATCTGTTGGTGAAATGCCATTTCTCACACGCTTTCATCACATAAGAACATAAGAATAGCCTTGCTGGAACAGGCCACAGCCCATCCAGTCCAGCCTTCTGTCTCCCACAGTGGCTCCCCATTTGCTTCAGGGTCTTCCCAAGCAGAGGTCTTCACCTGCTTGTGATTCCCTGCAAATGGCATTGAGAGATATCCTGCCTATCTCTCCATCCCGGAGGGTGTCCTTAGGCATCCATCATGATAGCCATTGATACCCTTGTTCTCCATGAACTCCTCTCATCCTTTCTGAAAGGTGTCAAGGCTGACAGCTGTCACCACTTCTTCTGGCAGGGAATTCCATAGACCAGTGATCCTCTGGGTGAAAAAGTCCTTCCTCTTATTTGTTTGAGGTCTAGCTATCAAAAGTTTCATGGAGTTCAGGTACAGTATAGGTGGTACCTTGCTCAATAGTAGTAACTGTGAGAGGGATCTTGGAGTCCTAGTGGACAACCATTTAAATATGAGCCAGCAGTGTGCAGCAGCTGCCAAAAAAGCCAACACAGTTCTAGGCTGCATAAACAGAGGGATAGAATCTAGATCACGTGAAGTGTTAATGCCACTGTATAGTGCCTTGGTAAGGCCACGCTTGGAATACTGCATACAGTTTTGGTCGCCACGATGTAGAAAAGACGTGGAGACTCTGGAAAGAGTGCAGAGAAGAGCAACCAAGATGATTAGGGAACTGGAGACTAAAACATATGAAGAACGGTTGCAGGAGCTGGGTATGTCTAGTGTGATGAAGAGAAGGACCAGGGGAGACATGATAGCAGTGTTCTGATATCTCAGAGGGTGCCACAAAGAAGAAGGAGTCAAACTATTCTCCAAGGCACCTGGGGGCAGAACAAGAAACAATGGGTGGAAACTAATCAAGGAGAGAAGCAACTTAGAACTAAGGATAAATTTCCTGACAGTTAGAACAATTAACCTCTGGAACAGCTTGCCTCCAGAAGTTGTGAATGCCCCAACCCTGGAAGTCTTTAAAAATATGTTAGATAGCCATTTGTCTGAAATGGTATAAGGTTCCTGCCCACGCAGGGGGTTGGACAAGAAGACCTACAAGGTCCCTTCCAACTCTGCTATTGTATTGTATTGTATTGTATTGCCCCCTAGTTCTATTGTTGTGCAATAGGGAAAACAGTTTTTCCTTTTCTACTTTGTCCACACCGTGCATGATTTGATAGACTTCAATCAGGTCACCTCTCAGGCGCCGTCGTTCTAGAGCGAAGAGGCCCAGCCGTTGCAGCCTCAGATGGTAAGGAAGGTGTTCCAGCCCCCTAATCATTCTGGTTGCCCTCCTCTGCACCTTTTCCATTTCCATAATATCCTTCTGAAGGTCTGGTGACCAGAACTGTACACAATACTCCAGATGGGGCCTCACCATAGATTTATAAAGAGGCAAAATGACCTCCATATTAACAGAATACAGATTTAGTTAGCTGGAGCTCATCCAGCTCATCACTGTCGCCAAGGATCTGTCTGCACAGGCTTTCTTCAACCACATAGACTGCTGAGGTAAAATTGAGTGTCATCAGCATACTGTCATCAGCATACTGCTGAAAGTAACCTTCAGATCTCTGGAGGATAATTCCAAGAAGCTTTATTGAACAATGGACACATGATTGATCTTGCAAATACAAGGATTCCCGAAGATGAGGAAACTAGTAAAAAAGAAGCTGAAGGGGAGAATGGAGAAAGTCCAAACACTCCATGAGGCATGGAGGCTGCTCACAAAAACAATAACAGAGGCCCAATTGGAATGTATACCTGAAAGGAAAAAGGGCACCGCCAGGTTCAAGAGGACTCTTTAAAAAGTAAGAATGCCCTCGAGTCTAGCTTTATCCATGCTGTTGCCTTGGCAGCATTGCAGATTTCTTCTTTTTGACTGTCCTGTAGAGCAGGGGTCCCCAACCTTTGCAACTTTAAGTCTGAAGGACTTCAGCTCCCAGAATTCTCCAAAAAGGTTGGGGACCCCTGTAGAACAGGGGTCCCCAACCTTTTTGGCACCAGGGACCGGTTTCATGTAAAAAAAATTCCGCGGACCGGTGGGAACCTCCAGCGGGTGAGTCGAGTCACGTGGGCCGCGCGTGCGTTCGGCGGTCACGTGCAACCGGGCGGGAAAGCTGCCAGGGGTCCTGGGCGAAGGATCCTCGGCTGGGGCAGGGAAGGACGGGCTGCGTCCCGGGCAGGAGGGCCTGGCATCCCCTTCCCCCCACGCAGGGTGGTGGTGCCCTGAACTGCCCCAATGCAGGCCGTTTCCCCCCTCCTGCCCCCGGGGAGTGCCCCGTCCAGCCGCCAGGATAGCGGAGCGTTTGCTACACTTTCCTAAGAGTTGCGCTACTCTCTCCGCTGCTCACTCTGGCCCGGTTACTATCAAGCCACGGACCGGCACCGGTCTGCGGCCCGGGGATTGGGGACCCCTGCTGTAGAGGGTATTTCAGGGGTCTCCCAATTTGAGAACGTTAAGACTTGTGAACTTCAAACTCCCAGAATGGCTGGCAGGGGAATGCTGGGAGTTGAAGTTTACATGTTTTAAAGGAAACTAGTGAACTCAAGCAAGGGGCGGGGCCCTTTTTATTGCTCCAATTCTTTATTGCTCCAAACTGCCTTTATTACTTCAAACCGCCCCTTTGTTGCTCCAGATTTCACCAAATGCTCCCACATTTCTGGAAAGTCCCAGAGCAGAGTGATAACAAATCCCCACACAGATCTCAAGCAGCTTCTGGCTGTAATTAGCCCAGCCCAGGGCTGTCTGCACCAAGGCTGCACGGCAATAAATCCCAAATGTATTTGGCAAAACAAGGGCAAATCAAGGAGTTCAGGAAGCAAAAGATCCAGGTAATTCATCCAGAACGCCAAAAGGAATGCAAGGACTTTTCGCAACTTCAGACTTCGGCACGCAACACTTCAGGAGCTCAGTGTTTGTTCCCGACAAATGCCCCTCCCCACAGCATCTCCTTAAGTCTCATTCCACAGGTGTGCCTGGTGAAGATGGGTGGGGCACTCTCCTCCCGAGTAGCCTGCTCAGCCTGCGCTGTTCTCGCCTTCTCTTCACTCTCCATGCTCTTGGATCAGGAGGGGGTGGTCCTTGCTCCTCCCCTGAGCTCTGTCTCTCATGCTCATCCTGCCTCTCTTCCTCCCTGCCTGCGGGCCTCACTAACTCCGAAAAGCCTTGCCCGGACTGACTGCCCTTCCCCAGTTTTCTCCAAGGCCAACAGAGCTGCCCTCTGGGGCTGCCCTCTCAATCGCTATCAGCTCTTGTTCCAGCTCATCTTCCCCCACAGATTAAGACTTCAACGGGGGCATGACAACAAGGTTGGGCAGGATCTAACTTTCAAAATAAAGTGAAACAAAAACTGGTTCCTACTTTCCCACACAATTGCCTTGAAAAGAAAAGACACTGAAATGCAACATAGTTCCTCCTCCACATGAAGTAGCACCCAAGGAATCGGCACTATTTTGTAATTTGTCCCAGAATCTCTTTGTCAGACAAGCAGGAGGCAGCTCGTGCATACAATTTCACCGAAGCTTTGCACAAGCATCACTTCTCACAGCTGCTAAAATGAAATGGTAACAGAGGCACCTTTGCACCTTACAAAAGGATGGTGGCAAGATTACAAGCTTGAATCAGGATGGCTCCACTTTAACAAGCTGCCAAAAAAAAGCCAACACAGTTCTAGGCTGTATCAACAGAGGGATAGAATGAAGATCACGTGAAGGGTTAATACCACTTTATAATGCCTTGGGAAGGACGCACTTGGAATGCGGCATCCAGTTTTGGTTGCCACGATGTAAAAAAGATGTGGAGACTCTAGAAAGAGTGCAGAGAAGAGAAACAAAGATGATTAGGCGACTGGAGGCCAAAATATATGAAGAACAGTTGCAGTATCTCAGGGGCTTCCCCAAAGAAGAGGGAGTCAAGCTATTCTCCAAAGCATCTGAGGGCAGGAGAAGAAGCAACGGGTGGAAACTAATCAAGGAGAGATCCTTCTTTCTCTCCTTCCTTCCCACCTTGCTTCCTTCCTTCTCTTCTCCCTCCCTCCCTTCTCTCCTTCCTTCCTTCCTTCCTTCTCTTCTCCCTCCCTCCCTTCTCTCCTTCCTTCCTTCCTTCCTGACTTCCTTCCAATATCTCAGGGGTTGCCCCAAAGAAGAGGGAGTCAAGCTATTCTCCAAAGCATCTGAGGGCAGGAGAAGAAGCAACGGGTGGAAACTAATCAAGGAGAGATCCTTCTTTCTCTCCTTCCTTCCCACCTTGCTTCCTTCCTTCTCTTCTCCCTCCCTCCCTTCTCTCCTTCCTTCCTTCCTTCCTTCCTTCCTTCCTACCTTCCTTCCAATATCTCAGGGGCTTCCCCAAAGAAGAGGGAGTCAAGCTATTCTCCAAAGCATCTGAGGGCAGGAGAAGAAGCAACGGGTGGAAACTAATCAAGGAGAGATCCTTCTTTCTCTCCTTCCTTCCCACCTTGCTTCCTTCCTTCTCTTCTCCCTCCCTCCTTTCTCTCCTTCCTTCCTTCCTTCCTTCCTTCCTTCCAATATCTCAGGGGTTGCCACAAAGAAGAGGGAGTCAAGCTATTCTCCAAAGCCCCTGAGGGCAGGAGAAGAAGCAACGGGTGGAAACTAATCAAGGAGAGATCCTTCTTTCTCTCCTTCCTTCCCACCTTGCTTCCTTCCTTCTCTTCTCCCTCCCTCCCTTCTCTCCTTCCTTCCTTCCTTCCTGACTTCCTTCCAATATCTCAGGGGTTGCCCCAAAGAAGAGGGAGTCAAGCTATTCTCCAAAGCCCCTGAGGGCAGGAGAAGAAGCAACGGGTGGAAACTAATCAAGGAGAGATCCTTCTTTCTCTCCCTCCTTCCCACCTTGCTTCCTTCCTTCTCTTCTCCCTCCCTCCCTTCTCTCCTTCCTTCCTTCCTTCCTTCCTTCCTTCCTTCCTTCCTTCCTTCCAATATCTCAGGGGCTTCCCCAAAGAAGAGGAAGTCAAGCTATTCTCCAAAGCATCTGAGGGCAGGAGAAGAAGCAACGGGTGGAAACTAATCAAGGAGAGATCCTTCTTTCTCTCCTTCCTTCCCACCTTGCTTCCTTCCTTCTCTTCTCCCTCCCTCCTTTCTCTCCTTCCTTCCTTCCTTCCTTCTCTTCTCCCTCCCTCCCTTCTCTCCTTCCTTCCTTCCTGCCTTCCTTCCAATATCTCAGGGGCTTCCCCAAAGAAGAGGGAGTCAAGCTATTCTCCAAAGCATCTGAGGGCAGGAGAAGAAGCAACGGGTGGAAACTAATCAAGGAGAGATCCTTCTTTCTCTCCTTCCTTCCCACCTTGCTTCCTTCCTTCTCTTCTCCCTCCCTCCCTTCTCTCCTTCCTTCCTTCCTTCCTTCCTTCCTTCCTTCCTTCCAATATCTCAGGGGCTTCCCCAAAGAAGAGGGAGTCAAGCTATTCTCCAAAGCATCTGAGGGCAGGAGAAGAAGCAACGGGTGGAAACTAATCAAGGAGAGATCCTTCTTTCTCTCCTTCCTTCCCACCTTGCTTCCTTTCTTCTCTTCTCCCTCCCTCCCTCCCTTCTCTCCTTCCTTCCTTCCTTCCAATATCTCAGGGGTTGCCACAAAGAAGAGGGAGTCAAGCTATTCTCCAAAGCCCCTGAGGGCAGGAGAAGAAGCAACGGGTGGAAACTAGTCAAGGAGAACCTGTCTTATTTTCGGGGAAACACGGCATTTAATAAATAATCAGGACTACTGAGCTTTGGGAATTGTCACTTGAGCCGTTCTTGCATTGTTACCACTACAATCCCATCTTCGGAAAACCCTTCATGGTAACTGAATTGCTTGATTCCTTGCCAGATCGGGGCCTCTTCCTCCTCCAGGTTTCTTAGCAACGGCCAAAAATGTTATGTAACCAAGGTTACAGCAAGCCACCCTTCCGAAATAATAATAATAATAATAATAATAATAATCTGCCTGTGCGATGTCCCTGCCAGTGGAGGTACATCCAGGGCTGCGAATGCTAAAACTCTTGACTCTTTGAGGCTCAAAAGGTTCTGCAGTTGGCCTTTTGCTTTGGCATGGAATCAGTTTTCCCCTCTGGCATCCTTGAGCTTGGAAAAGCCGTCTCAAAGCTCCCTCTACTGTGAGATGTGCTTAGTGTAGAATTTCTTTTATGTTCTCTGTAGTCCCGTTTTATTGTTTTTACAAAGAACTCAAGGCGGCAAACAGATCCAATACATCTTTCTCTACTTATTTTCCCCACAACAACAGCCCTAGGAGGTGGGTTGGGATTAGAGAGAGGGATTGGCCGAAGGTCATTCACATGGGTTTCATGGCTAAGGTGGAACCTGAACTCACAGCCTCTGGCTTCACACTAGAATAGAATAGAATAGAATAAGAATAAGAATTAGAATTGGCTAGGGAAGAGTAGAGTAGAGTAGAGAATAGAATAGAATAGAATAGAATTAGAATTGGCTAGGGAAGAGTAGAGTAGAGTAGAGTAGAGTAGAGTAGAGAATAGAATAGAATAGAATAAGAATTAGAATTAGAATTAGAATTGGCTAGGGAAGAGTAGAGTAGAGTAGAGTAGAGTAGAGAATAGAATAGAATAAGAATTAGAATTAGAATTGGCTAGGGAAGAGTAGAGTAGAGTAGAGTAGAGAATAGAATAGAATAGAATTAGAATTGGCTAGGGAAGAGTAGAGTAGAGTAGAGTAGAGTAGAGTAGAGAATAGAATAGAATAGAATAGAATAGAATTAGAATTGGCTAGGGAAGAGTAGAGTAGAGTAGAGAATAGAATAGAATAGAATAGAATAGAATTAGAATTGGCTAGGGAAGAGTAGAGTAGAGAATAGAATAGAATAAGAATTAGAATTAGAATTAGAATTGGCTAGGGAAGAGTAGAGTAGAGTAAATAGAATAGAATAGAATAGAATAGAATAGAATTAGAATTGGCTAGGGAAGAGTAGAGTAGAGTAGAGAATAGAATAGAATAGAATAGAATTAGAATTGGCTAGGGAAGAGTAGAGTAGAGTAGAGTAGAGTAGAGTAGAGAATAGAATAGAATAGAATAAGAATTAGAATTAGAATTAGAATTGGCTAGGGAAGAGTAGAGTAGAGTAGAGTAGAGTAGAGAATAGAATAGAATAAGAATTAGAATTAGAATTGGCTAGGGAAGAGTAGAGTAGAGTAGAGAATAGAATAGAATAGAATAGAATTAGAATTGGCTAGGGAAGAGTAGAGTAGAGTAGAGTAGAGTAGAGTAGAGAATAGAATAGAATAGAATAAGAATTAGAATTAGAATTAGAATTGGCTAGGGAAGAGTAGAGTAGAGTAGAGTAGAGTAGAGAATAGAATAGAATAAGAATTAGAATTAGAATTGGCTAGGGAAGAGTAGAGTAGAGTAGAGTAGAGAATAGAATAGAATAGAATTAGAATTGGCTAGGGAAGAGTAGAGTAGAGAATAGAATAGAATAAGAATTAGAATTAGAATTAGAATTGGCTAGGGAAGAGTAGAGTAGAGTAAATAGAATAGAATAGAATAGAATAGAATAGAATTAGAATTGGCTAGGGAAGAGTAGAGTAGAGAATAGAATAGAATAAGAATTAGAATTAGAATTAGAATTGGCTAGGGAAGAGTAGAGTAGAGTAAATAGAATAGAATAGAATAGAATAGAATAGAATTAGAATTGGCTAGGGAAGAGTAGAGTAGAGTAGAGAATAGAATAGAATAGAATAGAATTAGAATTGGCTAGGGAAGAGTAGAGTAGAGTAGAGTAGAGTAGAGTAGAGAATAGAATAGAATAGAATAGAATTAGAATTGGCTAGGGAAGAGTAGAGTAGAGTAGAGTAGAGTAGAGTAGAGAATAGAATAGAATAGAATAGAATAGAATAGAATTAGAATTGGCTAGGGAAGAGTAGAGTAGAGTAGAGTAGAGTAGAGAATAGAATAGAATAAGAATAAGAATTAGAATTGGCTAGGGAAGAGTAGAGTAGAGTAGAGAATAGAATAGAATAGAATAGAATTAGAATTGGCTAGGGAAGAGTAGAGTAGAGTAGAGTAGAGTAGAGTAGAGAATAGAATAGAATAGAATAAGAATTAGAATTAGAATTAGAATTGGCTAGGGAAGAGTAGAGTAGAGTAGAGTAGAGTAGAGAATAGAATAGAATAAGAATTAGAATTAGAATTGGCTAGGGAAGAGTAGAGTAGAGTAGAGTAGAGAATAGAATAGAATAGAATTAGAATTGGCTAGGGAAGAGTAGAGTAGAGAATAGAATAGAATAAGAATTAGAATTAGAATTAGAATTGGCTAGGGAAGAGTAGAGTAGAGTAAATAGAATAGAATAGAATAGAATAGAATAGAATTAGAATTGGCTAGGGAAGAGTAGAGTAGAGTAGAGAATAGAATAGAATAGAATAGAATAGAATTAGAATTGGCTAGGGAAGAGTAGAGTAGAGAATAGAATAGAATAAGAATTAGAATTAGAATTAGAATTGGCTAGGGAAGAGTAGAGTAGAGTAAATAGAATAGAATAGAATAGAATAGAATAGAATTAGAATTGGCTAGGGAAGAGTAGAGTAGAGTAGAGAATAGAATAGAATAGAATAGAATAGAATTAGAATTGGCTAGGGAAGAGTAGAGTAGAGAATAGAATAGAATAAGAATTAGAATTAGAATTAGAATTGGCTAGGGAAGAGTAGAGTAGAGTAAATAGAATAGAATAGAATAGAATAGAATAGAATTAGAATTGGCTAGGGAAGAGTAGAGTAGAGAATAGAATAGAATAAGAATTAGAATTAGAATTAGAATTGGCTAGGGAAGAGTAGAGTAGAGTAGAGTAGAGAATAGAATAGAATAGAATAGAATTAGAATTGGCTAGGGAAGAGTAGAGTAGAGTAGAGTAGAGTAGAATAGAATAGAATAGAAGAATTAGGAATTAGGAATTAGAAATTAGGAATCAGGGATAGGATAAGGATAGGGATAGGGAAGAATAGAATAGAATAGAATAGAATAGAATTAGAATTAGAATTGGCTAGGGAAGAGTAGAGTAGAGTAGAGTAGAGAATAGAATAGAATAGAATTAGAATTGGCTAGGGAAGAGTAGAGTAGAGTAGAGAATAGAATAGAATAGAATAGAATAGAATTAGAATTGGCTAGGGAAGAGTAGAGTAGAGAATAGAATAGAATAAGAATTAGAATTAGAATTGGCTAGGGAAGAGTAGAGTAGAGTAGAGAATAGAATAGAATAGAATAGAATTAGAATTAGAATTGGCTAGGGAAGAGTAGAGTAGAGTAGAGTAGAGAATAGAATAGAATAGAATAGAATTAGAATTGGCTAGGGAAGAGTAGAGTAGAGTAGAGTAGAATAGAATAGAATAGAATAGAAGAATTAGGAATTAGGAATTAGAAATTAGGAATCAGGGATAGGATAAGGATAGGGATAGGGAAGAATAGAATAGAATAGAATAGAATAGAATAGAATATAATTCTTTATTGGCCAAGTGTGATTGGACACACAAGGAATTTGTCTTTGGTGCAGATGCTCTCAGTGGACATAAAAAGAATAAAAAGATACAACACTTAGTGATAGTCATAGGTACAAATAAGCAATCAGGGAACAATATCAATGCAAATTGTAAGGATTCAAGCAACAAAGTTACAGTCCTGCAGTCATAAGTGGGAGGAGATGGGTGATAGGAACGATGAGAACACTAAGAGTAATAGTAATGCAGCCTTAGTGAATGGTTTGACAGTGGTGAGGGGATTGTTTGTTTAGCAGAGTGATGGCGTTTGGGGAAAAAAACTGTTCTTCTGTCTAATTGTCTTGGTGTGCAGTGCTCTATAGCCTCGTTTTGAGAGTAAAAGTTGAAACTATTTATGTCCAGGATGTGGGCGGTCTGTAGATATTTTCCCAGCCCTCTTTTTGACTTGTGTGGCGTGCAGGACCTCAATGGAAGGCGTGTTGGTAGCCATTGTTTTTCCTGAAGTTCTAATTATCCGTTGAACTCCGTGTCTGTCTTGTTAGGTTGCAGAGCCAAACCAGACCGTTACGGAGGTGCAGATGACAGACTCAATAATTCCTCTGTAGAACTGAATCCGTAAGCTCCTTGGGCAGTCTAAGCTTCCTGAGTTGGTGCAGAAAGAACATTCCTCGTTGTGCTTTTTTGATGACATTTTTGATGTTAGGTGTCCATTTTAGGTCTTAAGATATGATAGAACCTAGAAAGGTGAAGGTCTCTACTGTTGATACGGTGTACTGTTGACACTAGATCAGACTGGCTCTCTGGAATATCTTGCATCCAATCTGGGATTCATTGTGACATAAAGGATTGGTTTAATAAAGTACCCGAATACAGTGGAAAAAAATCTATCGGCCTTCTGGAACTGATTTCGGTATGTCTAACTGAGCCACAAATGAGCCATGTTGTGCAAACCGAACCCGCAGGATTATTTTATGGTTCAGCGTGCATGCAAACCCAGAACACTTGGGTAAATGATGATGCCTCATGGGTAAACCCCTTCAACAACACGCAATCCCTCAGTCAGTGTTTTTCAAACTTGGCAATTTTAACATGTGTGGACTTCAGTTTCTAGAATCTCCAGCTAAATCAATCCAAAATCTTAGAAGTGCCCTAAATTAACCCATAGAATGGTGAATTTGTGTCATTGCTGGAATGTCAACCAATTTAAATTAACTGTGAGAGGGATCTTGAAGTCTTAGTGGACAACCAATTAAATATGAGCCAAGAGTATGCAGTGGCAGCCAAAAAAGCCAATGCGATCCTAAATTGCATTAACAGAGGGATACAATCAAGGTCAAGTGAGATACTAATACCACTCTATAAAGCCTTAGTAACACTACACCTAGAATACTGAATTCAGTTTTGGTCATCATACTATAAAAAAGATGTTGAGACTCTACAAAAAGTGCAGAGAAGAATTGAAGGTTAAAACATACGATGAAAGGTTGCAGGAACTGGCCATGGCTAGTCTAGGGAAGAGAAGAACCAGGAGAGACATGAGTGCAGTCTTCCAATTTTGAGGGGCTGCCACAAAGAGGAGGGGTTCAAGCTATTTTCCAAAGAACCTGAAGGCTGGACAAGGAACAATGGATGGAAACTGACCAAGGAGAGATTCAACCTAGAAATAAGGAAGAACTTTCCAACAGTGAGAACAATCAACCAATGGAACAGAAGTTGCCTTTGGAAGTTGTGGGAGCTTCATCACTTGAGCCTTTCAAGAAGAGACTGGACTGCCATCTGTCAAAAATGGTGTACGGTCTCCTGTTTGGATAGGGGGTTGGACTGGATGGCCTACAAGGTCCCTTCCAACTCTGTTAATTTGTGAAATTAAAAATTGCGAACTGCTAGTTCTCCTTGCAAAGCGCAGTTAGATATTTGAACATGCAAGTCAAAAGAGATGTTTCTAGTTCGTGTCTTGTCTACAAAGCAGCCCCAGCAGATGTTTCTTTCCCCAACCTGGACACCCACTAGAGTCATGGACTTCATTGCCCAGAATCCTTCATTCTGGCTCGGGAATTCTGGGAGTTGAGATTCTCTACACAGGATAGCTTTTTTGTGGGTTCTTTTTACTTCAGTATCTGCATCACAAGTACAATTTCAATAACTTCTTCTGTGACACTACCACAAAAGATCTTTTGTTCCCATATCTCATCTGTTATCTCTAAAAACTTCAGAATTGTACTTTGACCCATTCCAATTAAATCAGCAAGAGATCAATAGTTATGTTCCAGTGAAAACATTTGGGGCAATGTTTTTCAACCTTGGCAGCTTGAAGATGTGCGGGCTTCAACTCCCAGAATTCTGGAAGTTGGTCCTCATATTTTTATATTACCAATAATTGATAATAACTGAAGTCTACATATCAACTTTCCCACAATTGACAACTGAAGGCCACATATCTTTAAGTTACCAATAATTGACAACAACTGAAGTCCACATATCTTCAAGTTACCAATAATTGTCAATAACTGAAGTCCACATATCTTCAAGTTACCAATAATTGACAACTGAAGTCCACATATCTTCAAGTTACCAATAATTGACAATAACTGAAGTCCACATATCTTCAAGTTACCAATAATTGACAATAACTGAAGTCCACATATCTTCAAGTTACCAATAATTGACAATAACTGAAGTCCACATATCTTCAAGTTACCAATAATTGACAATAACTGAAGTCCACATATCTTCAAGTTACCAATAGAATGGATGCCAAATTGTGATTTGAATATAGATTGTATCTGTTATTTATTATATTTTTCTAGAATTTTATCTGGATATTCCTTGAGTGTTTCTAACGTGTTTGGGTCTCTAGTCTTTGACTGTAATAAACTAATTTGACTTGACAATTTCCTTAATATGGTAAAGCTAAGAATGCCAATCTTTTTAGAGAACAAAGTCCAGTGAATGAGATTCAGTAGTACAGATATGATCCATCCAACAATTTCCACATGGAAAAAAGAAACCCAGACAATAGCATCTCTGTATATTCATAAATGTGTATTTGTTAAAATTCGTCATAAGAAGTCCTGAAGTTTCTTTCCCCCATCAAAGAGGCTTCTGTCTGTCTGACTTATTAAAATGACTTTCTAAAAGAAAATTATCACAATTTTTTTAGAAAGTCATTCTAATTTTATTTTATCGATAAAGGTAGAGCAAGGTACTTTCTAGTACATGTTTTTGAAGGTTTTTGGCAATTTGCAGTTCCAATTCCGAGAAGCCCCATAACAGGACTTTCCTCGTCAAGTCAGTGACAATGACCCTTGGTCATTTCACGTAGGACAGGGGTGTCAAGCTGGCGGCCCATGGGCCAGATGTGTCACTCCACAAAGGCAAAAAAGTCACAAAACATCACGTGACACGATCGAGTTTCACACCCCTGATGTAGAAGAAGAGCAGGAAGAGCCGGGGGTAGAGTTAAGTGCATCATCAGCTTAAAGTCATTGCGTTCCCACAAGAGCTCCATGTCCAACTCCTCTTGAATTCCGTTGACTCTTATCTGATGCCGATTTAATGTTGAACTTCAGTTGACCAGATTCTATGTATCAGCTTGATCCATCAAACTTTGAATTGCAACGATGGTCTGGATTCTTCGAGCCTGACGCTTCACTTCTAAATAAATACAAGAAACCCACACTTCACCCATAAGAACCCCCAAGTCCCCTTCTCCTTTGGTAGCTCGTTTTCTTTTATCAAGGGGAGACAGAAAAAGTACAGATTTCTTTTCAGCATAACCCTACGTTTTAGAGATTTCTTACTTTGCTTTCCAGAACGCTGTATTGTGGCCCACCAGCACAGCTGGCAGCAGACTCAGAGAGTGAGGAGGTTGGGGAGGAACCTGGGCCAGTCCTGGAGTCTGGGGGAGGCTCAGAGGAGGGATCTGCGTCAGAGGCAGAGAGGGGGCCAGGGCCGTCTCACAGTTATCAGCTGCCTTCAGAGTCAGACATCAGTGGGGCAGACGAACAGCTGGAGCCTGTTCCCAGTGTGCGCATGCGCAGAGTTGCCAGGTGAAGGCAACAGCTAAAAAACAGGGGTTGACTTGGGAGTAAGGCCGCAGGTGGATGGTGAATGGTCCCACCCAGAGGAAATAAAAGAGAAGCGAAAGGGGAGTGGAGCCTGCAGGAGAGAATTAATACAATACAATAGCAGAGTTGAAAGGGACCTTGGAGTTCATCTAGTCCAACTCCCTGCCTAGGCAGGAAGCCCTATACCATTTCAGACAAATGGCTATCCAACATCTTCTTAAAGACTTGCAATGTTGGGGCATTCACAACTTCTGGAGGCAAGGAGTTCCACTGATTAATTGTTCTCACTGTCAGGAAATTCCTCCTCAGTTCTAACTTTTTTCTCTCCTTGATCAGTTTCCACCCATTGCTTCTTGTTCTGCCCTCAGGTGCTTTGGAGAATAGTTTGACTCCCTCTTCTTTGGGGCAACCCCTGAAATATTGGAAGATTGCTAGCATGTCTCCCCTAGTCCTTCTTTTCATCAGACATACCCAGTTCCTGCAACCGTTCTTCATATGTTTTAGTCTCCAGTCCCCTAATCCTCTTTGTTGCTCTTCTCTGCACTCTTTCTAGAGTCGCCACATCTTTTCTACATCGTGGCGACCAAAACTGTATGCAGTATTCCAAGTGTGGCCTTACCAAGGCATTATAAAGTGGAATTAATACTTCACGTGATCTTGATTCTCTCCGTTTAGGAAGCCTAGAACTGTGTTGACTTTTTTGGCAGCTGCTGCCCACGGCTGGCTCCTATCTAAATGGTTCTCCACTAGGACTCCAAGATCCCTTTCACAGTTACTGCTATTGAGCAAGGTGCCACCTATACTGTACCTGTGCATGTCGTTTTTGTTGCCTAAATGTAGAACCTGACTCTTTTCGCCATTGAATTAGTTCATTCCTGCATTCTTGCCAAGTATTGCAGCGTCTGAATGATATCGGCCTGGCCACTCTCCAATCCTGATAAAGGTCGTTAATTGTGAACTATCTTGAAAGACTGTGGGAGAGGAAAGACTTTGATGGAGAGGAATTCAATAAAAAGGGTTTAGCAGGACGATGACTCTGCTTCGTGCTTCTGGGGAAGCCTAAGTCAGAACACACTGCCCACATCTGATCTAACAGTTCCTGTTGATCACGAGTCACTCCTTGTCTTGGTAAATATATATATTTTTCCCCTTTGCAATTGCTCCTGGCAAAGTACTTATGTGATCTGATATAATATGAACAAAGGCTTCTGAACTCCTTTGTCTTCACACTCCAAACTGTTCCGTTGAATAGCACACAGTAATAATATTCAGAAGTTGATTGAAGTCAAGATAAGCTCTAAATATAGCAGTAATTGCTATGCATAAAGATGCTAACGGATCCTGTGGATTAGGTTATAAAATTTGTCTTTTTTTTTTAATGTAAATGAATTTTCAAAGCCTTACCGGTCAATAGGACGAGAATGTAAAGTGGATTAGCCAATAAAAATTTAGTCTCATAGTGGGAGTGAGGTTAGGGGTAGAATTTAGAAACAAAGGATATACAAAAAGAATTGGTTGTGGATTGTATGCAATGAGATTTTTGCTTCTGAAAATGAAAACCACCTCCCTCCCTATCTCTCTCTTCCCTATTAACGGAGATTGCTTTATTTCAGAGGTTCCCAAACTTGGCCACTTGAAGACTTGCAGAGCTGGCTGGAGAATTCTGGGAGTTGAAGTCCACAAGTCTTCAAGTGGCCAAGTTTGGGAACCTCTGCTTTATTTGAAAGTTTTGATGTTCTACTTGAAAACTCTATATCAGTGTTTCTTTTTTTTTTTTATTGAAAAAGTTTTATTCACACAAATTTTCCCCCTTTTTACCCCCCCGACATATAATATAAATCACATACAAATACTATACCCCCCCTCACCCCGTCTTAAAATAAGTTTCTCATTCAAATATTATACCCCCTCGCCTCCCAGCAGACACAATATAAGTTTCTCTTAGTATATCAATATCCCATTAACACCATCTTCTAAGTTAACTAAACATATAAAAAACATAATATAAATTTCTCTTAAAAAAAAACACCATATCCCATTATTCCCCTCTCTAGATTAATCATACATATATATTACCCCACCCTCCACCCTAACCCTCCCCCACCTCCCATTCAAACCCACCCCCCTGACTTCCGCTATACACCACTCTAATAATTCCAAGCATCCCAAATATTATTTACTCTATTCACCTATCAATCTAAGCATTCTTACCTAAAAGCTACATAGTACTTCCTAGTCTGATATTTATTCTGTATATAATCAATCCACTAGAAATCTTATAACAAACTCAACATAAACACCCACACCTTTAACCTTTTAGTTAAACATTAAAATACATAGAAAATAATTCTTAGGATCTAAATACCGTGTCATATAACCTAACACTTATAAAACTTAAACCATATATCCTAGCTCAAATTTACATCCTTCCTGATTCAAAAGGTTTACTATTTTCCCCCTCTCCATTTGCTTAATTGCCCAGTGTTTCTTAACCTTCACACTTTTATATGGATTTCAGCTCCCAGAATTCCCCAGCCAACCTGCTTTCAGGGAGTTGAGGTTTTGTATGTATCTTGAAAAGGTCTTCTAGCCCAACGCCCCGCTCAAGACAGGAGACCAGGGGTGAAATTCGACTGGATTGGATCAAACTGGTAGGAACAATTTGAATCGGTTTGCCGAATCAGTAAAAATCACCCCTGGTTGTTTTCAGGACTGTTTTCTGGGCCCAAAAATGGCTGAAAAACAACCCAGAAAATGGGTCAAAAGCAGCCGGAAAAACGGCTAGAGAAATGGGCCAAAAACATTTTTAGGCCTTTTTCCGCCACCCATGAAGTCCAGCTGGCCAGTGACGGAAAGCAGAAGAGCAGCTGGCGATGGCGCACGTGCCCACAGAGAGGGCTTTGCGTGACACCTCTGGCACGTGTGCCATAGTTTCACCATCAGGGGCTTAGGAGTTGGCTGGGTTGATGGTCCCAATCGAGACCCAACGGCTGGTTTCAGCAAGCTACAATGAAACGCAGGATGTATTTTCTCCTAGAATGTGCGGGAGGCTTAGCTGGAGTGTTAAACTGGGTTAATTACTTTCACGATTGGAAATGGACCTGGAAATGTAGGTCCCAGCTTTTTGCTAGGCAGTTTTAGCCATGTGTATTTGGTTGGCAGAAAAACCCGACCTCCCACACGGAGATCTTCGATAGACTAGACCAGTGGTGGGTTTCTGCAGGCTCGCACCTACTTGCGAGAGCCGGTTGGTGAAATTTAGAGAACCGGTGAGAGGGGGTTCCACCGGCGTACCTGAAAGTAAATCTGGCCCGCCGCTGCCAGTGACCCAACGGGAAGGAAAGGAAAGGAAAGGAAGGAAGGAAGAAAGGAAAGAAAGAAAGAAAGAAAGAAAGAAAGAAAGAATTTATCATCACAATTGAGTCCAAAATTTTGGTTGCTAAGCAAGAGCGTTGTTAAATGAGTTTCACCATATTTTAAAAGGTGGCCACTCCCACCCTGTCACATGACTGCCAAGCCACGCCCACAAAATAGGCCACACCTACAGAGTAGGTTCTAAAAAATTTGAAACCCACCACTGGACTAGGCATACCAGCAGGTTAGCTTCCAGTCCCCTAATCATCTTTGTTGTTCTTCTCTGGACATTTTCTAGAGCCTCCGCAGCTTTTTAATATCGTGCTGGCCAGAACTACACACAGTATCCCCAGTGTGAATGTTAAGATACCTCCCTGCATGGAGGGAATAATAATGTTCTGACCCAGCTCCCCGAACATGACAAACCCCCTGAAGTTAGCTCAAATATTTTTTTATTAGGAGCATCAGCAGCCCTGACAAAAAGTTTCTCTCTCACCCAGACTAAGAAGTCTGTCCAGCAAGGAGATGAAGAGTTTTCTGCTACATCTGTTCATCTCTGCTCCCTGCCTTTTATCCCCAGAGCAGTGGTGGCTCTTCCATCCTAAGGACCGGCCCATGGATTTCCACTGCTCTCCTCTCCTCTGCCTTCTGCGCGTCAGGCACTGGACCCAGCTGTTCCTCCTCTTCCTCATCAGCCACCTCCAGACCTGGGGGCTGTTGACTCTCCATCTGAGGGCTGATGGACGGCCCAGGCTCCACCTCTCTCTTCCTCTCTCTCTCTCTCTCTCCACCCCCTGCCTTTTATCTCCAGAGCTAGGGTGGGGCTTTGCCAGCAGCAGTGGCTCTTCCGTCTGAAGGACCGGCCCACGGGTTTCCACTGCTCTCCTCTCCTCTGCCTTCTACGCATCAGGCACTGGACCCAGCTGTTCCTCCTCTTCCTCATCAGTCACCTGAGAGCTGGTGACTCTCCATCTGAGGGCTGATGGATGGCCCAGGCTCCGCCTCTGTCTCTCTTCCCGCCAGCTCCATTCCCTCTTCCCCCTCGGAGTTCTCAGGTTGCTGTGATGCTGACCTTGACTCCCATGCCTCCTCCTCCTCCGATTCGGCTGCCGGAGGGGCTGGCGGCTGGCAGGCCACAACAAATAAGCTGGTTGTTCCCTTTCCTTATAACCTGGATTGCAGGAAACCAGAACTGTAGGAAACCAGAAATATTTTGCAGAGTCTTTCCTTCCTGAAATCCTTCAGGATTATAGATCCTCACTTCCCACAGCAGCAGGAAACCCACGTCCTGTTTTCTTGTGGAGAGCTAGCTAAACAGCTGGCAGGCAGGGGGGGAAACCCCAGCTGTGTTCCCTACGAGCCAATTTGGCCTGCAGTTTTCCTTGGATTTCTTAGATAATGCCTTGTGGCCTTTGTGTAGCGGAAATATTTCAGTAGCTCCTCATATTTGAAGTCATTCCAAAATAGCCCTTTCCAGAAGCAAATGTGATTGAGCAGATGCTGTATTTAAAATAAAGCTGGTTAATATATCAGTTGTGCCTGTGAGGTGAAAAAAGAGGGGGGGATATACAATACAATACAATACAATACAATAGCAGAGTTGGAAGGGACCTTGTAGGTCTTCTAGTCCAACCCCCTGTGTGGGCAGGAACCTTATACCATTTAAGACAAATGGATATCTAACATCTTCTTAAAGACTTCCAGGGTTGGGGCATTCACAACTTCTGGAGTCAAGCTGTTCCAGAGTTTAATTGTTCTAACTGTCAGGAAATTTCTCCTTAGTTCTAAGTTGCTTCTCTCCTTGATTAGTTTCCACCCATTGCTTCTTGTCCTGCCCCCAGGTGCCTTGGAGAATAGTTTGACTCCCTCTTCTTTGTGGCACCCTCTGAGATATCGGAACACTGCTATCATGTCTCCCCTGGTCCTTCTCTTCATCAAACTAGACATATCCAGTTCCTGCAACCGTTCTTCATATGTTTTAGTCTCCAGTTCCCTAATCATCTTGGTTGCTCTTCTCTGCACTCTTTCCAGAGTCTCCACGTCTTTTCTACATCGTGGCGACCAATAATTAATCGTGTTATTGCCAGCACTTAATTTTGGATGGACACTATTTATTTGGGGGTGGGGTGAGGAAGCAGCCCCTCTAAAAGAAAAAAAAATATTCCCGCTGAGTTCACCTTTTCGTGAAAACAAAACCAACGGCTTGCCCCATTGAGTGGCACCCATCTCTTTTAAGGAGTATAAACTCTTCACTCAGATTAAGAGCAGATCGTTGTGGGATCGTACCTAAAACCCTATTCAGTTTTGACGTGGTCCGTGACAATTGTGTTCAGAATTAGATTTGCACCACTTCTGGGTTTCTCGTCGCGTTTCGTAAGAACTGAAACTTTAGTTTGTGTCTCAGGAACAGGCAAAATATTTCAGCAAACTTTTTCATTTGCAAATGTCTCTGGAGATTCTCAGTCCTTCGGGTCATGGCTGACCCCAAGCTGCTTGTTTTCTTCTTGTTTTTCTTGGAAGACGTTTCGCTTTTCATCCAAGAGGCTTCTTCAGCTTTCATTTGCAGTTGTGTACTTTTCAAAAATCAAGACAATGCTGTAATCATCTCCACGGTGTATCTCTTTCCTGCTTCTGGATAGCTTCATACTGATACTCCTCCTTTATCCTTGACCAGTTTTACAGCTTCCGCCACAAGGCCAAAAGATGTGGGGGAGGGAGAGAGAGAGAGAAATGCAGATCGAGGGCAATCACAGAGTGTTTTGTGTCAGCATATAGATAACAGATTAACCGAGTTGGAAGGGACCTTGCAGGTCATCTAGCCCAACCCCCTGCCCAAGCAGGAGACCCTACATCTGCCTCTACCAAGGAAGGAAGGAAGGAAGGAAGGAAGGAAGGAAGGAAGGAAGGAAGGAAGGAAGGAAGGAAGGAAGGAAGGAAGGAAGGAGTAACAGATGAACAGAGTTGGAAGGCACCTTGCAGGTCATCTAGCCCAACCCCTTGCCCAAGCAGGAGACCCTACATCTGCCTCTACCAAGGAAGGAAGGAAGGAAGGAAGGAAGGAAGGAAGGAAGGAAGGAAGGAAGGAAGGAAGGAAGGAAGGAGTAACAGATGAACAGAGTTGGAAGGGATCTTGCAGGTCATCTAGTCCAACCCCCTCCCAAGCAGGAGACCCTACATCTGCCTCTACCAAGGAAGGAAGGAAGGAAGGAAGGAAGGAAGGAAGGAAGAAGGAAGGAAGGAAGGAAGGAAGGAAGGAGTAACATATGAACAGAGTTGGAAGGCACCTTGCAGGTCATCTAGCCCAACCCCTTGCCCAAGCAGGAGACCCTACATCTGCCTCTACCAAGGAAGGAAGGAAGGAAGGAAGGAAGGAAGGAAGGAAGGAAGGAAGGAAGGAAGGAAGGAAGGAAGGAAGGAGTAACAGATGAACAGAGTTGGAAGGCACCTTGCAGGTCATCTAGCCCAACCCCTTGCCCAAGCAGGAGACCCTACATCTGCCTCTACCAAGGAAGGAAGGAAGGAAGGAAGGAAGGAAGGAAGGAAGGAAGGAAGGAAGGAAGGAAGGAAGGAAGGAGTAACAGATGAACAGAGTTGGAAGGGATCTTGCAGGTCATCTAGTCCAACCCCCTCCCAAGCAGGAGACCCTACATCTGCCTCTACCAAGGAAGGAAGGAAGGAAGGAAGGAAGGAAGGAAGGAAGGAAGGAAGGAAGGAAGGAAGGAAGGAAGGAGTAACAGATGAACAGAGTTGGAAGGCACCTTGCAGGTCATCTAGTCCAACCCCCTGCCCAAGCAGGAGACCCTACATCTGCCTCTACCAAGGAAGGAAGGAAGGAAGGAAGGAAGGAAGGAAGGAAGGAAGGAAGGAAGGAAGGAGTAACAGATGAACAGAGTTGGAAGGCACCTTGCAGGTCATCTAGTCCAACCCCCTGCCCAAGCAGGAGACCCTACATCTGCCTCTACCAAGGAAGGAAGGAAGGAAGGAAGGAAGGAAGGAAGGAAGGAAGGAAGGAAGGAAGGAAGGAAGGAAGGAAGGAAGGAGTAACAGATGAACAGAGTTGGAAGGCACCTTGCAGGTCATCTAGTCCAACCTCCTGCCCAAGCAGGAGACCCTACATCTGCCTCTACCAAGGAAGGAAGGAAGGAAGGAAGGAAGGAAGGAAGGAAGGAAGGAAGGAAGGAAGGAAGGAGTAACAGATGAACAGAGTTGGAAGGCACCTTGCAGGTCATCTAGTCCAACCCCCTGCCCAAGCAGGAGACCCTACATCTGCCTCTACCAAGGAAGGAAGGAAGGAAGGAAGGAAGGAAGGAAGGAAGGAAGGAAGGAGCAACAGATGAACAGAGTTGGAAGACACCTTGCAGGTCATCTAGTCCAACCCCCTGCCCAAGCAGGAGACCCTACATCTGCCTCTACCTAGGATTGAACTCACAACCTCCTGATTGGGAAGCGAGAGCTCCACCTCTAGGCCACAGCAGCAGAGACTATAGGACAGTGATGGGAAACGTTTTCAGCACCAAGTGCCCAAACCGTGCATGCAGAGTGCCAGAAACCCGAAGACCAGCCTGCTGGCACCCACATGCCTGTTTTTTGGCTGTTTTCAAGCCATTTTCTGGGCCCCAAAATAGCCAAAAAAACCGGTCTGAAAACCAGCATGAAAACAGCCCAAAAACCAGCTAGAATACCAGCCCAAAAATATTTTCAGGCCATTTTCTGGCGCTCCGGCACACGTGAAGACCAGCTAGCCAGTGCCGTAAAGCAGAATAGCAGCTGGCAATGGAGCACATGCCCACAAAGAGGGCTCTGTGTGCCACCTCTGGCACGCGTGCCATAGGTTCGCCAACCCGTATAAAGGAGATTCCTTAGAAGGTAACTATCTCAAAGATGGGATGGATATACCTCTGGCAAAGACAACAGGCTCTTCTGGTTGTAAAGCGGATGTTTCCCTGATGTTTTTGACCGCTTGAGAAGGTGATAAGACATATCTATGCATTTTTCTAGGATGGAAACAATTTGCCAGTGCCTTCTTCCAGATCTCTTTCATCTCTTCCACCTGGCCCAGTGTTTTTCAGACTTGTTCACTTTAAGGTAATTCAGAGCTGTGTGGTTTTTTTCAGTGCCCTGATGAGGTTACCTAGTTTGGTAATGAAACATCTGCAAAAATAAAAACCCTCAACAAGCTCACATGGCTCGGGGCCTAGTTACATGCGAGACCGCCTCCTGCCCCATACATCCCTCAGACCGATACGCTCCCACAGAGAGGGCCTCCTCAGGGTGCCGTCGGCTGGACAGCGCCGACTGGCGACACCCAGGGGGAGAGCCTTCTCTGTGGCGGGCCCAGCCCTTTGGAATGACTTACCCCCTGAACTCCGCACCATCTCCGACCTCCGCCTCTTCCGCAAGTGTCTGAAGACACATCTGTTCCATCTAGCCGGCCTAGCGTAACCTCCATTACTGACTGTTAGATAGTTTTTAAATTTGGGGTTTTTTAATTTGGTTTTAGCGCAGGTTTTATTAGAATAAGTTTTTAATTTTTTTTAGATGTTTTGTATGTATTTTTAGTATTTCTGTGCACCGCCCTGAGTCCGTTTGGAGAAGGGCGGGGTATAAATTTAATAAAATAAATAAAAATAAAATAAGGAGCACCAAGGACGCTGCAGTTCAACCCTGAGGTGTAAATATTCTCTTTTATCGGGATATTAATTCCCCAGCTCGCTTCTAGTGCTGGAACCATCGGATGCTGTCTCATCTAAATATTTAACCTAACGTGAATCTGATTAGCCTCAGGGCCCAATGAAATCAGATGCTTATAGTGGTGCAGAAGAGGAAAAAGTATAGTTTGAATACAGGCTATTCTTCTTTGCAGACATTACCTGAGTTTGTCCAAAAGGAAGATGATTCTAAATTTAAAATGATCCCATTTCCCGCAAAATAAAGATTTCAGGGAAAAAAACACCTTTGTCTCATTAGCATATTCAGGAAACAGGTAGTGTTCAACTTATGTCTACATTTCTGTTGCTAAGCAAGCTAATGGAGTCATCCCCAATTATATGGCCTTTTTATTTTGGCCACGGATGTTAAATGGCACGGGACCTAGTTATCTGCGGGATCGTATCCTACCCCACACATCCCTTCGGCCAATACGCTTCCACAGAGAGGGACTTCTCCGGGTGCCGTCCACTAGGCAGTGCTAGCAGGCGACGCCCAGGGGAAGGGCCTTCTCTGTGGCGGGCCCAACCCTCTGGAATGACCTACCCCCCAAACTCAGAACTATCACGGACCTCTGCTCCTTCCGCCGAAACTTGAAGATGCACTTCTTCCATCTCGCCGGCCTGGCCTAACCCTCACCATCAAGCTTGTTGACTGAAGCCTAAATTGTTTTAAATTTGGATTTTAAGGGACAAGAGTTTTAGGATTTTTAAGGTTTTAGGATTTTTAGCACAGGGTTACTGGGATTTAATTTGTTTTTAGTATTTATTAATTGCTATGTTTTTATCTTTTTCCATTTTAATTTCCTGTGCACCGCCCCGAGTCCCTTCGGGGAGAGTGGCGTGGTTTATAAATTTAATAAAATAAAATGGATGGGTAGTAACAAACTCAAACTCAACCCGTCCAAGACCAAGTGGCTGTGGTTTCCGGCACCCCGGTTCAGCCAGATAAGTCCAACACTGGCCATTGGGGGCGAACAACTGGCCCCCGTGGAGAGGGCGCGCAACTTGGGCGTCCTCCTGGATTCCCGGCTGTCCATGGAGGACCATGTGGCGGCCGTGGCCAGGGGGGCGTTTTATCAGGTACGCCTGATACGCCAGTTGCGCCCCTTACTGGACCGGGGGCCCTTCGCACAGTCACTCAAGCGCTTGTGACATCCTGGCTGGATTAATGTAACACTCTTACATGGGGCTCCCCTTGAGGTGCACTCGAAGGCTACAGTTAGTACAGAATGCGGCCACGCGGGTGATAATGGGTGCCCCAAGGCAAATCCACGTAACACCTCTCCTGCGCGAGCTGCACTGGCTGCCTGTGGCCTTTCGAGTGCGCTTCAAGGTGTTGATGACCATCTTTAAATCGCTCCATGGCTCGGGGCCTAGCTATATACGAGACCGCCTCCTGCCCCATACATCCCTTCATCCGATCCGCTCCCACAGAGAGGCCCTTCTCCGGGTGCCGTCGGCTGGGCAATGCCGGTTGGCAACACCCAGGGGAAGGGCCTTCTCTGTGGCGGGCCCTGCCCTCTGGAACGACGTACCCCCGGACCTTCGCACTACTTCGGAGCGCCGCCTCTTTCGCCAATGTCTTAATTTATTTATTCCAACAAGCCGGCCTAGCATAGCCCCCCGCTTCTGACTTTTTATGTATAAATTGCTATTTGGCAGGGTTTTAAATGGTTTTAGCACGGATTTAATAATTTAATATGTTTTAAATTGATTTATATTGTTTTTATTGTGGTTTTAATAATGCCTGTGCGCCGCCCTGGGTGCTAACAAGGAGAAGGGCGGGATATACATTCGAAATAAAGTAAAGTAAAATAAAAATAAAATAAATAAATAAATAAATCCCCACAGTTGTTAAGTGAATCATGCCGTTACTAAGTGAATCCAGCTACCCCCCCCCCATTAACTTTGCTTGTCAGAAAGCAGATGAAAATGTCTTACATGGGTTAAATGGTTCGATTGTAATAAATCCATGTTGTTTGCCAAGCACCTGAATTTTGATCACGTGACTGCAGGAATGTTCCCATGGTCATACGTGCGAGGACCAACCATGAGTTACTTTTTTCAGTGCCCTTGCAATTTTGAATAGTCGCTAAATGGCTGTAAGTCAAGGACTGCCTATATAGATCTAAGATGGAGCTTTATGCAAAATGCTTTAATGCAAAATGATTTAAGAAAAACAATTCCTCCGTTTGGCAAATGCAGAGTTTGTGTGTCCTTGTTAGTCCGTTCGATAAATCCGTTGTTTTAATTGCATTTTGGCAGGAGATCTTTTTGCAAAAAACCCTCTAAACTTGCCTTAATTTTTATCCCTCTCCAGAAAAATCTGCCTGGTGTTTTATTAATAATGGTCCATTTCATTCCTTTCTTTTTGGCATGGTTGTCCTGCTCCCAAATCAAGCTTTGTGCCAGAGTCGTGGGAATATTGCAACTGGGTTTTCATGGACGGTTGTCCTCAAGAGCGGCCCTTCACCTTTTACGCCACAGAAGAAAGATCATCAATGTTCCCTCTGAATGGCCAGTTGGAATCTTTTCTATCAGGCATCGCAGAAAATGCTGGATCTCCTTTCGGTTCTCGCAGGGGGATTTGGAAAGGGAACCTTGGTGGAGAGACCAGAGAGTTTTGACTCCTAACCTTCCTGCCAAGCATCATTCTTCATAGGAAGACCTTGCTAGAGCCCTCGTCAGACATCCCAACTTGGTCAGTTAGAACTAAGAAAGATTCTCGGATACACTGTTAACAAGAGTACACTGGACGAAAGCCAAGTGGTTACACAGAAGCAAAGCCGGATCTGAGCTTTTCGCACCCAAAGTTAACTTTCCCCCTATTTCCCCCGGGTTGTCTCTAACTGTCCAATTATATTCAAATAAATTGCTTTGGCAACAGTCCCTGGCTTGGCAAGGCTGTATAGTTTAACAGTGTGACCTTGGAATGGTTGGCACCTCTCACAGGAGGGCACAATCGGAGGTAGTATTCAGCCAGTTCTGACAGGTTCTGGAGAACCCGTAGCGGAAATTTTGAGTAGTTTGGAGAACCAGCCAATAGGCTGGCCACGCCCCTGCTGCCTCCCAGCTGATCTGCTGGCTGGGGAATTCTGGGAGTTGAAGTTCCACCAGGCTTAACGTTGCCATGGTTGGAGACCCCTGAACTAGACTGAATTCAGCTCATTAAGCTGAATTGTGAATTTTTCAGCTGTTGGTGGCGAGTGATTTCTTTTGCATCCACTTTGCTACTCAAGGTAGCTGAAGTTCCTGGTATAGAATGTCAGAAGGAAGTGACACAACGGAAGCCGCCACTGAACTAAACAGACATAAAAATCAAGCATTTCCAAAGCCGTTCTTGGTGGGGGCTTTTCTGTTCAGTTGTTTCTTTCTGCATCAGGCAAGTACAGCGATTTTTTTAAAAGACGGTTTGCAGTGGCCGGATTTTGCACAATCGCTCCACCTTCAAAGATGATGGATGACGCCTCCTCTTTGAGGAACTTAACACACAACTTTTAAAAAGCCCACAATCAGGCCTGGAATGAAAGTTCCCATTTAGAACAGAATTTGCAGAAGGAAAATCCGTTTTCGTAATCTTCGTAGGTTGGCGGGTTCCTTCATGTCTTCCCCAAACTGTCCTTGTGTCTAGTTGTCTTGGTGTGCAGTGCTCTATAGCGTCGTTTTGAGGGTAGGAATTGAAACAATGTATGTCCTTCGCATCCTGGACATAAATTGTTTCAACACCTACCCTCAAAACAATGATATACAGCACTGCACACCAAGACAATTAGACCTTCTGTCTAATTGTCTTGGTGTGCAGTGCTGTATATCATTGTTTTGAGGGTAGGTGTTGAAACAATTTATGTCCAGTTTTTTCCCCAAACGCCATCACTCTGCTAAACAAATAATTCCCTCAACACTGTCAAACCATTCACTAAGGCTGCCATTACTATTACTATTAGTCTTCTCATCGGTCCTATCACCCATCTCCTCCCACTTATGACTGCAGGACTGTAACTTTGTTGCTTGAATCCTTACGATTTGCATTGATATTGTTTCCTGGTTGCTTATTTGTACCTATGACTATCATTAAGTGTTGCACCTTATGATTCGTGATGAATGTATCTTATCTTTTTATGTCTGCTGAGAGCATCTGCATCAAAGACAAATTCCCTGTGTGTCCAAACACACTCGGCCAATAAAGAATTCTATGCTATGCTATGCTATGCTATTCTATTCTTCGTTCCAATATCGCCGCTCACTTAAGACTTATCTTTTCCATTAAGCCGGTCTAGCTTAGCCAATGAGTAAATGTATTTTAGAATTTTAATTGGGATGTTTTAGCACAGGTTTTTAGTTTAATCTATTTTTAGTTATTCTGTATTTATTGTTATTTATGGATTTTAACTCCCTGTGCACCGCCCTGGGTCCATTTCGATGGAGAAGGGCGGTTCTATAAATCGAAATAAATTAAAATTAAATTACAATTCCAATATTTATTCTACTCTATTCTATTCTAATTCTATTCTATTCTTATTCTATTCTATTCTTCATTCCAATATCTATTCTATTCTATTCTATTTTATTCTTCTATTCTTTATTCCAATATTTATTCTATTCTATTCTTATTCTATTCTATTCTTCATTCCAATATTTATTCTATTCTATTCTATTCTATTACCACCAGAGCATTCCCATAAAGGGCATTTTGCCATCCATCCCTAAGATGGCAGCAGCTTCCTTCATCTGGGGGCATCCTTTGTAGGCAATTCTGTACTTTGGAGAGGGAGGGAGAAGGATCCCTTTGAAGTCTGCGCCTCAATATAATGTGTGAAGGTTAAGGTCGGGTGGGGCTATTATTCCTCAGATGAGGTCTTCTATAGTAACAGAATAACAGAGTTGGAAGGGACCTTGGAGGTCTTCTCGTCCAACCCCCTGCTCAAGCAGGAAACCCTATCCCAGGAATTGGCAACCTTAACCACCCATTTCCCATAGAAAAGAAAACACCGGGAGCCACAACACCCTTCCCGCACCTGACTATTTCCTGAGCTGCCAATAAACTAGCATACATAGTTGAATTAAACAGTTCTATTTTCTTCAGAAACTTCTCTTTTCTTGGATTTATCCGTGGTTGGCTTACCTCAAAAAACTCAATAAATCGCATGCCTGCGGGTGTCGTACATTGGTAGTTGTGATGCCTAGTTTGAGTGACAGGGAGCCGCAGCAGAGGACGGAAAGAGCCACATGCGGCTCCAGAGCCACGGGTTGCCGCTGACCACTGCCCTATACCATTCCAGACAAATGGGGGCCTCCTTGCGCCAGAACTCAGGGTGCCCGCTCTTCCTCCCTGGCTGCCTTCGGTTCCTCCACCCCTCCTCCTCCTCCGAAGTTCTTAATTCGCGTTTACTCCAAAAAGGAGGGGCGGTGGGGGGGAGGGTGAACCTAGGACGGCCGCCCTCCGCCCTGGCAGCCAGCAAACGCGCTCGGGAAGCGCGCACGCCTTGCGCAACCAGCCCGGAGGGGGCAGCGAACGTGGGAACGGAGTGGCCGGGGCGGGGACGAGCTCTTCCTCCTCCTCTCCTCCTCCTCCTCCTCCTCCTCTCCATCCCCCTCCCCACGCCTCTGGCCAGGCAAGCCAAGCGGCGTCCCCCTCCACCCGCTGGGAGGGGAAGCAGAGGGGGCGGGAGGGTTGGCGTGGCCGGGGCAGAGAACCCACCGCCGGCGCGCCTCCGCGGCAAGGCAAGCCACCGAGGGAGGGAGGGAGGAAGCAGCCGAGGCGAGGCGAGGCGGGGCGGAGGAAGGCGGGGAAGAGAAGCGATGGCTCACGGCTGAGCGCCATCCGCGGTCCGGGCTCCCCTCGCCGCCCACCCAGCCATTCACTCACCCGCCCAGCCTCTCCATCTTGACGGCTTCCCCGATGGCGTTCAGCAGCCCCTCCGCCTCCTCCTGGCAGCTCCTCTCGCCCGTGCAGTGGGCCAAGTGGACCTGGTCGGCCGTGCGGGGCGGCGGAGCCCCGGACCCCGGGCGGGATGCTCTCGACGCCGACGGGGAGCGGGACCCGGCGGAGGAGGAAGACGACGAGGAGGAGGAAGAGGAGGCGGCGGCGGCTCAGGCGGAGACCAAGTCGCTGAGTCTCAGGCAAGTCTGGGCAGCTGCCCCCTCCCCCTTTCCCTCCCCGGGGGCCCTTTCACACGTTGCGCCGAAACTCGCGGGTCAGCCGAAACTCGCGGGTCAGCTGCGCATGGGGATGTGGCGGGGGGAGGGGTCGCTTGCAAGCGGAGAGCCGGTTTTCAACCTCGGGGCGCCGCTGGGGATTTGGGGGGGGGGCGTTTTCAGCCGGGTCGGCTTCCACGTGAAAGAGAAACCTGTGTGAATCGAGCCACGGCGGAACGAGAGACGGGAGGGTTGACTCCGTGGGCAAAGGACACGCGTGTCTGGGCGCTTGGCCTCTTGTCTCGTCGGGCCATTCCCGAGGGAGATGCAGGGGTGGGGAGGCCTGGCTTTTTTTTTTTTTAATGCCAAACATTGTCGGGTGTACAACGGGCTAAACCATCAATCATGGTTAGTTAGGAAGCCCCCAGGATGGATGGCTAAGGCCAAACAGCAAGTCACGGCTATGGAGCAAGGAAGGGCCGTATTCCACATGGCACTGCGCTGAATGCTGTCCTTTTTGCTTTCTGCTTAGCCACAAATCATGATTTATAGGTTGGCCAGTTTGCTGCTAATCATGATTTATGGGTTGGCCATTGATTTGAGGACTCCTTTGATCGGCCTCCAAGCCTTGGTGAGTCATTGGGCCAGGAGCGTGTCGCCCAATGACACTCTGGCTGTGATTGAAGCTCGTCAGGATGCCAAATGCGCTCTGGGCATCCCCAGATATGCCAGGAGCTTTGCCCTCCTACAGCCTTGGCATTCTTCCTGGCCTGCTTTATTTGGGGGGGAAGGTCAGCAGCTGAGGCAGAGGGGCTGAAGTAACCGTTGGGCTCTGGTGTCTCCTTCAGAGGGCGGTGGGTGTTTTCTCTCAACCTTCCTTGCCCTGCTTAGGACAGCTGCCTTTGGCAGATCTAAATGATGGGTCTCACACACACACACACACACACACGCACTACTACACAAACCCACACCGGTGCATCCAGGCTGCCACGTAATCTCTGAAACGGTCTTAATTGAGTCCAGAAGTAAATTAGAGAGAGAGAGGGAGGGACTGTTTGTCTGGCTTCTTGGATTGTTGCCTGCTTGGAGCCAAACTTTTACCTTTTTTTCGACATTGTCATTTGGGGGGGGGGGGCAGAGAGCTGATCCCTTGATCCCTCTAATTACCGTCTGTGGTCAATCTAGAACAAGATGCAATTGGCATCTAGAGCAGGGCTGTCAAACTCGTATTTCATTGAGGGACGCATCAGGGCTGTGCTTGACCTTGGGAGTGGGGGGAGGGGCGTGGCCAGGGGGAACATGGCCAGCTTGACATCACTTGGGTTAGGGGCGCCCATGGGCTCTGCCAGCGAAAATGGGCTCCCAATCTCCGTTTTTGGCTGGGACGGCCTGCAAAACCCCTGCGGCCCACCCGTGCTCTGTAGCAGAGGCTTGCAGGAGGCTGTCCCAGCCTAAAACGGAGGTTGGGAACCCAATTTCACTGGCAAGGGCACTGCATGCCACCACAGGTAGGAAGGAAGGAGGAAGTGGCTAAGGCCATGTCCATTGGAATCTATACAAATAAAAATGTAACTGAGTTTGTCCAAAACCACTAATCTCCGAAAGTATTGCACCGATCGCTTCCAAGTTTTCACACAACGTTCCTTTCAAATACGGCACCAATGATATATATAGATTGTGTAGATGTCACACCTGTGCCAGGTACACACAATAGAAATGTAAGTAAATTATAAAAAAAGTTAGGTAGATGGATACAGAGAGAGCAGTGGGCCACAAGTGTTATGTCATCCTTTATTACTGTACATAAAATACTCTGTCCATAAGATTCAAGGAGAAATACAGTAGGTAGGTAGGTAGGTAGGTGGATAGAGAAAGGGAGAAATACAGTAGGTAGGTAGGTAGAGGGATAGAGAGAGGGAGGGAAAAATACAGTAGGTAGGTAGGTAGAGGGATAGCGAGAGAGAGGGAGAAATACAGTAGGTAGGTAGGTAGGTAGGTAGGTTGAGGGATAGAGAGAGGGAGAAATACAGTAGGTAGGTAGGTTGAGGGATAGAGAGAGAGGGAGAAATACAGTAGGTAGGTAGGTAGGTGGATAGAGAGAGGGAAAAATACAGTAGGTAGGTAGGTAGAGGGATAGGGAGAGGGAGAAATACAGTAGGTAGGTAGGTAGAGGGAGAGGGAGAGGGAGAAATACAGTAGGTAGGTAGGTAGAGGGATAGAGAGAGGGAGGGAAAAATACAGTAGGTAGGTAGGTAGAGGGATAGAGAGAGAGAGGGAGAAATACAGTAGGTAGGTAGGTAGGTAGGTAGGTAGAGGGATAGAGAGAGGGAGGGAAAAATACAGTAGGTAGGTAGGTAGGTAGAGGGATAGAGAGAGGGAGGGAAAAATACAGTAGGTAGGTAGGTAGAGGGATAGAGAGAGAGAGGGAGAGATACAGTAGGTAGGTAGGTAGGTTGAGGGATAGAGAGAGGGAGAAATACAGTAGGTAGGTAGGTAGAGGGATAGAGAGAGGGAGAAATACAGTAGGTAGGTAGGTTGAGGGATAGAGAGGGAGAAATACAGTAGGTAGGTAGGTTGGGGGTTATACGGTGGTTGTGTGTAAGTGTTTGTGTGTGCAGGTGTAGATCTACACACAGATTGGTTGGACATTTAACCAGACTGGGCCACAGCAACACGTGGCCGGGAACGGCTAGTATACTATAGAACGGGGCTGTCAAACTCACGGTCCATGGGTCAGATGCGTCAAGCACCGGCTGTTGTGGTCCACCAGTGGCCTGTGGGGCTGGCAGCAGAGTCAGACCGTGAGGAGGTTGGGGAGGAACATGGGCCAGTCCTGGAGTTGGGGGAAGGCTCGGATGAGGGCTCTGGGTCGGAGGCAGAGAGGAGGCCAGGGGGAGTTATGTGCTGCCTCTGGAGTCTCCAGAGTCTGACATCAGCCAGGCAGAGGAACAGGGGGAGCCTGTTCCCAGTGCGCATATGCGCAGAGCTGCCAGAAGGCAAGAACAGTTAAGACAAAAGGGACGATTCAGGAGTAAAGCTTGGAGGTGATTGACCCCTCCCGTAAGACATAAAGGAGGAGCAAACAGGCGTGAGACTTTGCAGGAAGCAACTTGGTTCTTGCTGGTCGGTTTAAATTCTGAAGCTCCGTTTTGACTCTGAGCTCCGTGTGGCCTTGCAAGCTAATTACCAATTCGGTCTTTGGCAGCGTTTCAAGGGAGATAAAGGTGGGCGCTTATCAGCTTTATCCCAAAGAACTGCGGCAGACTACTGTGGGACTTTTTACAAACTGTTTGTGACTCATTACGGGCTGTGAAGGAACACAATCCACAGGCCTTTGAAATAGAAAGAGGTTTTTTGGGGACTAAACATGTGCTTTTTACGACCTCAGGAAGGCAGGGTCAAAGCACTAGCCATGCCCATGGCTGGTTTAGCAAAGGGGGGAAACGTCACGCTACATAAAAACACACTTCTTCTGCCTTGCCGGCCTGGGATAGTTATTCCTCTGTTTTTGGGTTTATTGGGGAATTCTTAGTCTAGTTAGTTTTAACGGGTATTTTAGCACAGGTACTGTTTAATCTATTTTTAATATGAAATGTTGTATATAGTCATTGTTTTTATTCTTCCTGTGCACCGCCCCGAGTCCCTGTGGGGAGAGGGTGCGGTCTATAAGTATTAAATTATTATTATTATTATCACGTGACGATGACGTGTTGATGGGAGTTTGACACGCCTGCTGTAGAATGCCCCCAGTAGATATAAATCAAAGTTCAAAACCGAAACCCCTCGCCTGTGTCAAAATGAAACCCAATTGCTCATTCCACTGTCGTCACGAAGAACTCCATTTTCAGCATCTTCTCAAATAAGCACATTTCTTTTAGGGTGGCATTTTGATCTCGGCTGAGAGCTTATTTCAAAGAGCAGGTTTTTGTCCCCGGGGAGAACCCACCTCCCTTGCGTTGACCTCCTAGCTTCTTGGAAGTGGGGGGGCTGCCAATAGTGTCTCCTGGGTCAATTAAGTTGGTGGTCTTGATTCAAGTAGAAGAATGTGATCCTGGGTAGAGCTCAGGGCCAAGTCCGACTGGGCTGTAATGGTTCGGAGAGGCCTTTCGAATTGCACCTGGAAATTAATTAGAAGCCAGTGTAACGTGCTGCTGGTGACCTATTATAAATGAAGTTCAGGCCCTCCAGTGTGGCATCCACTGGGAGGATGGTTAATAATTGGGTGAAGCATGCACTGGAGGTGGGGGGGATTTAATTGTTTTTTTTCTGCTCTGGTCCTGATAAAATTAACTTTCTGGAGGAGCCAAAACATCTTGCTTGGAGCAACCACAGCGAAGGAAACCCACAGCCATGAATGCTGCTACGATTCTGTGGTTCAAACAGGGAATTTTTTTTAAAAAGCCACAAATTCATGTTTGCTCACACCCTTTAACAGATTAACAGAGTTGGAAGGGAGCTTGTAGGCCATCTAGCCCAACCCCTCCCCCCCGCCCAAGCAGGAGACCCTACACTGTTTCTGACAAATGTCCTGCCTCTTCTTGAGAGCTTCCAGGGATGAAGCTCCCACAACTTCTGAAGGCAACTTCTGTCCCATGGGTTGATTGTTCTCACTGTCGGAAAATTCCTCCTTATTTCCAGGTTGAATCTCTCCCTGTTCAGTTTCCAGCCATGATTCCTTGTCTGGCCTTCAGGTGCTTTGGAGAATAGCTTGCCCCCCCCTCCTCTCTGGGGCAGCCCCTCAAATATTGGAAGGCTGCTATCCTGTTTCCTCTGGTCCTTCTCTTCCCTAGACTAGCCATGCCCAGTTCCTGCAACTGTTCAATGTATGTTTTACCCTCCAGTCCCCTAATCATCTTCATTGCTCTTAGATTGCCCTTGGTTGTTGCTTGCTTTCTAACACAGAAACTGTGCCTGACATTTCCCTTGGTTCCAACTTACCCATGTTTGGTTTCTTTAGATTATTTAAAATAAAAACCAATAGAAAAATGCAGGCGTATTCTGGAGCAAAACACCCACCTTCAGCATTATCTGAATTTCCTACAAGTGCCAGTGAACCTAGGGGTTTATATCTTTTAAGTTGGGTCATTCCAGCTCAGTGAAAGGGTCCCCAGAAAACAAAAAGGGACAGGTAAGCTAAGGTGGATAGGGACGCGGTAGCTCAGTGGCTAAGACGCTGAGCTTGTCAATCAGAAGGTCAGCCGTTCGGCCGTTCGAATCCTTAGCGCTACGTAACAGAGTGAGCTCCCGTTACTTCTCCCAAGTACTTCTGCCAACCTAGCAGTTCAAAAGCACGTAAAAAATGCAAGTAGAAAAACAGGGACCACCTTTGGTGGGAAGGTCACAGCGTTCCGTGCGTCTTCGGTGTTGAGTCATACCGGCCACATGACCCCGGAGACGTCTTCGGACAGCGCTGGCTCTTCAGCTTAGAAACAGAGATGAGCACCGCCCCCTAGAGTCGGGAACGACTAGCACATATGTGCGAGGGGAACCTTTACCTTTAAGCTAAGGTAATAGCTAACACCTGAAAGCCAGTGTCATTGGAGGAAGGCATAACACAGTGCCCACAACCGTAATCAAACCTTGTATCTTTTTAAAATATATGCATCGTAAGTACGTGTTTTGAACCCCTCTTGCAAACAGTTCTTCATAACAAGCTTCAAAAGTCTTGGATTGGCTGGAGGAAATAATGGTTTCCCCCCCACCCCTCTCCTCTCCTTCCTCCCTTGGCAGTTCGGATTCGGAAGGCAATTTTGGGACTCCTGAGGCCGAGACGCCAATCCACTCCTTGGGGAAAGAGTTGGAAGAACTGGATCTGGAACTGGAAGTTGGGCCCCAAGGTAAACCACCACTTTTTCTTCCTTCGTTGCAAATGCACAGTGCATTCTGTTTCCCTTGCTAAGTGTTAGGATAATTATCCTGATGTTGGGTTGACAATATATATAAGCCAGGATTCTTAAAGGGTATATGTAACTTTAAGGACTATGTGGAATCTGATTGGCTGTGCTTCCCAGCTCAATCATAAAAGGCAGCTGGAAACACAGTTCATTCCCTTTTTTGCTTTCCTTTGCTTCCTGATTGCCACTGAGGAAGAAGCTGAACATGAAGAGGGAAGAAAATCATTGTTTTGACTGATTGTAAGTTAACTGTGGTTTTGGTGAAGGACTGTTTATTGTTAGAGGAGTTAGTATCACTGTTTGGAACAGGTATTCTAGTTACATCAAGAATAAAGACTATTTTTCCTACTATCAGTGTTGTAGAGTTTTTGTGTGGCTTAAGCAACGTATCTCATGCTGTCCGGTGTATTGCACTATTCTGCCTGTTTATTTTCCAACGGGGGGTGTTTTTTACACCTAACACTAAGTCCGTTTTGTGTGTGCGTGGCTCATCATTTGGTTCTGTGCATGGTCGAAGCACGGGCAAAGCTGTGTGTTCATATTCTAACGCAACCTTCTGGTAATTCGAGCGGAACATAGATCTAGGTTTTTTTCTATCGCGCGCCATGAAAGGAAGCCAGGTAACCAGATGGACTTGGGTTCAGGAATGTCCTTGCAGAAGTGTGAAACGCCATTGGGGGCAGAATAAGCTCAGTTGGCTGAAAATGGCAGTTTCTATTAATAATAAAACCAAGAGAGGTCAAAAGCAAATTGCTCGCCCTTCAGGGCTGGAAACCTTTGATAAACAGACGGTAGCTTTTTTATTAAGCTTGGAACCTCAAGTGTTTGTTGTGTTACGTTGGATTTTTCAGATCCTAGATTGGTGGAGGTTTGAGCTCTATTTAAATGTAGGCCTTTGGGTTCTTCCTTGTGCAGTCCAATCAGAGGATGAAATATGCTCGTTTGAACCTTTCAGAGCAAATATAACATTTCCCGCTAGCAGATTCCTGAGATCCTGAATTGTTGATAATCACTGTGAATAATGGGAACAATCCCTTTGTTCATATTCTCGTCTTTATGGTTTGCTTGCAAAAATAAGGTTCCCCCCCCCCCCCAGTTTTCTAATTAATACTGTAACGCTCTCTATATGGGGCTCCCCTTGAGGTGCACTCGAAGGCTACAGTTAGTACAGAATGCAGCCGCGCGGGTGATTATGGGTGCCTCAAGGCAAGCCCACGTAACACCTCTCCTGCGCGAGCTGCACTGGCTGCCTGTGGCCTTTCGAGTGCACTTCAAGGTGTTGACGACCATCTTTAAATCGCTCCATAGCTATATACGAGACCGCCTCCTGCCCCATACATCCCTTCGTCCGCTCCGCTCCCACAGAGAGGGTCTTCTCCGGGTGCCGTCGGCTGGGCAATGCCGGTTGGCGACACCCAGGGGAAGGGCCTTCTCTGTGGCGGGCCCGGCCCTCTGGAACGACCTACCCCCCGACCTTCGCACTACCTCGGACCTCCGCCTCTTGCGCCAACGTCTTAAGATGCATTTATTCCATCAAGCCGGCCTAGGATAGCCCCCCGTTTCTGACTTTTTATACATAAATTATAATTTTGGTAGGGTTTTAATGTGGGTTTTAGCATGGGTTTAAATAATTTAATATATTTTAATGATGTATATTGTATTTATGGTTTTAAATAATGCCTGTGCGCCGTCCTGGGTCCTAACAAGGAGAAGGGCGGGGTATAAATTCGAATAAATAAAATAAATAAATAATTGAGAAAAACCCACTTTCAGTCCTGGGATTTAGCAAGATGCCTTTAGAAAATGTTCATTAGGAAATGATCTCTTATTTTTGTAAGGTCCCTGCTCCATCTTCCATAATCTGGGCAATCCATTCTGTTAAGCCATGACTCTTCTCCATCAGCAATTATTACTACCGCATTTTTGGAAGTATAAGATGCACCTTTTCCCCCTCAAAAAAAAAAGGGTGAAAATCTGGGTGCGTCTTATACATTGAATACAGCATTTTTGGCCTCCTGAAACCCTGCCCCCTTCACCAAAATGGCCATGCCTAGTCTTTAGGAGGCTTGCAAAGTGCGTCTGGGAGTCTGCAGAGTGCAAAAACATTTTTTTTTATTTGCCTCTTTAAAATCTTGGTGCGTCTTATACTCCAAGACGTCTTATACTCCGAAAAATACGGTAATAACTGAATGTAAAATATTGATAATACTGTAGTAGCATTCCTTCAAAAAGCTCAACACAGCATAAAGTAGGAGAAAACGAAGAGCAAAAATGGCTTCTCTGTGAATGTGCTTTAATTAGGATTTGCTAAACAAGCTTTAGTTGGCAAACAGGGCTAGATCAGAAATCTTGGTTTAGAAACCGTAAGGTCGGGTGGATGCAAGCCACATGGTGGCTTAGAGCAAGGAACTGAGCAAAGATTAGTCGTACTCACTCTCATCCGTCATCATCTTCTTTTAACGACCCCATAATCCCTGGCTGGGTGGACTGTAGTAAACTGAATGGAGCTAGCAGAGTGTTTTAATGGCCGGACGCCCTTCCTGTCGCCAGTGCGGAGTTTTCTTCAGCAGATATATTCTCAGTGTATTAACTCTCCTTTCCTTCTTAAAATTCATCTCCCTGTCTTTGCACCATTGTGGGTTTGTTCCTGAATTCCTCCAAGCACACACACCTTGTTGATTTGAACAGGAGCAGCCAAAAAGCAAAAAAAAGTATCGGTATATTCATTTGTTTGTTTAGTGCAGGTAAATTTTTTTTTGCAACTTCGCTTGAAACAAAATCTAAACGGCTTTAAAAAAATATCAACCATCAAGGGCTCTCAAGCCCTCACAAAGATACATAGATGCATATCGCGGTGTTGTTACAATCACTGTTGCAAAACTGAATTGTTAATATATCTCAAAATAATTCAGTTATGCCATAGTGGCAATAACGAGCAACCACCCACAATCCCCATGTGTATCTTGGGTACTTAGTATTACGGGATGGGGGTATCAAAAAAGTAAAAATGGCAGACACAGACCCATTAAAAATGGATGAGGCTCTTTACCTGACTGCAGCTGCCGAAGAGCGGGGCAGTGGTTAGAGTGCAGTACTGCAGGCTCCTTCTGCTGGCTGCAATTTGGCAGTTCAAATCTCACCAGGCTCAAGGTTGACTCAGTCTTCCATCCTTCCGAGGTCAGTAAATGAGGACCCAGATTGCTGGGGGCAAGAGGCTGACTCTGTAAACTGCTTAGAGAGGGCTGTAAAAGCACTGTGAAGCGGTATATAAGTGCTATTGCTACTTCTGCTGACTGCCAGCTGCCTGCAATTTGCCAGTTTGAATCTCACCAGGCTCAAGGTTGACTCAGCCTTCTATCCTTCCTAGGTGGGTAAGATTGCTGGGGGCACTATGTAAACTGCTTGAGCAGTGGGGGGGGGGGCTGGGCTAGAAGACCTCCAAGGTCCCTTCCAGTGTTTCTATGGGCTTCTATGGGCTTTGTATGAGCCCATAAATACAATGGAACAATCTTCCTTTGTGCTTGGATGTTCGAATTTGTCATGGTTTGACCCAAAGACCTATCCGCCCAGCTTGATCCCTACGGCATCTTCTGGGGAACTTTGGGGTTCGCAGATGTCATTCCTGTGTGTGTGTGTGTGTGTGTGTGTGTGTGTGTGTGTGTGTGTAGATCAGAAAAACAGAGCTACGAAAGGCTGGCATTCCTTTGCCTTCTGCCGACCAAGTAGCCCTTCGTTTTGATGCAGGTCACGTTCGGCAGACTCCTTCTCCTCCGGATAAACACACCTCACACCGTCTAGGCGAACGGGTTGTGTGTGTGTGTGTGTCTCGAACGTGACAGCTCCCTTTGTCACGCTGGAGGAAGCGAAGAATCTTTGCGGTTTTTCGTGCTTAGCAAAACAACAAGCAGGCGCTGCTGGGGCTATCTTTATTTAGCACGGTTGCTGCAGGAGGGGTTAACAACCGACAAGGAGCACGGGGTATTTTTTGGCCCTCCCATTTTGCATCTTACGGAATTCTCCTTTCTCACCCCTAAATCCTTCCCCTGTAAGGATGAAATTTGTATTACAAAGAGAGAAACAGCAGTGGAATCTCTGCTGTGCTGAATTTGAGGCTTTGCAGGGCTATAAATTAGACCGGTGAAGATTTTTTTTTTTTTAATCCGGCAGAATAAAAGGGCAAGCCATTTCCCTATTATTATTTTATTCATTTTTTTGCCACGAATAGATGCCGTAAACCTCTGTATTTTGTAAAAGGGAAAGAAGGGGGGAGCTTCCCCCCGTTTAAGGTGTGCCTGGTTGTCTCCTGGCCCGTCTTCTGAAAGGAACAAGGACACTATGAGTTGCAAAAGCCTGCCTTATGAATCTGCCACAGCCAGATGGGCAGAGTTGGAAGGGACCTTCCAGGTCATCTAGTCCAACCCCCTGCCCAAACAGGAGACACCCCCCCCAGAAACACCGTTTCTGACCGATGGCAGTCCAGTCTCTTTTTGAAAGAGTCTCTTTCAAGAAGACTTCTTGAAAGAGACTTCTTCTCTCCGAATCTGACCACGCGACCATGGGGAAGCAGTATATAAGCCTAAGTGCTATTTCTATCTTCCTTCCTTCCTTCCTTCCTTCCTTCCTTCCTTCCTTCCTTCCTTCCTTCCTTCCTTCCTTCCTTCCTTCCTTCCAGCACAGTGGTTAGAATGCAGTATTGTTGGCTAACTCCGCCAATTGCCAGCAGTTCAATCCTGACCGGCTCAAGGTTGGCTCAGCCCTCCATCATTCTGATGTCAGTAAAACAAGGATCCAGATTGTTGGGAGTGGGGGAAGAGGCTGACTCTGTAAACCGCTTAGAGAGGGCTGTAAAAGCACTGTGAAGCGGTATATAAGTCTCAGCGCTATCGGTATCACATTTGGGATCAGAATTTCTGTTGCTAAGCAAGGCCGTTGTTGAATGAGTCAAACCTGATTTCACGATCATGGCCGCTGAGCGAATCGGCTGTAAATCCCTTTTTTTCAGGGCCATTGGAGCTTTGTATGGCCACTAAATGAATGGTTTTAAGTGGAGAACAACTGCCTGCAGATGCCCTGCGAGCTACCAAATGAATCTGAGCTTCTATTTCCATCAGGTTCCTTCCTTTTTCGGCGGTAAGATGCAGGGGGAAAAAATAACTTTCAGCTTGGAGGTATTCAATTCATTTTTTTTAAAATTGGTATCATTGGCATCGTTCGTGCTGTAGCTTGCAACCTTCCACATTTCTAGCAGCTGCTTCTGGGAAAAGCTGTTTATTTTTCGTTACCTGATGCCTGCAGAATTCTAGAGCAAGCCTGGGATTAATTCACTGCATTTCTTTTCCCTGGGAACAGCCTTAAAAAGGTAGCTCTCGACTTACAACTGTTCATTTAGTGACTGAAGTGATGGTGGCACTGGGGGAAAAATGCGACTTATGGCCATTTTTCACACTTACGACCATTGCCCTGGCCACAGGATCGAAATTCAGAGGCTTGGCAAGCGACTCATATTGATGACGGTTGCGGTGTCCCGGGGTGGGTGGGTGGGTCACGTGACCCCCTATTGCGACCTCCTGGCAAACAAATTCAAGTGGGAAGCCAGATTTGCTGAATAATCATGCCGCTAGCTAAACATCCGTATGGATTCACTTAACAACTGGGGCAAGAAAGGTCGTAAAAGGGGGCGAAACTCACTTAACAAATGTCTCGCTTAGCCACGGAAATTTGGGGCTTCGGGAGGCTGTGAGTTCGATTCTAGGTAGCGGCAAATATTTCTTTCTCTGGGCACAATGAGAATTTATCGGCTGAACAAAACTCCACATTGGCGACAGGAAAGGCATCTGGCCAGTAAACCCTCAGCTTCCATTCCGTTGCCCAACCCGCAAGGGATTAAAAGAAGATGAGTTGTGGTCGTAAGTCAAGGACCGCCTTGTCCTTCCAATCCTGGGAATGCAGCATCTCAATTGCACTCTAGCTTTGGAGGATAAACCTTTAGGTAGCTCATGCGGAGAGAACGCAGTTTGACGGGCGATTTAATCTGGCTGTGGCTTGCAATTCTCATTGGGAGGCTCGGAGCCTTGGGCAGAGAGGCTGATGAGTGGAGGCAGCCCCAGGAAATGCTCCTTTTCTGCTCCATTGTCCTCTCGGCAGCCGGTCTGAGGCTAAGAAGGACGGACAGACTGCTGACACGGTCAGAAGGGACGGGAGCTTCCCGAATCGGTCCTTGATTTTGCAAGACAAGTCATTCAGGAATAACCCAAAGGTGTTTTTTTTGTTGTTTCGAGAGGCAACTGGACTTCCTTGGTTTTCCTTTTGAAGACAACCTAGCAGTTCAAAAGCATGTAAAAAATACAAGTAGAAAAACAGGGACCACCTTTGGTGGGAAGGTAACAGCGTTCCGTGCGCCTTTGGCGTTGAGTGATGCTGGCCACATGACCACAGAGACGTCTTCGGACAGCGCTGGCTCTTCGGCTTTGAAACGGAGATGAGCAGCGCCCCCTAGAGTCGGGAACGACTAATACGTATGTGCAAGGGGAACCTTTACCTTTATGTGGGTCTGGAGTTTGTACAATTTAGGCAAAATCCATCAAATGTAGCTTTGAGGACGTTCCCAAGAAGCCTCTCCTAACTCTTTCACGATCACTTGATGTTTAAAAATAAACTTCTGCAAATCGAGCTTCGGTTTAGCTTTGGAATAGAAGGAGTGGCTTTCTGGTGAGTCAGATGTGGTTATCTCTAAGTCAATTCTGCCTCTAGTTTGCATCAACCGGGGGAAGCTTTCCAGAATGTTCTGCTCTCAGATTGTGCTATTCCAGCTTCTCCTTCACTGTCAGAATTTTTACGGGGAAAATCAGAGGAGATTGTTTTAACAATTTGGCACTTCCTGTGTAGTCAGAACAGCCTAGGGTTTTTTTTGGACTTCTAAGACATCTGTCCTTGAAATATTTAGGTGCAGATTAAAAAAGTTGGAAGGGACCTTGTAGGTCATCTAGTCCAACCTCCCACCCAAGCAGGAGACCCTACACCATTTCTGAAGGATGGCAGTCCAGTCTCTTCTTGAAAGCTTCCGGGGATGAAGCTCCCACGACTTCCGAAGGCAACTTCTGTTCCATGGGTTGATTGTTCTCACTGTCAGAAAATTCCTCCTTATTTCCAGGTTGAATCTCTCCTAGATCAGTTTCTCAGAGACCCTTCTTTTGATCAGTGATCAGAGTATTTGACATCTGTCAAGTTCTTGTGATGATCAAACTTGAGGTCTTCTCCAGACAGAACATCTGACTGTGCTTACTCTGTGAAGCTTCTTCTTTTTTCTTAATCTACCAAGGTGCATCTCTTATTACAAGAGTTATGTCCTTGATGCAGAATTTCAGTCCTCAAGTTTGAAAAGGTCTTTAGAATAACAGAGTTGGAAAGGACCTTGGAGGTCTTCTAGTCCAACCCCCTGCTTAGGCAGGAAGTCCTACACCACTTCAGACAAATGGATAGCCAACATCTTCTTTAAAACTTCCAGTGTTGGAGCATTCACAACTTCTGGAGGCAAGTTATTCCACTTAATAATTGTTCTCACTGCCAGGAAATTTCACCTTAGTTCTAGGTTGCTTCTGTCCTTGATTAGTTTCCACCCATTGCTTCTTGTCCTGCCCTCAGGTGCTTTGGAGAATAGCTTGGTTCCCTCCTCTTTGTGGCAACCCCTGAGATTTTGGAAGACTGTTATCGTGTCTCCCCTAGTCCTTGTTTTCATTAAACTAGACATACCCAGTTTCTGCAACTGTTCTTCATATGTTTTAGCCTCCAGTTCCCTCATCATCTTTGTTGCTCTTCTCTACACTCTTTCTAGAGTCTCCACATCTTTTTTATATCATGGCGACCAAAACTGGATGCAAATATTCCAAGTGTGGCCTTACTAAGACATTATAAAGTGGTATTAACCCTTCACGTGATCTTGATTCTCTCCCTCTGTTGATGCAGCCTAGAACTGTGTTGGCTTTTTGGCAGCTGCAGCACACGGCTGGCTCCTATTTAAACGGTTGTCCACTAGGACTCCAAGATCCCTCTCACAGTTACTGCTATTGAGCAAGGTACCACCTATACTTTACCGGTGCATTTGTTTTTTCTTGCCTAAAAGTAGAACCTTCCTTTTTTTCACCATTGAATTACATTTTGTTAGATAGGGCCCAATGTCTTCCTAGTCCCTGTAGACTGTAGCATCCTCTTTTATCCCCAGGGCGTTGTCTGGGGAGATGAACTAAGTGTGCTGGGTCAAATGTTACAGAAGATTGATCATTTTAGATTGCCTTGGGCAACCTGTGCCAAGGATGTACTCTCCATGCGGTGGCCTTTCGAGCTGGACTGCCATTAATGATGTGGGCTCCTCTCCAAATTCTCATTCTCTCCCTCTCTCTCCCTCTCTCTCTCTCTCTCCCTCTCCCTCTCCTCTCCTCTCCTCTCTCCTCTCCTCTCTCCCTTCCCCCAATTGTCCCTGCTCAGAAAACTTATGCCAAGGCAATTTGCTTGCACCGTGTAAGCAATTTTGGCTAGGCTGAGTCACACGATTGCAGCAAGGCTGGGAAAGTCATAGATTTGATGAGAGATCTGCAGAGGAAGCGAAGATGCTAAACAGAAATGCTGCCAAGTGCCAAAGTCTCTCTTGGTTGTTGTTTTATTTCCCCACAACGTTCAGCAGCTGCAACCACCTGCTTGAATTTTGAATTTCTTGGCAACTGCGGGAGAAATGGCCATTTGTAGGAAAGAGGCAAAATGAGATCCTGATTTATTTCCTTCAGCTTTTGGGATGCTAATTGCTCCTTCCAAGGGGGTGGGGGCTTACATGGGAGGACTTTCTGGTGGCTTGTCCCTCATTATCATGCCCTGGATACCCAAATCCCTTATTTTGGGCTCTGCATGTATCCACGTACCACAGGGGTAGTCAACCTTTTTATACCTACCACCCACTTTTGTGTCTCTGTTAGTAGTAAAATTTTCTCACCACCCACTGGTTCCACAGTCATGGCGATTTATAAAGTAGGGAAGTCAATTACATCCCTTAGACCGATCCGCTCCCACAGAGAGGGCCTTCTCCGGGTGCCGTCGGCCGGACAATGCCGGCTGGCGACACTCAGGGGAAGGGCCTTCTCTGTGGTGGGCCCTGCCCTGTGGAACGACCTACCCCCTGAACTCTGTACCATCACCGACCTCCGCCTCTTCCGCCAGTGTCTAAAAACACACTTGTTTCATCAAGCCGGCCTAACAGAGCCTCCGCTGTGACTAGTATTAGATAGTTTAAAATGGGGGATTTTAATTGGTTTTAGCGCAGGTTTTTGTTATTTAATAGGTTTTAAATTTGTGTATTTTGTATTACTTTTGTATGTTATCTTAGATTCCTGTGCGCCGCCCTGGGTCCTTTTGGAAAAGGGCGGGATACAAATCGAATAAAATCTAAATCTAAATTTTAAAAAGGAAAGTGCTTCAGTATCGGACAAAACTCCTACCACCCACCATGAAAGCTGGAACGCCCACTAGTGGGCAGTAGGGACCAGGTTGACTACCACTGACGTGCAACATGGTAAGTTGGTAAACAACTGACACAGCTATGAAGATTATTGGTGAGCAAAAGTCACTAATGTTCCATGAGGTTTTTTAATCGGTGTCCAGCCTGAGACACCGATTGAAGTTTGGAAAAAGTGACTTTGAATTTGGAAAAAGTGCAGAGAAGAGCAGCTGATGAAGGGCCCGGAGACTAAAACATATGAGGAACGGTTGCAGGAATTAGGTATGTTTAGTCTAGAGAAAATAAGGACTTACGGGGGGACACGATAGCAGTCTTTCAATATTTGTGGGGCTGCCCCAAAGAAGAGGGAGTCAAGCTATTCTCCAAAGCACCTGAGGACAGGACAAGAAGCAATGGATGGAAACTAATCAAGGAGAGAAGCAACCTGGAATGAAGGGGAAGCTTCTTTTTCTTCAAAAGTTGTTGGGTGCTTCACCACTGGAGGTTTTTTAACAAGAGACTGGACAGCTGCTTGTCTGAAATGGTATGGGATCTCCTGCTTGAGCAGGGGGTTGGACTAGAACAGGGGTCTCCAACCTTTGCAACTTTAAGTCTGAAGGACTTCAGCTCCCAGACTTCTCCAGCCAGCTTTGCTGGCTGGAGAAGCCTGGGAGCTGAAGTCCTTCAGACTTAAAGTTGCAAAGGTTGGAGACCCCTGGACTAGAAGACCTCCAAGGTCCCATCCAGCTCTATTCTGATGGATTGAAGTGCAGTTCAGTTCTAAACAAGCTGGCTCAGTTCCCAGAAAGCAAAGGAACACATCTTGTGCAGATGAAGCAGGCCCTTTTATGAGAGTTGCCTGCTGCCAGTGAGCTGAAGTGCTAGAAAAGCAGGAACTAGGACATGCTTTCATCGAACGAATACCTCTCGCTGGTTAGGTTTTCTTGGAGTTTATTGGATTGCAAGCCAAGCAGAGCCCCATAAAAGGAAGATGGTTGGGTGGCTGTATAAATCAAAATAGACCAATAAAACAGAAATTGTCACTCTGGAGGGATTTGATAAATTGCCTCTGAAGCTTTTTAAGACCGCCTCCTACCTGCCATCTGAAGAGTGGCGTATCCCTTCGATTTAAAAAAAATATTTCATGGTTTTGTTATGCAATCTGACTGTGGCTGATCCTGGTGCTGAATGCAAGAAGGATGTTCGTCCATTAAGAATAATATTAATGATGAATAGACTAACATCAGCAACTAAAGAGAAAGAGCAAACTGAATATGATATGATTTGGGAAGTATTTTACCAATGGTTGGAGAGAGAGAAAAAAGGAAGTTGGAAATGAAGAAAATTAAAAAAATATGTAGATAATACACTTAGATAAAGATATAAAACGGTTAGTATGTGCATGTTAACGAATAATGATGTTTAATGTTGATATACTGTTACTAGAAGATAGTAAGAAGAAAAATGGAGAGTTTTATAACGTTTAAAATAATAATAATAATAATAATAATAATAATAATAATAATAATAATAATAATAATAATAATAATAATAATAATAATAATAATAATAATAATAATAATCTTTATTGTCATTGTAAAAATTACAATGAAATTGGTTTTAACTTCACTGGTGCAAAATTATAACAGAAACAAAAAAGAGAAAAGAAAAAAAAAGAAAAAAAGAATTAATGAATTGTAATACTAAACTTAGGGAAATAATGTTAATGTGAACATGAAAGATGTGAAACGATGTGACACCAGAGATGTTGGTACCCAGGTGACACCGCCTCCTGCTACCAAATACCTCCCACCGACCAGTTCGCTCCCACAGAGAGGGCCTCCTCAGGGTGCCATCGGCCAAACAATGTCGGCTGGCGACCCCCAGGGGGAGAGCCAGTGGTGGGTTTCTGCAGGCTCGGACCTACTCTTGAGAGCCAGTTGGTGAAATTTAGAGAGCCAGTGAGAGGGGGTTCCACTGGCATACCTGGAAGTAAATTTGGCCCGCCGCTGCCAGTGACCCAATGGGAAGGAAAGGGAAGGAAAGGAAGGAAGAAAGGAAAGGGAAAGGGAAGGAAGAAAGAAAGAAAGAAAGAAAGAAAGAAAGAAAGAAAGAAAGAAAGAAAGAAAGAAAGAAAGAAAGAAAGAAAGAAAGAATTTATCATCACAATTGAGTTCAAAATTTTGGTTGCTAAGCAAGGGCGTTGTTAAATGAGTTTCACCACATTTTAAAAGGTGGCCACTCCCACCCTGTCACATGACTGCCAAGCCACGCCCACAAAATAGGCCACACCTACAGAGTAGGCTCTAAAAAAATTTGAAACCCACCACTGGGGAGAGCCTTCTCTGTGGCAGCCCCCGCCCTCTGGAACGACCTACCCCCCCGACCTACATACGACCACTGACCTACGCCTCTTCCGCCGGGCCCTGAAAACGCACTTATTCCGTGCGGCCAGCCTGGTGTAGTTTTTAATCGATTTTATTTAGTAATTTTATTTGGTTTTAGAACAGGCCCCTAATTTAATTGACATTTTAATTGACATTTTAAAGTATTTTATATATTCATGTCTTTGTTGTTTTTATTATGCCTGTTCACCGCCCTGAGTCCCACAAGGGAGAAAATTCAATAAACATTAAACATAAGGAGAGATGGAATGTTTATTTTTGTAATTGAAAAACAATAAAACTCCTTTTAAAAAAAAGAAATAATAGTCTGGATGTTGTCCCCTAAACAGTTAAATAAGAATTCTTCCAGAGGTGGATTTTACTATCTGGTTGCTCAGCCTTGCTCTCAGATAAGCAATAACTTCTGCAAGATACATCACTGGCAGAGGATTGCAGGAGGCCGTGGCAGCCGAAAACGGAGCCAGCTGGCAGAGCGCTCAGGCCACCAAAGGCGAATTATGAAAACTCATCTATTTTCCACTGTCTCCCTTTCTCAAACATTCATTGCAGGGGGCAGGGGAAGCAACTGGTGTAGGAAAAGGCAGAAAGTTTAGAAACGAACAGGAATTATTTTCTGGATTCTTACCATTCAGAGAACGGCGAGAACATGACGGAAAAGAAATAGATGTATACGCACAATCCACATAATTATATACAAAAATTTCTACAGGAATATGGCAGGGGCCTCCTAGCGGTATATCCAATTCAGCTCTACTGGCATTGCTTCCTGCAAATCTTTGAGGGAACCAGGGACCAACTAAAGTGCATAAAATCAAAATTTCCAGATTCAAATAGTTTGCCTGGGTGGTTGTTGTTATTGTTGTTAGTTGCGAAGTCATGTCCAACCCATCGCGACCCCCATGGACAATGTTCCTCCAGGCCTTGTTCTCTACCATCCTCTGGAGTCCATTGAAGCTCCCGCTGGCTGCTTCGGTGACTCCATCCAGCCACCTCATTCTCTATCGTCCCCTTTTTCTTTTGCCCTCCATCGTTCCCACCATGAAGCTCTTCTCCAGGGAGTCCTTCTTCCTTTTCTTTAGGTATTTGAGTTTCCTCTTCTGCATCTGGCCTTCTAAAGAGTAGTCTGGGTTGATCTGCTCTAGGACTTGACCGGTTGGATGGCCTTGCAGTCCAAGGGATTCACAGGAGTCTTCTCCAGCACCAGAGTTCAAAGGCCTCCATTCTTTGGTGCTCAGCCTTCCTTATGGTCCAACTTTCAGTTCCATTGGTAGGAAGTGACTAATGTACACTAGAGTAGCTGACGTGGACAACTGAAGTGGGTTTTACTTTTTAATAACCAATCTGCAATTGTTTTCGTATACTTCCGTGTGTATCTTCACAATCTACTCTCTGCACATAATGTTCAATTCAATGCCATCAGGCCTGCTGGTTTCTCTCGATAGCTACCAGCCTTCCTACCTTGCTATGTTTTTAAGATTACTTTTTTTTTTTTTACAAACTCAGCTAAGTGGCAAAAAAGCACTTTTTTATTTCTAAGAATGGCCCCGTAGGTGTCCTTAAAAATCATAACCGTGAATGCCCGCAGGCCAGTACTTTACGTTTGAATTTGCCTCTCTGTTTTGAACAAAATAAAGAGAGATACCAAACATCCTGAAGAGCTGACTGTGTTGAAAGTTGGATGACCTGAAATGCTACAGGATGCCAACTTTTAGTGTTCGCGGGGAGAAAACCTCTTTTTTTCCCCTGTCTTCCTTTGTTTCTGGCATGAATGCAACTCCATTATTCTGAATCAGCTGACCAGCAGAATTGACTTTGCTGCGGTAATCTGTCTGTTCTCGGAAGGACTCCATTGAATTACTTCCAGACTGACTTATGGACAGATTGAAACAGATGGTGGATGGCATTGTATTAATGCACCATTATTGTGTTGCCCCGAAAATAAGACAGGGTCTTATTTTCTTTTGACACCCCCCCCCCCCCCGAAATAAACACTTGGCCTTATTTTCAGGGAGGTCTTATTATTTTTGAGATTTAGGAGGCAGCGAGCGTGGTCTGCTGCTGTATTGCAATATTTTCAGGGAGGGCTTATTTTAAGGGGAGGGTTTATTTTAGCGCATGCTAAAATAAATTGGGCTTAATATGTAGGGAGGTCTTATTTTCAGGGAATCAAGGTAGGTGAAATGCATTAGATCAGTGGTGTGAGACCTGATTTCATTGAGGGCCATATCAGGGTTGTGTTTGACATTGGAGGGGTGGGTGGGGAATGGCCGGGGGAATGGCCAGCTTGTCGTCACTTATGTCGGGGGCAATTGTGGTGGCCCGAGCACTCTGTCAGTTAAAACGGACTCAAGCTCCATTTTTGGCTGCGACAACCTCCTGCAATCCTCTGCCAGCAAAATCAGAGCACCGTTTTCATTGGCAGAGTGTTGCAGGAGGCTGTCGCAGCCTAAAACGGAGCTCGGGAGCCAGTTTTCGCTAGCAGAAGCACTGCAAGCCAGTCCTTTGCTGATTCCAGGGCAGCCCCGCGGGCTAGATCTAAGTACCCTGCAGGCCGGATCCAGCCCCTGGGCCTTGAGTTTGACACCCCTGCATTAGATAAAAGCAAATAATATGGAAACTCTTTTTGATGTGCAAGGAAGGCAGGGGTTAAGGATTAAGCCATTGTGATGGGTAGACATGCATGAACCAGCTATTCGGTTTTGCGAAGGAAAAACAGTCTAAGTGCTCCTTGACTTATGGCCACAATTGACCCCGAAATTTCTGTTGCTAAGTGAAACAGTTGTTAAGTGAGTTTTGCTCCATTTTGCAACCTTTCTTGCTACCAGTGAATCCCTGCAGTTGTCGAATGAATAACAAGGTTGTTAAGTGAATCTGGTTTCCTCCTTGACTTTGCTCATCAGGTCTCAAAAAAAGGGGGATCATGTGACCCCGGGACATTGCAGCCGCCGTAAGTATGAGAGTTGCCAAGCATCCCAAATTTGGTCCCATGTCTGTGTAGGGATGCTGCAATGGTTATAAGTGCGAAAACGGCCATAAGTCTCTTTTCCCAGTGCTGTTTTAGCATGGAATGGCCACAAAATGAATAGTTGATATGTCGAGGTTTGCATTGGTTTTCATTCCAAAATCTTTTTTTTTTTTTTTTGCCTCCGGGAGTGAGATTAAGGAAGCCTTCCCCGAAATACTTCTGATTATCGCTGTGTCATAACCAGTTTTTCTGGTTTTTCAAAAGCTAAATGCCAGAATATTTCAGGAATGACCCCCTCCTCCTCTTGCTCCTTGCTAATTCCCTGTTAGAAAATCTCCCTTCTTTCTCTCTCTCTCTCTCTCTCTCTCTGGGGAAGAGAGAGTTATAAGACTGCGAGGGAATTTAAAGTATTCAGCCCACTCCCTGTCACTCGGCCTTTCTGAGTCTGCTGTGCTAAAAGTTGAGGTTGGTTTTTTTTCTTTCTAAATAAGGGAGATAAAAGTTTTTGGAAGTTGGGCCATGAAGTTGAAGTTCTGTAGAGCCTCAGACTAGAGTAGGGCAACTTTTATTATTTATTTTATTTTATTTATTTATTTATTAGTTTTTTTATACCACCCTACTCCCGAAGGACTCAGGGCGGTATACAGCCAAAATAAAACAGATATATAAAAGTTAAAAACAATTAAAAAAAACCACATTAAATAATTTGGCCCCTAATAAGATTAAAAACCAACAAACCCCAATTAAAATTAATAAAATTCGTATTTACGCCAGCCCAGCTTGTTGGGAAAAAAAAAGGTTTTGAGAGCATGGCGGAAGGTGCATAAGTCAGGGATAGTTCTTAATTCCGGGAACAATTCGTTCCAGAGGACAGGGGCTCCCACGGAGAAGGCTCTCCCCCTGGGTGTCGCCAGTTGACATTGTTTAGCTGACGGCACCATGAGGAGACCCTCTCTGTGGGAGCGTACTGGCTGGTGGGAGGCTCTCGGTGGCAGAAGGCGATCTCATAGGTACCCAGGTCCTAAGCCATGGAGCGCTTTAAAGATGGTAACCAACACCTTGAATCGCACCCGGAAAACTACCGGAAGCCAGTGCAGCTCGCGCAGGAGGGGTGTTACATGGGAGCATCGTGTCGCCCCCATAATTACCCGTGTGGCCGCATTCTGGACCAGTTGGAGCCTCTGGGTGCTCTTCAAGGGGAGCCCTTATAGGACAGATTTGGGGTGCTGAGCATATGATGCAGATAGTTCCAGAAAATAATGGATCCCTACTGGACACGCCCATGTCCAAAAGCTGTCACAACACAACAATGCTGTGGATGACAGGCCGGTGGTGTTCTGTGTTGCAATTTCTTCTAGCCTCTTTCTGCTTCTGCCTTCCAGCAATTTGCCTCCTTGCAACAAACAGCAAACAGGACAGACAATATACACTGTTTGTAGTGTCACGTGTCAGACTATACTTGTACAGAGGCTGTTAAAATTGACGTGGCTTTCTGGAAGTATAGTTATTCTCTGCTTTTTAAAAGGAGATACAATAATAGCACTGGGCCTCTTCAGATCAAGCGTTTATATTAAAAAGTTCCTAGCAGACTGTGCAATGGTTAGACAGCACACAAACTACGGATGGGAGCCATCCTGGCTGCAATCTTTCATTTTAATACAATGTAAATAGTAATGGAATCCAATCCAATGTACCGTATTTTTCGGAGTATAAGATGCACCTTTTCCCCCCACTAAAAGAGGGTGAAAATTTGGGCGCGTCTTATACACTGAATGTACCTCCTCCCACCCTTTGGCCTCTGCCTCCCAGCAATTTAACCTCCTTGCAGCAAACAGGGAAAATGGGACTTGCGAAGGCTGCAATAGGCTGTAGCAATCCCTGCAGCCTGAAACAGCTGATGATCCAGAGGCCCCTGCTGAAATTAAAAGTGAAACGTGCTGTTCTCTGCTATTTAAAAGAAGATTCAGTAGTACTGGGCCTCTTCAGATCAAGCATTTATTTTAAAAAGCTTCTTCAATTTGTTAAGCTGTCTAGAACAACAATAAAGCAGTCTTTAAAAATAAAATTTGAACATTCTATAGGCATTTATAGTTATTGATTTACCTTCTTGCAGCAGAAATCAAACAGCCTGATTAGCACAAGAAAAAAAAAATCTGCCTCTGCCTCCCAGCAATTTGCCTCCTGCAGCAAACAGCAAGTTTCACTAATTTCAGCAGGGGCCTCCGGTTCATCAGCTGTTTCAGGCTGCAGGAATTGCTGTAGCCTATTGCAGTTTCAGCAAGCCCCATTTTCCCTGTTTGCTGCAAGGAGGTTAAATTGCTGGGAGGCAGAGGCCAAAGGGTGGGAGGAGGTACATTCAGTGTATAAGACGCGCCCAAATTTTCACCCTCTTTTAGTGGGGGGAAAAGGTGCATCTTATACTCCGAAAAATACGGTACATTGGATTGGATTCCATTACTATTTACATTGTATTAAAATGAAAGATTGCAGCCAGGATGGCTCCCATCCGTAGTTTGTGTGCTGTCTAACCATTGCACAGTCTGCTAGGAACTTTTGAAGGCCTTGGGAAGCTCCATCCCAGAGTTGGTATGTCGGAACCTGGAGGAAGACCAATCTCAGGTTGTGGACTCTTGCAACAGGCACGCTGCAGGGTACCTCGCTCAAAGGGTTGTGTAACTATTTTTCATTTGTGAGATGAGATGGTTGGAGTTGCACAGCCTTTGGGTGTTGCCAAGGGCCCTTCAGCATGCCCTTGACAGATTTATTTGGACACCTGCCTGGGTGCTACACGCCCCAAGAGGAATGGAAGAGGCAGAAGGATGTGGCGGCTTGGTGGGATTGACAGGCGTTTTCCTGTAGTTCTGAAAAGGGCTCAGCATTCCAGAACTTCGACACACCCTTCGTAATCACACAGGAGATCTTCTTTACCTCCCTGCCCCAGTCTTAATCTAAAAGTTAAAAAAAAAAAAAAAGCTTGGGAGAATTGGAAGCGGTCCAAGCAAGTTCTAAAAACAGGCCATAATCAGAAAATGCTATGCTTTCCTTGGTGCAGAAAACAGGTCATAATAGCTGGATAAAGCTATATACATGTGTGCTAGTTGTTCCTGACTCTAAGGAGCGATGCTCATCTCCGTTTCAAAGCCGAAGGGCCAGCGCTGTCCGAAGATGCCTCCGTGGTCAGGTGGCCGGCATGGCTAAACGCCGAAGGCGCACGGAACGCTGTTACCTCCCTAGTAATGTGGTTCCTATTTTTCTACTTGCATTTTTGACGTGCTTTCGAACTGCCAGGTTGGCAGAAGCTGGGACAAGTAACAAGAGCTCACTCTGTTATGCAGCGCTAGGGATTCGAACCGCTGAACTGATTGGCAAGCTCAGCATCTTATCCACTGAGCCACCACTCAACGTACCCCCATCTTAAACATACTGTGGAGTCTTCAAGCCAAAAAGAAATTTGGTTTTATCAGATGTATTGAACCTACTACTTTATTTTCGGAGTTCTAGCACAGAATTCTTTCCTCTGGCGCCTTCTAGGTAGGATGGATTTTGACTGTCATACTATAATTCACATCTTACCAGGTTGAAGACGGCTCCTGTAGATACATTGGAAGAGCTCCGTTGGCTCATCTTGCACCTTTTAAGAACCATCTCTGAGAACCGTACCGATCTCCTTTTCCTAATAGCAAATTAAAATGAAATATGGGTTGAAAGCAAGGTTGCATAAACACTGTAACCCAGGGGTCTGCAAAGTTGGCTCTTTTAAGACTAGTGGACTTCAACTCCCAGAGTTCCCCAGCCAGCATAGCTGGCTGGGGAACTCTGGGAGTTGTAGTCCACCAGTCTTAAAAGAGCCAACTTTGCAGACCCCTGCTGTAACTAATCAAGGTGAACTTCATAAGGAAAACATTATTTTAGTGGTTGATTTGAAAATGTAATTTTTTTAAAAAAAAATCCTAAATGAAAATTTTAACTGGTTTCCCTTCACACAATCTGGAACATTTCATAACATTTTAACGTGAAAGTTGAACCTGTGGGTTTAAGCATCTATTTCTTAACATCCTGCTATGCAGAGATAATTGAAACAAGGAGAATTCAAGATTTGACTTGCTGCAATATTATTGGGATTAAGGAAAGCACTTAAAACCCGGTTATCTCAACGGTGATTTGAGAGGGATTTTCCTTGCATCAGAATACATAATTATATGGGATTATGATTCCTTGACATAGGAATAGAGATGATGAATATGATGGATATAATTTATCGTGGACTATTTTTGCTGTTTTAATTTTGTCTACGTACTATATAATAAGATGCTCAGTGTCGATTGACAATTCGCAAAGCACGTAAAAATTACAGTATTTTTTGGAGTATAAGATGCACCGAAGTATAAAACGCACCAAGGTTTTGAAGAGGCTTTTTTTTAAAAGTAGGTAGGTAGGTAGATAGAGGGAGAGAGAGAGAGAGAGAGAGAGAGAGAGAGAGAGAGAGAGAGAGAGAGAGAGAGAGAGAGAGAGATACAGTAGGTAGGTAGGGAGAGAGAGAGAGAGTAGGTAGGTAGATGTTTCCATGTGCTGGAGAAGGAAATCGCTGACAATCTGCAGCACCTAACTTTGTTCCTGCTGGCACAGCATTTGATCCACATAATTCTCATCAATCTGAGCTTTCCAAAAGGAAAAAAAATTCAGTCTTGTGTTCATGTGTATTTGTGTATTTGTATGAGAGGGAAGTCACTGCCTCACAGAAGAAGCATAGAGGTTTTTGGCCAGTAGAATGCTGCTGGAGGCCGAGGAGGCTAAAAACAGGCCATGTAGGGGCTACATGTTCCTCCCCCTGCCTCCCGCTTTTGGCCAGCAGAGAGCTCCTGGAGGCTGGGGAGGCCAAAAATGGGCCTATCCCTTCCTATTTCCAGGCCAGCCCCCACGGGCCAGATTTAAGCACCTGGCGGGCCAAATCCGGCCCGCAGGCCTTGAGTTTGACACCCCTGATCTAACCAGTAAACCTTCTTCCTCTGAATCTTTGGGAGTGTCACTAACGTGGACGTGAGCCCCTGCAAGAGCTTGGCAGTTGGTTACGAGACTATTGTTCTCTCTCACGGACCATTCTAGATTTTGCTCTAAATTCTGTTTCCATCCTCTCTCAGAACTGTAGGGCAGGGCGTTTTTTTTATTTTTCCACGTCTGCGCGATCTCAGCCAACGGTGAGCAAGGGAGAAATAAGTTCTCAGCATGCCATTCGGGAGGCCCGTGCGAACTTCGGCATGAGGTAAAAGAGTACTTAGAAAGGCGTGGATATAAGAAGATTAGTAAAACTATCTAGAAAGGTGCGGCTATAAGAAGATTATTGTAGGTTAGAAAAATGCACTTTCTAAAATGGCACATTTCTATCTGAACTGTCCTACTTTGACTTCCACGACTGAATGCTTCTCTTGGACTAATACTTCTTCATAATAATCATTAGCTCTTGCAGGAGATAGAAAATATGCAGACTCAAGAAGCAGGGCGATCGGTGCAGGACCTTCGGAGATTAGTGGTTTTGAACAAACCCTTGTTACATTTTTATTTATATTGATTTACCTCTCTGTTTCTCTCTTCTCCATGCAGCATCTCTGGAAGACCAGTTGGTCTCCAAAGTTTTGGTGGAGACATCGGCTTCAGCGGAGGATGAATTGCAGGCTGACTCTACAGTCGTCGAAGCCAGGGACCCATTTATCTCAAAAGCCCACCTTGGCATTGAGCAGGGTCCAGCCGTGTCTTCTTCTCCAGTAGAGGCTAAGGAGGAGAAGACGGTTCCAGCGAGGCTCGATCCAGACCACACGTCGGGCACGCCGTCCCGAGAAGAGCAAAGGGACATTTTGAAGGAAAGCCAAGAAACCCCCATTCAAGAACCTTCAGAAGTCAAGTCGAGCGTGGAGAACATTGCTAGCAACAAGAGCAAGCTCCCCAGGGCGAAACCCATCGCCCTTCAAAAGAAAATGGGGGGAGAGACCTCCGAGACTGAAGTGACCACGGGAAGCCCTCCTATCCCCAAAGCTACCTACCGCTTCGATCCAGAGGAATACAATGAGACCATGAACCCTTTTACGATGGGAGGCTCCAAATGTCCAAACTCGCCCCCTGCGTCTCATCCAGGGGCTGATCTTCCCCATAGTGACCCCAAGCATCCCAGCTCAGCAGGAGCTGGAGATTGCAAAACCCGGGCCGTGAAACTAGAGTTTGATTTTGCCGAAGGAGCGGAAAACGCCGAGCCCAAGAAGCTTCCAGCAAGAAAAATGGGGAAGAGGCCAAGCAGTAAGTTGTCTCCTAAGAGACAAAGGGCCGCCCGGCCTGTTGGAGGTCCCGAGGATGGAGAGAAGACGATAGCGCCTGAGGCATCGCTGGCACCTCTGGCCAAGGCTGCTCCCCCGGCGGACACCAACCAGTGGGACGATCCTGCCTTTAACCCCTTTGTGGGCAGCTCCTCTTTGCAGGATTCTCCCACGCTCACAAAGCGCTCCTTTCATTTGGACGTGAGCGACCCTTTCAAGCCGAGCGGCAAGGCCTTGTCCACCATAGGAGCTGATTCTTGTCCTTCCGCAGAGAACAGTCTCAACGAAATCCTGGAGTCGCAAGCCCGAGAGGCCACGGGGGATGATTTGAAGACAAGCTTGGCCCCACAGAGCTCCAGATCGCGGCTGATAACGTGAGTGACAGGGGGGTCTCAGCAGGGGAGGAAAGCGGGATGTCTGAAGCTGGTAAGGGGTCTAAGTAGGATTGCATGTCCTCCAGGCTGCCAGGAACTCAACCGTTGCAACCAGAGGTGGGCTGCGGCCGGTTTAGACTGGTTCAGGCAAACCGGTAGTTCCGACCCTCAGCCAGGCCTGTCACCCACCCAGGTGACATCCCATCCTATATACTGTATTTTTCGGAATATAAGACTTTTCCCAACCCAAAAGAGGGTGAAAATTTGGGTGCGTCTTATACACTGAATGTAGCCCCTCCCACCCACCATCCCTCACCCTCTGCCTCCCAGCAATTTACCTCCTAGCAGCAAACTGGGAAAATGGGGCTTGCGGCGGCTACAATCGGCTATGGCAATCCCTGCAGCCTGAAACAGCTGATGATCTGGAGGAGCTTAAACTGAAAGTGAAACTTGCTGTTTGCTCCACGAGGCAAATTGCTGGGAGGCAGAAGCAGATTTATTTCCCCTTGTTTTCCTCCCCATGGAAAAAGGGTAGCCACCATAGATTAATAGTTCATCTAAGATCACGTTTCTAGTCCGTTCCCTTCCACAACAGTCTAGGAAGTAACCAAACCAGCCACTGTCTCTCAGTCCAACCTACCTATTGTTGCTGTGCAATTAATTGGAAGAGGGATTACAATATGTAACACCTTAAACCCCTGCTGGAAAAATCGCAGTGATTCACTTAATAACCCCGATGAAAAAGGTTATACAATTGGGCCTGGTCACATGGTGCCTCATTCAATAAGCGCCTTGCTTAATGAAGGTTGCAATCCCTGCTTTTGCAAGTCAAGGACTGCCTTGTAATGCAATGCGGAACAGCGCTAAAGAAAGATCAACCGATCTGCAGGGCATACCTGCTTCCTTTACTGCTTCACAGTGCTTTACAGCCCTCTAAGCGGTTTACAGAGTCAACCTGTTGCCCCCCAACAATCTGGGTCTTCCTTTTGCCCACCTCAGAAGGATGGAAGGCTGAGTCAACCTTGAGCTGGTCAGAATCGAACTTCGTGGCTGTGGGCAGAGTTACTCTGCAATGCTGCATTCTAACCACTGTACCACCATAGATTGATTCCTTCCTTCCTTCCTTCCTTCCTTCCTTCCTTCCTTCCTTCCTTCCTTCCTTCCTTCCTTCCTTCCTTCCCCCCTCCCTCCCTCCCTCCCTCCCTCCCTTAGCAATAGCACTTAGATTTATATACCACTTCACCGTGCTTTACAGCCCCCTCTAAGCGGTTTACAGAGTCAACCTGTTGCCCCCCAACAATCTGGGTCTTCCTTTTGCCCACCTCAGAAGGATGGAAGGCTGAGTCAACCTTGAGCCGGTCAGAATCGAACTTCGTGGCTGTGGGCAGAGTTACTCTGCAATGCTGCATTCTAACCACTGTACCACCATAGATTGATTCTTCCTTCCTTCCTTCCTTCCTTCCTTCCTTCCTTCCTTCCTTCCTTCCTTCCTTCCTCCCTCCCTCCCTCCCTCCCTCCCTCCCTCCCTCCCTCCCTCCCTCCCTTAGCAATAGCACTTAGATTTATATACCACGTCACCGTGCTTTTGCAGCCCCCTCTAAGCGGTTTACAGAGTCAGCCTCTTGCCCCCCAACAATCTGGGTCTTCCTTTTGCCCACCTCAGAAGGATGGAAGGCTGAGTCAACCTTGAGCCAGTCAGAATCGAACTTCGTGGCTGTGGGCAGAGTTACTCTGCAATGCTGCATTCTAACCACTGTACCACCATAGATTGATTCCTTCCTTCCTTCCTTCCTTCCTTCCTTTCTCCCTCCCTCCCTCCCTCCCTCCCTCCCTTAGCAATAGCACTTAGATTTATATATCACTTCACTGTGCTTTTACAGCCCCCTCTAAGCGGTTTACAGAGTCAGCCTCTTCACCTCCCAACAATCTGGGTCCTTGTTTTACCAACCTCGGAAAGATGGAAGGCTGAGTTAAACTTGAGCTGGTGAGAATCGAACTGCCAAACTGTTGGCAGCCGGAAGTCAACAGAAGTCGCCTGTGGTACTGCAGTCTAACCACTGCGCAACCACGCCTCTACTTTTTTTGGGAGGTTTCCTCCAACATAACTTCCTTTTTTCTTCATTTTGCACACTCGATTAATCATCTAAAACCCAGGTGGCAAACTGCACGCACCAACCCTAACAATTACTGTATTCCGGCTCACGCTGGCTTGGTCTCAGCATACAAATCAGACGAAACCACATTTCGTAGTATTCAAAACCTGCACCAATGGAGACCTTTATCTATAGGCAGGTTTTCAAAGGAACAGTTCAATATTCCTTCATCCTGAGATGCGGACTTTTTAACTCTACCTCTCTGGGATGGAAAGTGGTAAAAACCTGGAAGAGTTTTATTACCTTTGTCACCCACACTTCATATATTTGATTTATCCAATTTATTTGCCGCCCATCTCATGCTTCAAGGTGACTCTGAGCAGCTTACACCAAGATAAAACACACAAACACCCACACACACCTCCCTTCGACCTGTCCGCTCCCACAGAGTGGGCCTCCTCAGGGTGCCGTCAGCTGGTCAATGCCGGCTGGCGACTCCCAGGGGAAGGGCCTTCTCTGTGGCGGGTCCGGCACTCTGGAACGACCTGCTCCCCCGATATCCGTACCATCACGGACCTACGCCTCTTCCGTCGGATGTTAAAAGCACATTTCTTCCATCTGGCCGGCCTGACATAGACTAAGGGTATAATTTTAAATTTTGGGGATATTTAATTGTTTTAACTTTTAAAACATTTTAGCACAGATCTAATAATTTAATGCTATTTTATATTTTGTATGTGTTGTGGGTTTTTATCTTTCTGTAAAAGATATCTAGACAACTTAACAAAATGAAGAAGTTTTTTAAAATGAATGCTTGATCTGAAGAGGCCCCGTGCTATTATTTTAAAAAGTGCTATTCTTTTAAATAGCAGAGAATAACTATACTTCCACAAAGCACATCAATTTTAACAGCATCTGTACAAGTATAGTCTGAAATGTAACACTACAAACAGTGTATATTGTCTGTACTGTTTGTTGCAAGGAGGCAAATTGCTGGGAGGCAGAGGCAGATATTTTTCCCTTGTTTTCCTCTCCAAAATCTAGGTGCGTCTTATACTCTGAAAAATACGGTAATGGCATTTGCCCACCAAAAAGTCCAAGCAAAAGTCCTTCAAGGAGTTAACTGCAGTAACAGACCTTATCAGTTCCTTGCGATAATTCCCAGCCGAAAGGCTGCAAATTACGTTCTAGCAAGCAGTCTCTGTGGCACAAAACACAATGAGCAAAATCTTCAGAAATACGAACTGTTGTCTCCTACAACCCCTCCCCTTTCCTTCTATTTAGTCCCCAGCCAGGGAGGGGCCATTCAATGTCCATGTGCTTTGCTTCTCAAGTCAACTCCTTCTCCTTCGTTGTTCTCCTCTCCTAACAGCTCTGCACATAGGTGCGCCTGGAACAGTCCCCAGCTGCTCTTCCGCCTCATTCATATCAGCCTCCAAAGGCAGCTGCCCCTCTGGTGATTGGAAAATGTCAGATGACCCTGTCTCTGTCTCTTCGTCCGACACAGAGACCTCATCCGAGCCTTCCCCAGACTCCAGAACTGGCCCAAGTTCCTCCCCAAACTCATCATCATCTGAGTGTATCGCCAGCTCTGCCGGGAGCTGGCGGGCCACAACAGTTCCAAAGAGCAAGTCTGTTCCAGAATTTAATGTTCTCCTGCATCCCACCAGCAGAAATTCCTTGGCTGATGGGATCTGCAGTACCCACCACTCCCGAGTCAGCACGAGTGGGGCAGGCCAATCCTATTTTCCTGGTGTCTCAAAGTCAACAGAAATGTTGCTGTCTCCTGCCCATTCGTTACCATCTCCCATAATGCCCGCCAGGTCAGGAGGACAATTTGTATAGCTATTTGAGTTCTAACAAAAGTGCTACTCGTCAAGGGCTTCCACCTCGGTCATAGCTCATTAGTGTAGTCATGCATTGGTGGGAAAGCAGGAGGATGAGCCACAGCCTTGCTTGCGTGTGCAAAATACATGCGAAACAGAAATGGGACATTTCAGGGAGAAGTTCTTTTCACAAAGGATTTGCAGACTGAATCAGCCAATCTTCCGAGATGGTCTCTTCTGCTCCATTGAGATTTTCTGGGCACTACATGAGGCTTAATGAGACAGTTCACCAAGTCAGTTGATAAGTGGTCATCTGGATTTTGGCAGCTCCCCTTTATTAACCCTATCTATGAAAGATTACAAGGGATGCAGTAGCTCAGTGACTAAGACGCTGAGCTTGTCGATCAGAAAGGTTGGCCACTCAGCGGTTCGAATCCCTAGCGCCGCGTAACGGAGGGAGCTCCCGTGACTTGTCCCAGCTTCTGCCAACCTAGCAGTTCGAAAGCATGTTAAAAAATGCAAGTAGAAAAATAGGGACCACCTTTGGTGGGAAGGGAACAGCGTTCCGTGCACCTTTGGTGCTTAGTCATGCCGGCCACATGACCACGGAGATGTCTTCGGAGAGCGCTGGCTCATGGGCTTTGAAAGGGAAATAAGCACTGCCCCCTAGAGTCCGAAACAACTAGTACATGAGAGGAATCTTCACCCTTATTCATCTTGAGGGCCAAGCTACCATACCAAAATCCTAAAGCTTCCTGTCATCTAGCCGCTGGATTTCTAGTTTCTGAGACCTCCTTGGCCTTTGATCCGAGTGTTTCCCGGCCATGAACAAGTGGCTTTGTGCGATTTGCAATGAAAGCCGAGGTTCTGAGAGACTTTAATGCCATCCGATGTTCATGCAGAACTGGGACATTTAGATACGGTTCTTACAATAAGCCGTGATGCTTCCTTTGGAGGTCTTTCCTCCTAGCCCTCAATATGTCCAGTTCTACAGCTTTTCGTTCCTAGCTTATTGGTCCTTTTCGGAGGATAACTTGCTAATGTATTCAGTAGGAAATATATCTATATATCTGGATCTTTCATGTATATTTTCTCCTCCCCTTCCATCTCTCTTCCTCTGCTTGCCTCTCTCGTCTGTTTATTTCTGGTGCCTCAGGACTACAGAGCAAGTGAAATTTCTCTGTTTTCTGTTGTAAGTACTCTTCTGCCCACCTCATTTTCTTTTCTTTTTTTTAAAAATTCCTTTTCTGGAAGGTTTGGGAGTTCTCTCTGTTTCTCCTTCTCTAGTTTTCCCTCTGTTTGCATGTTGCTTTATTTCCCCCCGTCTTGCCTTTTTTCTTTTAAAATAAAACGAGTGGTCTTGTCCTTGGTATCCATTTAAAAGGCACGGTTTTTATCTGGCGGCTTTGCTTCCCAGCGCAACATGTAAGGGGAGAGAGGCGGAGCCTGCTTGCTGTTTGATGGCACTGGCGGTCTTGGGTAGCAGTAATAACGTTTGATTGGATCTGATTTCCTCTGCTGTGGATGGCATGCTTCTTTGCAGTGGATGTCTGTGCCTGCCCAATGATCCCGGCTTGTGGTGTGTCCTTGCAGCCTCCCAAATCCGAGGTCGTCTCTGGTAACCCAATTTCAGATTGCTGTCAAGGGAGGGAACAGGGATTTTGCAGTATCCTTCCCCTGGAATGGGGAGGGAACGGGGATTTTGCAGTATCCTTCCCCTGGAATGGGGAGGGAACGGGGATTTTGCAGTATCCTTCCCCTGGAGTGGGGAGGGAACAGGGATTTTGCAGTATCCTTCCCCTGGAATGGGGAGGGAACAGGGATTTTGCAGTATCCTTCTCCCAGGAGTAGGGAGGGAACAGGGATTTTGCAGTATCCTTCCCCTGGAATGGGGCGGGAATGGGGATTTTGCAGTATCCTTCCCCTGGAGTGGGGAGGGAACAGGGATTTTGCAGTATCCTTCCCCTGGAGTGGGGAGGGAACAGGGATTTTGCAGTATCCTTCCCCTGGAGTGGGGAGGGAACAGGGATTTTGCAGTATCCTTCCCCTGGAATGGGGAGGGAACAGGGATTTTGCAGTATCCTTCCCCAGGAGTAGGGAGGGAGCAGGGATTTTGCAGTATCCTTCCCCTGGAATGGGGAGGGAATGGGGATTTTGCAGTATCCTTCCCCTGGAGTGGGGAGGGAATTGAGATTTTGTAGTATCCTTCCCCCAGGAGTAGGGAGGGAACAGGGATTTTGCAGTATCCTTCCCCCAGGAATAGGGAGGGAACAGGGATTTTGCAGTATCCTTCTCCCAGGAGTAGGGAGGGAACAGGGATTTTGCAGTATCCTTCCCCCAGGAGTAGGGAGGGAACGGGGATTTTGCAGTATCCTTCCCCCAGGAGTAGGGAGGGAACAGGGATTTTGCAGTATCCTTCCCCTGGAGTAGGGAGGGAACAGGGATTTTGCAGTATCCTTCCCCAGGAGTAGGGAGGGAACAGGGATTTTGCAGTATCCTTCCCCTGGAGTAGGGAGGGAACAGGGATTTTGCAGTATCCTTCCCCTGGAGTGGGGAGGGAACAGGGATTTTGCAGTATCCTTCCCCTGGAATGGGGAGGGAACAGGGATTTTGCAGTATCCTTCCCCCAGGAGTAGGGAGGGAACAGGGATTTTGCAGTATCCTTCCCCTGGAGTAGGGAGGGAACAGGGATTTTGCAGTATCCTTCCCCCAGGAGTAGGGAGGGAACAGGGATTTTGCAGTATCCTTCCCCTGGAGTAGGGAGGGAACAGGGATTTTGCAGTATCCTTCCCCTGGAGTAGGGAGGGAACAGGGATTTTGCAGTTTCCTTCCCCTGGAGTGGGGAGGGAACGGGGATTTTGCAGTGTCCTTCCTCTGCAACACCCACCAAGCCACGCCATCGTTCACCAAGCCACGCCCACAGAACAGGTAGTAGAAATATTTAATCCCACCACTGAGTCACTGCTCTGCCTTCCCTGCTCTGGTTTGGTTCCCAAGGGCTGACGGATAATCAACAGAGAATCAACAGAATGAGGAAATTCAGCTTGGAGTTCTCTGTTTGATTGAGAGCTGCCCAAAATTTGTTGAAAGACAAGCAGCTATATAAATGTTTTAAATCAATAAATCAAGCTGGTTGGCTTCACGTACTTGTGTTGTGAGAAACAGAGGGAAGATTATTATTTTTTCTTTAGAGCCGGGGCCAAAACAACATTTCTGGCTCTTTGAAACTGAAAATACAGGGCTGGTGAGAGAAAGCAACCTTTGCAAATTTTGACAACTGAAATGAGAACAATGCTGTGGGCTTGAAGAGAAACTGCATGTGTTGTGGGGGAAGGATTGCTAACTTAAAATATCTCCCTTCCTTCCCTCCCTCCGCCGAGCCCCCTCTCTCTCACACACACACACACACACTCTTCCCTCTCTCCCTATCTTTCCCTTTCACTCTTTCACTGTCTCTCTCTTCTACTCTCTCTTTCACTCTCTGTCTGTCTGTCTTCTCTCTTTCGTTCCTTCTGTCTTTCACTCTCTTCTCTCTTTTTCTCTTTCACTCCGTCTTTCTCTCTCTCTCACACACACACACACACAGACACACTCCTCTTTCTCTCTCTCCCTTTCTTTCTCTTTCTTTCACTCTGTCTCTCTTCCACTCTCTCTTTCTTTGACTCTCTTCTCTTTTTCTTTCTATTTCACTGTCTCTCTTTCAATCTCTTCTCTTTGTCTCTGTCTCTCTCTGTGTGGCTCTCTCTCTTCTCTTTTTCTTTTTCTTTACTCTCTTTTCTTTCATGCTTTCACTGTCTCTGTCTCTTCTCTTTTTCTTTCTATTTCACTGTCTCTCTTTCAATCTCTTCTCTTTGTCTCTCTCTGTCTCTGTGTGTGGCTCTCTCTCTTCTCTTTTTCTTTTTCTTTACTCTCTTTTCTTTCATGCTTTCACTGTCTCTGTCTCTTCGCTTTTTCTTTTTTCTCTTTCACACTCTGTTTCTCTTTCACTCTCTGTCTCCCTCTGCCCCCCCCCCTCTCAAAATAAACGGGCTGTCTTAGGTTTTCTGAGAATGTGGCAATAGAAGCAAATGCATTTGCCTTAATTTTCCTTTTAGCATCATCCTAAACTCCAGGTTATTTTCATTGGGGTTTAGAATTTGCCCTGTAAGCCAAATCCCAGCTCCACGCCGGCTTTTGCCCCCTGCTTATTAATTAAGTTAACCACTGTTTTCTTGCTTAGGCATTGTTGGAGGGAAACCACGAACAAGCTCTATAAAGACCCTTGAAATGGGGGATTGGTGGGGGGGGGGCAAAGGATCAAATCTTGCTGTGGTGGTTTATTTCACGCCTTCGTCTTAATTGGCTGCTTCTCCCGAGGAGCCCAGCGCACAGTGGCTTGCGAGGGAATTCCCATTCAGCTCAAAGGGGTGTACGATGATGGCTTTATTAGTTAGCCTGGGTGTTGTGCTTGGATTGCAAGAAATCACGCAGGCGATTAATCCTGAGGGGCCTCTTTGCAAATGGAATTGTGATTGCAAGGTCATTCTGCTTGCACTCTGTAGCTGCACAGGCTGCGTTCCTTACACGGCCATAATAACACCAAGCAGCGCAAGGCTATCGGGACAAAAGCTAGCCAGCGGCTAAAGGCTTCGTTGTGCTTCTAACTACTTTCGTCCCCGCCAATTAATTTGATGGAGATGAAGGATGGCAACTGGAATAATTGTTCTATTTATTCAGAGTCTGCTGGTCTTCGATCTGCAACGGCAAGGGGAAGAAAGTAGGGTTGGGGGAAGGCTGGTCCTTGCAAATCTTTGGGCTTTCCTTTGTTTAGGTGAAAGAGATTGAATAATTTGACTAGGCCAAGTTTGCCAAGAATTTGGAGGATGTGGGCACAGGCTCAAAATGGCTGCTGGGGTAGTCCGTTTGACAACAGGGTGGTTGTAAGGGAATCCAAGCAGGGGTGAAAACCAGCCGGTTCTGACAGGTTCTGGAGAACCGGTAGCGGAAATTTTGAGAAGTTTGGAGAACCAGCAAATGCCACCAGTGTGGGGTGGGAATGGAGATTTTGCAGTATCCTTCCCCTGCCATGCCCACCAAGCCATGCCAACCAAGCCACACCATGCCCAACAAGCCACGCCCACAGAACCGTTAGTAAAAAAATTGGATTTCACCGCTGAATACAAACAATTGCAAACCATCAACTTATCCCAAGGAGTCCTTGACTTACAACCACAATTGAGCCCAACATTTCTGTTGCTAAATGAGACCTTTGTTGAGTGAATTTTGGCTCCATTTTATGACCTTTCTTGCCGCCGTTGTTAAGTGAATCGCTGCAGTTGTTAAGTAAGTAACACTCATCTCACTGCCCCATTGACTTGGCTTGTCAGAAGGTGGCAGAAGGAACTCCCATGACCCCAGGATGCTGCAACTGTCATAATTACATGTCCATCGCCCATGGTCTGATGGCGTGACCATAGGGATGCTGCAACGGACATTAAGTGTGAAAAACGGTCATAAGTCACTTTTTTTCAGTGGCGTTGTAACTTCGGTCACTAAATGAAGGGTTGTAAGTCAAGGACTACCTGTAATTTGCTAACTGCCACTCATTCTAGATCGGGGGTTCCCAAACTTGGCAACTTTAAGACTTGTGGACTTCAACTCCCAGAATTCTCCAGCCAGCTTAGCTAAGCTGGCTGGAGAATTCTGGGAGTTGAAGTCCACAAGTCTTAAAGTTGCCAAGTTTGGGAACCCGTGTTCTAGATCCCTCTCCTGCAGGATCTATCCAGAGGTGGTATTCAGCAGGTTCTGACCAGTTCTGGAGAACCGGTAACAGAAATTTTGAGTAGTTTGGAGAACCGGCAAATACCACCTTTGGCTGGCCCCACCCCCATCTATTCTCCGCCTCCCGAGTCCCAGCTGATTGGGAGGAAATGGAGATTTTTCAGTAACCTTCTGTCACGCCCACCAAGCCACGCCCACAGAACCGATAGTAAAAAAAAAATGAATCCCACCACTGGCATCGATCCTTCTGGCATTTAGTAGGAAAATATGTAATACAGGTGTCATGACTGCTTCCATCATAAATCAAGAAAGAACACACTTAAACTCATTTGGAAAGTTTAAGGCTACTTTTACTGAAAATGATAAGACTGCAGCGAAAGTCAAGCAAGGAATGAAACATTTAGGCGTGCAACATACGTAACAAAGCATAACCCAACCCTCCACCTTTGACCCCAGCATATTGTCCAATGCAAAGCCAGCCACGACATCAGGTGCAGTTCCTTCCCAGGGTCATCATCAGAATGGAATGCAGGCTGTTAGCTGGGGTGATAACAACTGTAGCCGTCTCTCTCCCTCCTGCCCCCTTAGTAGCTTAGCAACCCCAGCACTCCCCCCGTTTCAATATGTCAGACTATGCAGGCAAAAGCAGAGGCTGACATCAGGTAACAAAAATGATCCCCTTTGCTGTGTAAACATGTCTTTGTCCAATGTTGGACAATGTTCTGTTTTTTAAATCTAGAAATCACGGTTTGATCTTTCCAAAATCTTTATTTGAAATCGGGACAGGTTGATTTGGTTTGTTGTAATGACTCAGAAATTGTGGACAACCAGCTAAATATGAGCCTGCCGTGTGTGGTGGCAGACAAAAAAGCCAATGCAATCCTAAATTGCATTAAGAGAGGGAGACAATCAATATCAGGTACTAAGACCACTCTATAAAGCCTTAGTAAGGCCACACCTAGAGTACTGCATTCAGTTTTGGTCACCACGCAATAAAACAGATGTTGAGACTGTTAGCAACTCTGGGTTCAGAACCAGTGTTACAACTCTGGTCCCGTAACCAGTGTTAGGGGTAACAAACACCCCGTTTGAAAATGATGCGGAAAAGTGTCATACACCGGACAGTAAAGAGATACGTTGCTTTAACCACACACAAACTCTAAAACACTGATAGTAAGAAAATAAATAGTCTTTACTTTGTAGCAACTAAAATACTTCTTTCGACTAACTTCTCAAACAATAACAGTCCTTCACCAAAACACAGAGTTATCTTACAGTGATGCAAAACAAATAAATTAAATAAATTAAATAAAATTAAAATACCTCTTCAGTCTTCAATCTTCAGCTACTCAGCGGCAAACAGTAAACACAGGATTCAAATGGAATCGAAAAGGGAATGGACTGTGTTTCTGAGCTTGCTTATATGGTAGAGCTGAGAATCACAGCCAATTAGAATTCAACATAGTTCTTAAAGCTACATATACTCTTTAAGAATACTGGCTTATATATATTGTCAACCCAACATAAGGATAAATATCCTAACAGAGACTCCAGAAAGAGTGCAGAGAAGAGCAACCAGGATGATGAAGGGACTGGAAACTAAAATATACAATGAACAGTTGCAGGAACTGGCTAGTCTAGGGAAGAGAAGGACCAGGGGAGACAGGATAGCAGTTATCCAATATTTGAGGGGCTGCCACATAGAGGAGGGGGTCAAGCTATTTTCCAAAGCCCCTGAAGGCAGACAAGGAGTAATGGATGGAAACTGATCAAGGAGAGATTCAACCAGGAAATAAGAAGGAATTTCTTGACAGTGAGAACCATCAACACATGGAACAGAAGTTGCCTTCGGAAGTTGTGGGAGCTTCATCCCTGGAGGCTTTCAAGAAGAGACTGGACTGCTATTTGTCAGAAAAGATGTAGGGTCTCCTGTTTCAGTGGGGGGTTGGACCAGATGACCTACAAGGTCCCTTCCAACTCCGTGAATCTGCATCTATCTGTATGTGAAGCACAAAGTGATTGGTTTGAAACAGGAAGCAGATGCTTTGGTTCTTCTTTTCATGAGGGGATGAAGGGAGGAATCTGGCTCAGGGTTGCACCCAAGTCAGTTCCCTGTTCACGGTTCTCCTGAATCCCTTCAGCCTACCGTATTTTTCAGAGTATAAGATGCACCTTCCCCCCAGGGTGAAAATATGGGTGCATCTTATACATTGAATACAGCATTTTTGGCCTCCCCAAACCCCACCCACTTTGCAAAAATGGATGTGAAGAGGGTTTGGGAGGCTTGCAAAGTACTCCTGGGAGCTGGTGTGTGTGTGTGTGTGTAGAAATGAGCAAAAAACAGGCTGTTTTTTTGCTTATTTTTGCTCCCCCCCCCCAGCCCCCGGGAGCACTCTACAAGCCTCCTAAAGGCTACACATGTCTCATTTTTCACAAAACATGAGGCGTGCAGAGGGTTTGGGAGGCCTGCAGAGTGCAAAAACTTTTTTTTTAAAGATTACCTCTTCAAAACCTTGGTGCGTCCTATACTTCGGTGCATCTTATACTCTGAAAAATACGGCACCTTTGAAAATGAGAAGCGTGCATGCCACGTTTCAGCACTTGCCCCCCACATCGGTTGTGTCTGGCGAACGGGTCTGCATATCCTGTGTTGGCAATATGTCAAGTCAAGTCAAGTAGGTTTTATTGTCATTTCAACAATATACAGTACAGTACACAGTGAGACGAAACGACGTTTCCCCAGGACCAAGGTACTACATCAGACAGCATAGATTTAAAAAACAGAGCAGGACACAAAACTACATACAGCTGTAAAACTAAAAACTTAGTTTTTAGGAGTCTGATGGCGTGTGGAAAGAAACTGTTACACAGCCCGTTTGTGTGGGCCCGAATGCTTCTGTACCTTTTTCCAGATGGCAGGAGAGTCAAGAGCATGTATGAGGGGTGGGCGTGTAGTCAGTCACAATGTTTCTGGCTTTACGAATGCAGCGTGTAGCGTCTGTGTCCATGGCAGAGGGAAGAACAGCCCCGATGATCTTCTCTGCTGTCCTCACTATTCGCTGTGGGGTCTTGCGATCCGAAAGGTTGCGATTCCCAAACCAGGTGGTGGTGATGCAGCTGCTCAGGGGCTTGGAGGGCTTGCTTCAAAAGCCTTTTAGTGTTGGTCATTTCAAACCAAGAAGACCATTCAGGAAACGTTAGGAGGGGGAAATGGCTGGTGATTTTGCTTCCCCTCTGAACGTCAGCAAATTCAGGATTCGCCCTTTGCTTTGCTTCAGCCCCTCCCTCTGGCTGTGTGTGGGCGTGTCTTTTCTCCCTTGCTTGCTCTCCTCTTTCCGTGGGAAAACCAGAAAATCTGACCCTAACCGCTACACCCTTTCTTTTTTGTTTCTTTACAGGAGTGGCTGCAAGGTGAGAAAGTATGAAACTCATTCCTTGGCCCTGGATGCTTGCTCTCAGGTAAAGGTGTTCAGTTGCTGCCCCTTACAACAGGGCTGGCCTTGTCCCAGAGGTGAAGGACCAATGTATGATGGCTGATTGTGAACATAACCAGCCAGGAAAGAACTTGCCAGTCTCAGAGGTTGGCATCATAGGTTTTCCTGAAGATGAGAAGGTGGGCATCCATCAGTGACTGGTATGATGAGTCAGAGAGGCTGGGTTGAAAAATGTCAACCAACTTTCCCGAACTTCTTCCTTTATTACCTAAAACTGCTTATTGGGTAGTCTCATTGACCTCCAAGGCCCCATTATTATAAGTCTCATCCTGCAGCACCATTGTAACTTTTAATTGCTGCTTAATGAATGGTCGTATCTGAAGGTCTACCTGTATTGTGTTGTTGTTAGTTGTGAAGTAATGTCCAAGCCATCACGACCCCATGGACAATGTTCCTCCAGGCCTTCCTGTCTTCAACCATCCTCTGGAGTCCATATAAGCTCACACCTACTGCTTCAATGACTCCCTCCAGCCATTCAGCCACCTCCTTCTCTGTTGTGGCCTTCTTCTTTTGCCCTCCATCTCTCCCAGCATTTGGCTCTTCTCCAGGGAGTCCTTCTTCCTTCTCATTAGGTGGCCAAAGTCTTTGAGTTTCCTCTTCAGGATCTGGCCTTCTAAAGAGCAGTCAGGGTGGATCTCCTCTGGGACTGACTGGTTGGATGGCCTTGAAGTCCAAGGGACTCATAGGGGTCTTCTCCAGCACCAGTGTCTATTTTATATCTTTTATTCTGCCAGGTAATCATCACTCCCTCTGGTGTAAGCCATCTGAACATTATATTGTACCTTATTAATTGTTGTGTAAGGAACTAATATTGCTTTCTCTGGTCTCTCACCATTCCTTCCTTCCTTCCTTCCTTCCTTCCTTCCTTCCTTCCTTCCTTCCTTCCTTTCTTTTTCCTTCCCTCTTCATTCTCTTCCTTCCCCTTTCCTTCTTTTTCCTTCTTTGCTCTTTTCCCATCTTTCCTTCTTTTTCTTTCTCTTTCTCCTTTCTCCTGTCCTGTCCTTTCTTGCATTTCTCCTTTTGTTTTGCTGTCAGTTTGTTTTGCTAGACCTCTGCCAGCCAAACTGGATCTCCGTTTTTGCTCCCTTTTTGCCGGTCCTTTGCTGTTTCCAAGCTGGCCCCACGGACCGGAGCTAAGCACCCCACAGGCTAGTTGCAGCCCCCAAGCCTTGAGTGTGCCATCCCCGGTCTATGTCATTATGTTCTTATTAACTTAACGATGGGTATACAGTTCAGATTTGATCATTCTCAATTTAACCGCCTTCTTGCTTACCTAGTAATATATCTATAGTCTGTGTTGTCATTGCACAAAGTAAACATAACGAAATTGGTTTGGTTACGTAGGGTGAAGAGGAGGCAGCCCTTATTTCCAAAATCCCAGATCTTCCCAGTCGGGATGGGCTAGCTACCGATGAAGAGAAGCTGGCTTCCACCGGTCAGAAGCCAGCTGAGTTGGAGGTAAAAGGTGAGCCCGAGGAAGACCTGGAGTATTTTGAGTGTTCCAATGTGCCCGTGTCTACCATAAATCATACGTTTTCATCCCCGGTAGAAGGTATGGAAGCTCGTCTCATTATTTTATCTCTCTCTTGCTTTAATAATAGTGGTTAGTAATTAAGTGTACTGTATTTTTCGGAGTATAAGACGCACCTTTCCCTCCCCCCCCCCCAAAAAAGAGGGTGAAAATCTGGGTGCGTCTTATACACTGAATACAGCATTTTTGGCCCCCGAATCCTGCCCCTGCGCATCCTGTTTTTTGCAAAAAAATGGACACGCATCGGCTTTGGGAGGCTTGTAGAGTGCTCCTGGGGGCTGGGGAGGGCAAAAACAAGTGGAAAATGGGCCATTTTTGACCCCCCCCAGCCCCGAGGAGCACTCTACAAGCCTCTCAAAGCCTATGCATGCCCTGTTTTTTGCCCATTTTTGCCCACCTGCCCCCAGGAGCACTTTGCAGGCCTCTCACACTCCCTGCATGCCCCATTTTTCACAAAGAACGAAGCGTGCAGAGAGTTTGGGAGGCCTGCAGGGTGCAAAAACTTTTTTTTAAAAAAAAAATCATGGTGCGTCTTATACTCCGGTGCGTCTTATAGTCCAAAAATACGGTAGCTTTTCCCCTTATCTGCCTTCCAGATGTGCTGAACTAATGACTCCCATCGCTGGTAGCAGAGTCATTGGCTGCCAGCAAGGAAAGTCTGCGAAGTCTAGTCCAACACATCTGGAGGACAGATGCTGCAGGAGGCTACTGTATTTCCATAATGGTTACATTCTGGGAAGGGTGTCAGTTGCAGAGTGAATTTTTTTCCTGAGTCATCATAAATGCCTTTTTGAGAAAACGTAGGTAGAGTTTGGATTCACTGAATGAGTCTATTGCCAATGCCTCTTGGCTGGGTAAAGGTTAAATGTAAAGGTTCCCCTTGCACATATGTGCTAGTCGTTCCCAACTCTAGGGGGCGGTGCTCATCTCCGTTTCAAAACAGAAGAGCCAGCGCTATCCGAAGACGTCTCTGTGGTCATGTGGCTGGCATGACTAAATGCCAAAGGCGCATGGAAAGCCACTATCTTCCAACCAAAGGGGTCCCTATTTTTCTACTTGCATTTTTACATCCTTTTGAACGGCTAGGTTGGCAGAAGCTGGGACAAGTAATGGGAGCTCACTCCGTTACACGGCACTAGGGATTCGAACGGCCCAACTGCTGACTTTTCTGATTGACAAGTTTAGCCACTGAGCCACCACGTCCATTGAGTGGGTAGAGGTTTCCTAATTGTGAGAGATTGGCATGTCAGTGGGCATACACACCTTTTTGAGATCTGGAAAGCCTGAATGAATATGAATACAGTTGTAACATCTATACAAGAGACCCAAAGGTGCTTTTTCAAGAGGCAGCTGGACTTTCTTGTCATTCTTTGAAGACGTTTCGCTTCTCATCCAAGAAGCTTCTTCAATTCTGACTGGATGGTGGGGAACGGGAGGATCTATATTCCTTGCAGGCAGCTGGTTGAAAAGGATGCAATTGACCAGCGGTCTGCAAGGAATATAGATCCTCCCATTCCCCACCATCCAGTCAGAGCCGAAGAAGCTCCTTGGATGAGAAGCGAAACATCTTCAAAGAAAAACCAGAAAGTCTTGGCAAAATCACCTTTGGCCTGGATGATGGAGAATATCCAGAGGCCAGGGGTGTCAAACTCAAAGCCTGGGGCCAGATCTGGCCCATGAGGTGCTTAGATCTGGCCCGTGGGCCTGCCCTGAAAATAGTGAAGGACTGGCCCATGGTACCTCTGCCAATAAGACCTCCCAGGCTCCGTTTTCAGCCGCAACAGCCTCCTGCAGCCATCTGCCAGTGAAAACAGAGCCCGGATGGGCCACACACAGGCCTTTGTTTCAGCTGCAACAGCCTCCTGCAGCCCTCTGCCAGTGAAAACAGAGTCCGGATGGGCCACACACAGGCCTTTGTGGCTCTGTTTTCAGCCGCAACAGCCTCCTGCAGCCCTCTGCCAGTGAAAACAGCGTGGATGGGCAACACACAGGCCTCCCAGGCTCCGTTTTCAGCTGCAACAGCCTCCTGCAGCCCTCTGCCAGTGAAAACAGAGCCCGGATGGGCCACACACAGGCCTTTGTGGCTCTGTTTTCAGCCGCAACAGCCTCCTGCAGCCCTCTGCCAGTGAAAACAGCCTGGATGGGCAACACACAGGCCTCCCAGGCTCCGTTTTCAGCTGCAACAGCCTCCTGCAGCCCTCTGTCAGTGAAAACAGAGCCCGGATGGGCCACACACAGGCCTTTGTGGCTCTGTTTTCAGCCACAACAGCCTCCTGCAGCCCTCTGCCAGTGAAAACAGCCTGAATGGGCAACACACAGGCCTCCCAGGCTCCGTTTTCAGCTGCAATAGCCTCCTGCAGCCCTCTGTCAGTGAAAACGGAGCCCGGATGGGCCACACGCAGGCCTTTGTGGCTCCGCTTTCAGCTGCAACAGCCTCCTGCAGCCTTCTGCCCGGATGGGCCACACAAAGGCCTTTGTGGCTCCATTTTCAGCCGCAACAGCCTCCTGCAGCCCTTTGCCAGTGAAAACAGAGCCCCGATGGGCCACACGCAGGCCTCCCAGGCTCTGTGTTCATTGGCAGAAGGCTACAGGAGGCCATCGCAGCTGAAAACGGAGCCTTGATGAGTGACATTGAGCTGGCCATGCCCCCTGCCCCCCCCCTCCTGAGGTCAAATACAACCCCGATGCAGCCCTCAATGAAATCACATTTGACACCCCTGCCCTAGACACTTATTGAAAGAGACTTCAAAAAACGAGTCAAGGAGAGAGTTTGATGTTTAATTTTCCTCGGCAAGATTTCTGATTGCCTGCCCCCTCCCCCATATCCCCGCGGCCTTTAACTGACCGTTCCCAAGAGAAAGCAGTCAGTCTGGAGAGACAGTTGTAAATAGGTTAGCGATGAATAAATAACCGGGATCATCTCGCCGTGTCATTCTGGTTCCTTGCGCCAGACACAAAGGCAGCAGGCGTGCTATTTAGCAGAAACCATTTCGTTTTCATGCAGGGCCGGCTGTGTGTGATGGTTGGTGGCTGCAAAGAGAATTCTGAGATCCCGCTGTGCGCATTCTCACCAAAGTCTTTGGGAAGCTGAAACCGCCTGAAACAGGTGGAGACAAATAGACCAGCTCCTTGTTCTTTCCCGAAGTAGGTCTCGCAAAGAGAGGAACGGGAGTTGTTAAGTAGAATTGGGGGAGAGTAGTATAATAATATGGGACACAGGGGCTAAGACACTGAGCTTGTTGATCAGAAAGGTTGGCAGTTCAGTGGTTCGAATCCCTAGCGCCTCATAACGGAGTGAGCTCCCGTTACTTGTTCCAGCTTCTGCCATCCTAGCAGTTCGAAAGCATGTAAAAATGTAAGTAGAAAAATAGGATCCACCTTTGGTGGGAAGGGAAGAGCGTTCCGTGCACCTTTGGTGTTGAGTCATGCCGGCCACATGACCACGGAGATGTCTTCGGACAACGCTGGCTCTTCGGCTTTGAAATGGAGATGAGCACCGCCCTCTAGAGTCGGGAACAACTAGCACATGTGTGCGAGGGAAACCTTTACCTTTTAGTATAATAAAAAGTGAGTGTGAGCATTTGAGTACTGGTAGGGGTGTTGCCCAGAAGCTACCTGGGGGTTGTGTCGGCTCCCTGGAGTTTTGGAGCCCACTGGCCTGGATAGAAGAACCCATGGGTAGTGGTGTGTCGGTCATAAGTGCAAGTTCAGGTCACAAGTTCCTTTTTCCCAAAGCTGTTTGAACCTTTGTGAAATGAACAGTCGTAAGTCAAGGCCTTCCTCTATCGTGGAACCCGAGAAGGTTCGGCATTGGAGTGTCACCCTTTTGTTGTGAATGCAGCAGCTTGATTCAAAGCCTGGGATTATCCTCCCCTTCTCCAGTTGTTTCACATCTCTAAGAAAAGATCAACATTGTGGGCAAAGCTTCCTTGCAAGTAAAAGACTTCTGGAAAAGGAGATAAATCAAGATATGATACAATACAACAGAACAGAACAGAATAGAATAGAATAGAATTCTTTATTGGCCGAGTGTGATTGGACACACAAGGAATTTTGTCTTTGGTGCCGATGCTCTCAGTGTACATAGAAAGAAAAGATACATTCGTCAAGAATCATAAGGTACAACACTTAATGATAGTCATAGGGTACAAATAAACAATCGGGAAACAATCAATATAAACCGCAAAGATACAAGCAAGCAAGCTACAGTCCTGCAGTCATAAGTGGAAGGAGATGGATGATAGGAACGATGAGACGACTAATAGTAATAATGATGCAGCCTTAGTGAATAGTTTGACAGTGGTGAGGGAATTACTTGTTTAGCAGAGTGATGGCATTCAGGGGGAAAAACTGCTCTTGTGTCTAGTTGTCTTGGTGTGCAGTGCTCTACAGCGTCGTTTTGAGAGTAGAAGTCGAAACCATTTATGTCCAGGATGCGAGGGGTCTGTACATATTTTCACAGCCCTCTTTTTGACTCTAGTAGCGTACAGGTCCTCAATGGAAGGCAGGCTGGTAGCCATTTGTTTTTTCTGGCGTTCTAATTATCCTCTGAAGTCTGTGTCTGTCTTGTTGGGTTGCAGAACCAATCTATATAAATAAAAATGTAATAAGAGTTTGTTCAAAACCGGTAATCTCCAAAAGTCCTGCACCGATCGCTTCCAAATTTTCACACAACGTTCCTTTCCAGTACGGCACCAATGATATATATATAGATAGATTGTGTGCACATTTGTACTGATAGATAAATAAATAAAGAAAGACTATGATAGATCTATTTCGAGCTGTTTAGCTCTCATCAGATAGCCATAGCCTTAGATTGTGTAGATGTCACACCTGTGCCAGGTACACACAACGGAAATGTAAAAAATGTCGGTAGATGGATACAGAGAGAGCAGTGAGCCACAGGATGACATAATACAAAATGTCATAATACTCTGTCCATAAGATTCAAGGACAAATACAGTAGGTAGGTAGGTAGGCAGCTATAGGGATAGAGAGAGGGAGGGAGAAATGCAGTAGGTAGGTAGGTAGGTAAGTAGGTAGGTAGAGGGATAGAGGGGGGGAGAAATACAGTAGGTAGGCAGGCAGGTAGGTAGGTAGGTAGAGGGATAGAGAGGGAGAAATACAGTAGGTAGGTAGAGAGAGAGAGAGAGAGAGGGAGAAATGCGGTAGGTAGGTAGGTAGGTAGAGGGATAGAGAGGGAGAAATACAGTAGGTAGGTAGGCAGGCAGCTGTAGGGATAGAGAAAGGGAGGGAGAAATGCAGTAGGTAGGTAGGTAGGTAGGTAGGTAGGTAGGTAGGTGGATAGAGGGGGGGAGAAATACAGTAGGTAGGTAGGCAGGTAGGTAGGTAGGTAGGTAGGTAGAGGGATAGAGAGGGGAGAAATACAGTAGGTAGGTAGGTAGGTAGAGGGAGAAAGGGAGTAGGTAGGTAGGTTGGGAGTTATATGGTGGTTGTGTGTACGTGTTTGTGTGTGCAGATGTAGATCTTCACACAGGTTGGTTGGCCATTTAACCAGACTGGCCACAACAATGCGTGGCCAGGAATGGCTAGTAACAGATAACATTCTTTGCAGAAATATTCTGCAGACAACAGAGGAACATTCTTGGGCTGCTTCCCGGCAGACCGTCTTGCATTTCAAAGAGTGCCTTCCTCCTGTTTGCCCAGCTGATAAGAATCAAAGGAGTTATGTGGGACAGCTCAGTCAACCTTGTCTAGGGTGAGGCTGGCATTCTTGTCAATCAAGGGGAGCAAACAGCTGCTGCGGACAAAGATCGGCAGGGTGGGGCATCTCGGTCAACAGAGCAGCTGGGAGAATGGACAATGTGACAAATGATTTTTTTTCCCGTCTGGCAGGATAGCATTCAAGGGTGCCTCGTTTTCAATCTTTCCTCCTTTTTTCTCTCCATGTGAAATTTGCAGAAAACCTGATTCACGGTCATCTGGGGCAGGGGGTCTCCAACCGTTGCAACTTTAAGTCTGAAGGACTTCAGCTCCCAGAATTCTCCAGCCAGCAAAGCTGGCTGGAGAAGTCTAAGAGCTGAAGTCCTTCAGACTTAAAGTTGCAACGGTTGGGGACCCCTGATCTGGGGAAATGGTTATTGTTGTTGCTTGAAGGACAGACATCAAACAGTGGTGTCATGCTGTTGTGTTTTTTTTTTATTTTGTCCCATCTGTTGTGGTAATGATCTGCCTAGATCAGGGGTGTCCAACTCGATTTCATTGAGGGCCGCATCAGGGTTATGTTTGACCTCCGGGAGTGGGTGTGACCAGGGTGGGGGTGGCCAGCTCGATGTCACTCATGTCGGGGGTGCCTGCAGTGGCACAAGTGCTCTGCCAGCGAAAACGGGCTCCCGAGCTCCGTTTTCTGCTGCGATGGCCTCCTGCAATCTTCTGCCAGTGAAAATGGAGCTCCATCTTCGCTGGCAGAGGCACCGTGGGCCACTCCTTCACTGTTTCCAGGGTGTCCCCACGGGGGAGATCAAAGCAACCCATGGGCCGGATCCGGAGCCTCAGGCCTTGAGTTTGACACCCGTGGTCTTGATAGAAGGTTTTCTGGATATACCTCATGGTTCTTTCTGTAGGGCAGTGGTTATCAACCTGTGGGTTGGGACCCCTTTGGGGTCACCTAAGACCATTGGAAAACACATATTTAAGGTTAACATATGCCTTAAAAGACAAATCAGAGTCAATTTATGCTCAAACATGGGAAAAATGGTACATATGGTACGACAAGAGAACAAAAGGATACCAAAGTAAACAACCAATTAATATAAATGTGAAATAAATACAAGGAACAAGTGAGATGATATTGAACTTAAGATAATTGTAGAGATATATATGCAGATAGTTAAGTTAAAATGTATATAATAATGAATAGAACAGACTGGGACAAACAAAAACGTTTGAATTAGGGGAATAGCTATATCCCCGGTATGTCCATCCTCTTCTTCTCTCTTTTCTATCTTCCCCCTCTTCTCTCCCCCTACTTTCCTTTCCGCCCTAAAAATGTACGTCGATTTCCTTTTATATCTGTTAAATGTTATATTTTATATTTATATTAATAAAGATTATTTTTCAAAAAAAAAAAGAAAACACATATTTTTGATTGTCTTAGGAACCGAGACACCAATTTTATGGTTGGGGGTCACCACAACATGAGGAACTGTATTAAAGGGTCACGGCATTGAGAAGGTTGAGAACCACTGCTGTAGGGTGAAGTCCCTGGGTCTCAGAATTTGGATAATTTTCTACTGTCCCCTCACCTCCATCTCATGGTTTAAGAAGATTCTGCCCGAAACTATACTGATTGTCACTTGGGGCATCCTGATCTTCATTCAGTGAAAATCCTCCTTGAGTTTCATATTCGTCTCTTTCACGTACTGTCATAGAGTTACACTTTGCATGCCTCTTAATCGTTATTTCACCAGGAAGAACCTTGTTGTCATAATGTATAATCGCCTCATGTTCTTTAGTTGTAGGCTCTGAGAAAGAATCTTTGTGCAGCCTTGAAGAGAAGAGTAACTCCAGTGATATCTCAGTAAGCACAAGTATTGTTCTTATCCTCCATGTCCAAAATTGTGGATCCCTCTGCTAAATTCCATACCGAGGATCTTGTTTTTACTACTTTCTTACTACTACTTAGCTGTCTTAAGACTTACTATCTTTGCATGGAACATGAGAATACGTTGTAGTTGCATCGTTGCCTTCACCTTAAATCAAATGTAGTAATAGCACTTAGACTTAAATACTGCTTCAGAGTGCTTTACGTCCCTCTCTAAGCAGTTTACACAGTCAGTCTCTTTCCCCCAACAATTTGGCTCCTCATTTTACCTACCTCGGAAGGATGGAAGGCTGAGTCAACCTTGAGCTGGTCAGAATCGAACACTTGGAGTGAGCAGTGAGTTAGCCCTGAAGTACTGCATTCTTTATCACTGTGCCACCATGGCTCTTAGATAGATAGATAGATAGATAGATAGATAGATAGATAGATAGATAGATAGATAGATAGATAGATAGATAGATAGATAGATAGATAGATAGACAGACAGACAGACAGACAGACAGACAGACAGACAGACAGACAGACAGACAGACAGACAGACAGACAGACAGACAGACAGACAGAGAGAGATAGCAATAGCGCTTAGACTTACATGCTGCTTCACAGTGCTTTTACAGCCCTATCTAAGTGGTTTACAGAGTCAGCATAATTGCCCCCAACAATCTGGGTCCTCATTTTACTGACCTCGGTAAGATGGAAGGCTGAGTCAACCTTGAGCTGGACAGAATTGAACTCCTGGCAGTGGGCAGAATTAGTCTGCAATACTGCATTCTAACCACTGGGACACCAGGAAGGAGAAAGGGAATAAGAAAAAGGAAGGGAGGGAGGGAGGGAGGGAGGAAGGAAGGAAGGAAGGAAGGAAGGGCAATAGCACTTAGACTTATATACTGCTTCACAGTGCTTTTACAGCCCTCTCTAAGCGGTTTACCGAGTCAGCCTCTTGCCCCCAACAATCTGGGTCCTCATTTGACCCACCTGGGACGGATGGGAGGCTGAGTCGACCTTGAGCCTGGTAAGAATCAAACTGCCAAATTGCAGGCAGCCGGCAGGCAGCAGAAGTAGTCTGCAGTACTGCACTCTAACCACTGCGCCACCACAGATATTATTTCATGATGATGGTGTAAATGACCACAGTTACTGTATATTAGGTGCATAATGTTGTCTTTATGAAAATGATGTGGATCACAACAGACTTTGATCTGCTGCCAGCCGAGTCTGTTGCATCAAGTTCTGGAAAACGGAAGAGTTTCCTATATAATACAATTACAATATCATAGTAAAATGATATCAATGCAGTATTTTGCAAAAAAAAACACCAACCAAAAAAACCATAGAAGAGAAAGTGGAAACTCTTTTCAGTAGGGTATTACATCCAGTATTCCTAAAATGTATAAAAATCAAAGGTGCTTTTCTTTAATCTCACATTTGCAAAATAGTAACATGGGAACAAGCTCAAGATTTGAACCAAGATATAGAGAAAATGTGCTACCTTTACAGCAGTGTTTCTCAACCGTGGCGACTATAAGTCCTGTGGACTACAACTCCCAGAATCCCCCAGCCAGCTGTGCTGGCTGGGGGATTCTGGGAGTTGAAGTCCACAGGACTTAAAAGTCGCCAAGGTTGAGAAACGCTGCTCTACAGTGCCCTCTGCTGACGGCTGAGCTGTGCTGCAACGAGAAAAGAATAGAATAATCGTTTATTAGCTGATTACTAAACACTTGAGAAATTGAATGGAAAGCAGTATGGGACATAAAAATTGATCTCAGAATAACAACGTCATTATTCCTCTGATCCCAGGATTCCTTCTTTTGTCCCAGCCCATTACTCCAGAGATTTCCAGCAAAACATAAAACTTATCTTAAGAACAAACATCGCATGTTTGTTCTTAAGATAAGTATTAAATACAAATGCAAAAAAAAAAAAAAAGGATATTGAGATTCAGATGCACAAATTTGTTCAGATGCAGAATTCTAAATTTGGAATTAACTATGTTACATGTATGTCTATCCAGGTATAATTGCAAACAACATTCATATCCTTTTACATCTGCAAAAAAAACCCCAACAGATAGATCAATACGGAGTGCTAGATTTGCCCTAGAGACAAATTTGAACCAACCCAACAAACACCATGTTCAAAACTGCTGAAGTTGTTTTTTTGGATTCCTTGTTTGGGCGTCACTAATTTAAGTAGTGAGGGTTAGTTCACATAGAGTCAAAGCAAACATGATAGGAGGTCTACCTATTACCAAAAGAGAAAGACAGATAGAAATCAAAACTCTTGCACAAACGAAAAGGCCATCTGGCCCATTGCATTGCATGGTGGTGGTGGTGGTGGGGAGGCATAAGAATTTAAGCATTGACTGAACTATCAATAAGATTCCTTTCTGGTATACACAGTTAATAGAAGTTCATATGATCACCTAGCTTTTCTACAGTAAAACTGGGGACATGGTGGCTCAGTGGCTAAGACGCTGAGCTTGTCGATCAAAAAGGTTGGCAGTTTGGCAGTTCGAATCTCTGGTGCCGCGTAACAGAGTGAGCTCCCATTACTTGTCCCAGCTTCTGCCAACCTAGCCATTCGAAAGCACGTATAAAAATAGGAACCACCTTTGGTGGGAAGGGAATAGCGTTCCGTGCGCCTTCGGCGTTGAGTCATGCCTGCCACATGACCACGGAGACGTCTTCGGACAGCACTGGCTCTTCGGCTTTGAAACGGTGATGAGCACCGCCTCCTAGAGTCTGGAACTACTAGCACGTATCTGCGAGGGGAATCTTTACCTTTACAGTAAAACTCTTTGACAAGTTTCTTGGATAGGTCTGTTTAACTCAGGGGTGTCAAACTCGAGGCCTGTGGGCTACATCTGGCCTGCTGGGCCGACCTGGAAATATCCTGCGGTGCCTCTGCTGGCCAAAATGGCCCATGAGGAGGCCCCATTTTCAGCCTCCTTGCCCTCCAGCAGCACTTTGCCAGCCAAAAACTGGCAGAGTGCTGCAACAGGCTGAAAATGGGGTTCAGGGGTACTGCAGGAGGCATCCCTCGTCTTCGGTCCCCCTCTGGCCCGCGGTGTAAAACCACAATGCTAATCCATTCCTCAAAGAAATCCAGTTTGACCCCCCTGGTTTAACTGGTGGTCTGACAGGAAAGGTCTGGTGGAACTTAAAAAGGACTAGTTGTGAATATTGAATGGCACCTATGAAAGAATGATGGGTAATTGTATAAAGATGAACAAAAAAGAAATCATGATAATAGACATAGTTAAACAAAGGAGAGATAATGATGACAATGTATGTATAGGTTTGGGTAAATAACATGGGAAAACTGGATGTGAATTTTAAATTGTGATTTGAAAAAGAAGATTAGAAATCTTTTGTTACTAAATATTATCGATGCTTGGTTAGAACAGGCTACAAGAAACAGTGTTATTGGAGGATATTAGAATTGGTGAATGAGATGCCAGTAGGTGGTGTATTTCTAAGTTTTTGGTTTTGGTTTTACTACGAAGAACTTGTAAACAATTATAGTCAAATAAGAACGGAGGTGTGACAAGGGTAATATGTATAAACATATTTGAACTAAAATACATGAAATAATATGAGTCTTAGATGATTGTGGAAGAGCTGCACGAAAATATTTTCTAACCAACTGATACACTCTCCAAAGTATGTAAATAGGAGGATTTTTATGTTGTGTTTAAAATTATATGTATGTATATATGTATGTATGTATGTTACGTTTTTGAGCTGATCAATAAATAAGTCAGGGAGACTAGGATAGATATTTATTGATCAGCTCAAAAACGTAACACACATATAAAAAAAATTACACAACGGAATTCTTGGCTTTCTGTCTAGATGGTCTCTGGTGATGAGCCGAAAGGCAGAAAAGGAAACAATACGCTTCCTCCCTTAATTGGGGCCTTAACAGGGTGTTGTGGAAACAATTATATATAACTATCCTCCTGTCTCAGCTGACAAGAACAGAACCTAGCTGGCTTAATGGCAAGGCTCTCGCCTGGCATGTAATACAGCCCTGGTTCGAATCCAAGTAAGGGTATGGCTAGCTGATGAGAGCTAATAAGCTCAAAATAGATCTATCCTAGTCTCCCTGACTTATTTATTGATCAGATCAAAAACGTAACACACATATAAACAAAAATTAAAAAAATTACACAACGGAATTCTTGGCTTTCTGTCTAGATGGTCTCTGGTGATGAGCCGAAAGGCAGAAAAGGAAAAGCAGTGTGCTTCCTCCCTTAATTGGGGCCCTAACAGGAAGTTGTGAAAACAATTATCTATCTATCTATCTATCTATCTATCTATCTATCTATCTATCTATCTATCTATCATCTATCTATCTATCTATCTATCTATCTATCTATCTATCTATCTATCTATCTATCTATCTATCTATCTATCTAATCTATCTATTAAAGGGCTAGTTGTATTCTGTTCTCACTCTCGTCTCTCTTTCCGCAGAGCAACCCTGAAATATGTTCCATGGAAAAGGCTCCTGGAAGTGCACCAGGGAGCACGAGAGGAGGGGCTGAAAGCCCCCTGGATGCCATTTGCCTGACTGAATCTGATAAGACGGCAGTTCTGACTCTGATCAGAGAAGAGGTAACAGCCTAAGGATTGGACCTTTGTAATTTGGGGGCTCTTCTCTAGACTGTGCCAAGTTTTTCAGGGGCGCTTGGTCAACAGGCATTGGGCGAAGCAAAAGTGATCCCTTTTTAGAAAGGAAAAACTCTTGTATGTTTCTAACATGGCTTTTCCTCCCACTGTTTGATTTGTTTTATTTATATTTCTTTCCATTTCCATCAAACAGTGTGTGATCTGGGTACAGTTATTTGAAGAATCATAATCCACATATTTGTTATTATATTCATCACAATAATGTTAATAGTAGAACTATATATAGTATAACAGTATGCATTGCAATGCAATGCAATGCAATGCAATGCAATGCAATACAAAGGCAGAGTTGGAAGGGACCTTGGAGGTCATCTAGTCCAATCCCCTGCCTAGGCAGGAAGCCCTATACCATTTCAGACAAATGGCTATCCAACATCTTCTTAAAAGACTTCCAGTGTTGGGATGTTCACAACTTCTAGAGGCAACTTCTGTTCCACTGATTAATTTTCTCCTTAGTTCCAAGTTGCTTCTCTCCTTGATCAGTTTCCACCCATTGCTTCTTGTTCTACCCTCAGGTGCCTTGGAGAATAGTTTGACTCCCTCTTTATGGCAACCCCTGAGATATCGGAAGACTGCTATCATGTCTCCCATAGTCCTTCTTTTTATTAAACTAGCCATGCCCAGTTCCTGCAACCATTCCTCATATGTTTTAGTCTCCAGTCCCCTAATCATCTTTGTTGCTCTTCTCTGCACTCTTTCTAGAGTCTCTACATCTTTTAATATATTAATATAATACATTATATTACACTCCACATCTTTTAATCTATAAAAATAAAAATTTAAAATAGTTTGTGCAAAATCGCTAATCTCAGAAAGTACTTCACCGATCGCCACCAAATTTTCACAAAATGTTGCTAAGAAAGGGAGTAACAATCATACGTACATTTTGTGTGGGTGGCACACGTGTGTCATGTGCAAGCAGCACTTCTCAGGTTTTCACCTCCCTGTAGCTCACACACATGCCCCTCACATTTCCAACAGTCGTTTCCTCAGCAACCAAATAAGCATCCAATGTTCCCACACTGCATGGAGACCTACTAGGCCCAAAACTAGGCATGGGGGGGGGAGCACACTCCCAGGTGGCCCATTTTTGGTCCCAGGAGGCTGTATGGAGGCCTACTAGGCCCAAAACTAGGCATGGGGGGAGCCACACTTCCATGTGACCCATTTTTGGTCCCAGGAGCCTGTATGGAGGCCTACTAGGCCCAAAACTAGGCATGGGGGAGGCACACTCCCATGTGGCCCATTTTTGGTCCCAGGAGGCTGTATGGAGGCCTATTCCCATTTTTGGTCCCAGGAGGATGTATGGAGGCCTACTAGGCCCAAAACTAGGCATGGGGGGAGGCACACTCCCATGTGGCCCATTTTTGGTCCCAGGAGGCTGTATGGATTCCTCCCATGCCCAAAACTAGGCATGTGGGGTGGCACACTCCCAGGTGGCCCATAGAGGGATAGAGAGAGAGAGGGAAAAATACAGTAGGTAGGTAGGTAGGTAGAGGGATAGAGAGAGAGAGAGGGAGAAATACTGTAGATAGGTAGGTAGGTAGAGGGAGAAAGGAAGAAATACAATCGGTAGGTTGGGGGTTATACGGTGGTTGTGTGTACATGTTTGTGTGTGCAGGTGTAGATCTACACACAGATTGGTTGGCCATTTAACCAGACTGGGCCACAGCAACGCGTGGCCGGGTACAGCTAGTATATTAATATAGCTGCAATAATACATAACATACATAACATCTTCATCATCAACATGGCTTTTTTGAAGGTTATCCTACACATTCTGGGTGTGTCTATTAATGCATAGCATATTTTGCTCTGCTTCCCTGGCCAAAGAATCGCAAGTCGCCTTTAATTGCAGGTTGGAACAAAAATTGAAATGGGTTTCACCTAGTCAATCTCAATCAGCTCATGAAATATTGTTAAATTATTCCTGGTGGCTTTAAGGGCTCAGCATTTTGGAGGGTACCAGTCAGGCGTGAAGAACTGGGACTACATATTGAGTTCCAGTTAAGCTGATTTACTGCTCAGACCTGTACACAAGAATCGAGTCAATTGTCAACACTAAATCAGTGCTGGACTCGGATGAGGATGTCACGACTCCAGGCTGATTCCTCTCTTGACCCCACCTCTGCATCTGCCATTCCTGCAGCAGTGAGGGCTAACCTTTTTGTCCTCCTGTGCCAAAATTGCATGCCGCACGCGACAGCGTGCGTGCGCGTGCCCACACACATAATGCAATGCGGCCAGCCCCCTGCACATGCACGTGTGACCCCCATGCATGCGTGAGACCCCACTGCGTTTGCCCTTTGCTTGCACAAAACACTCCCCACCTGCGTCCCATTTTGAGCCTAGCAGGCCTTCCTGAAGCCTCCTCTCAATAGCTTTCACCACATTTCTTCCCAAAACTAATAGATGCGTTTTATATTCATATTTTTAGATTATATCTAAGGAAATCGAAGCCAATGAATGGAAGAAAAAATATGAAGGAAGTCGACAGGAAGTTTTGGAAATGAGGTAAAATAATTCAGCAACTCCTGTCAATTCCATATGGTTTCAGATTGCTTACAAGTGTGCAGCCCCAGATTACTATGTAGATTGGAAGACTCGGGTATTAACTGAGTTAATAGAGACTATTAACCGAGCCACAATGGCGCAGTGGTTAGAGTGCAGTACTGTGGGCTACGTCTGCTGACTGCCGGCTGCCAGTAGTTTGGCAGTTCGAATCTCACCAGGCTCAAGGTTGACTCAGCCTTCCATCCTTCCGAGTTGTGTAAAATGAGGACCCAGTTTTTTGGGGCAAGAGGCTGACTTTGTAAACTGTTTAGAGAGAACTGTAAAACACGGTGAAGTGGACTATAAGTCTAAGTGCTATTGCAAAAAAAAAACCAACTGTTATTGAGATAGATAGATGGAACACAAGAATACATTGTAGTTGAATCATTGCTTTCACCTTAAATCAGATATATTGAAGGATACTGCAAAATCTCCATTCCCACCCCACTCTGGGGCCAGCCAGAGGTGGCATTTGCAGGTTCTCCGAACGTCTCAAAATTTCCGCTACCGGTTTTCGAGAATCTGCCAGAACCTGCTGGATTTCACCCCTGGTGAAGCAGCTTGCCTAAATGGGAATATACTTTTGGTGGGGGGGGGATTGCTGGAAAAGATAGAATGTCACATTTGGGTTTGTAGGAGGAGAAAATTAATGACATCTCTAGGACTCATATCTTTACTTCTGTTTCCTCTTTAGGAAGATTGTGGCTGAATATGAGAAGACAATTGCACAGATGATAGGTAAGCCACTGATCAATGCCAGTTATTCACAGCTACAAATTACTGGAAAGAACAAATAATGAAGCCAGCAGATTCAGGTTCATGCCAGCCTGCCAACTTTCACCCCAGTAGTTGTTTTTAAGAGCTTCTTCTTGTGCTTGTAGAGTGTCTTCTCTAGTTTCCATAATGCGTGGAAAATGGAGAGAGTCCTGCAACTACCATGTGCCCCCAAAAATAGGACCTACCCAAAAAATAAGCCCGATTTGCCTCACCTGTGCCGGATATAAGCCCTACCCCTAAAGTAAGCCCTGCATAAGAGCCTGGACAGCTGCCCATTATGTCAGGTTGCTGCCAACACAAGGAGGGTGGGCCATGAAGCGAGGTGGTGGCAGGGTGGAAGACAAGACCCCAACTGTATTCTTGGCCACCTGGCTTGCAGAGCCCTGATGCTGGCGGAGTGAGTGCAGTTGGTGGCTGAGGCACACACACCCCACCTGCCCCTTGGCACTGGTTGCGGTGGTGAGCAAGGAGGAGAGGCTTCATCCTCCACCCACTCACCATCTCATTTTGTCCTCTTCCCCCTGTCTCACCTGTTGCTCTATTGCGGCCGCAAAAAGAATAAGACCTATCCCCCCAAAATAAGCCCTGGTGCTTAAATAGTTTTTATTAAACATTTTTACTATTAAGAACAGGTGAAAAAAAACACACACACACAAAGAAAAAATAAGACAAACATAGCAATATAAAATAGCTATGCAGCCTTCTGTATCAGCATTCATGTTTAGCCTTTGTAATTCTCCCTTCTCCATTGCCTTCCTATCGATTTTAACTTCTTGTAATAGTGCAATAACAGTTGTACTAACACTTGTAAAAATATGAATTGTTCATATCACCATTATATTTACATTGTGGTCAATAGTTTTAAGTTTGATAGTAATTAGTAACTTTGGTTAATTTTTATTTAATACTAGTTTAGGGGGGGGGGAAACCCACAAAGATTTCTGTTTTGGCTTCTGTTTTCTAGCCACTTATAAATTCTATTCCATATTTTATAGAAATCCGATTCTTCTCTTTCTTTTAATTCCATGGTCATTTTGTCTGCCTCTGCACACCTCTCGTGCTTATTTTGGCTACCCAAAAATGTATAAGACCAGGTCTTATTTTTGGGGGAAACACAGGATTTATATTTGTGATGTGTTGAGGGTAGATTCTGTAGGTGGGCTACAAATAGGAGACAGAGCCCAGAGTAGCAAATGATGGGGTGGAGAAAAACAATATGCTCCAATCAAAGATAAGAGGTGGGTTTTTCTTCTTCTTATTGACGGTACCGGACTTGGATTGCTCATATTTGCAACAGAAAACATGTCCTGTGCTCATTCATTCTGTTACTTGTAAAACAGGGGAAGTACTAAACGTAGAGTCCCAAAGAGATCCTGTCGTTTGGACAAAATGTTTTGAGGAACTCCATTAAAAACTTAATCTTTATGGGTTTCTCTTAGATTGTGGAATTAAAGTGGAAGAAATTCCTAGCTTACGGATAAGCAACCTATAGCTGCCTCATCCCCTTTGCACCTCCTCCGAATAGATGGGGCTGAATATTTTGCATTCTTTTCTCCCTGCTCTGTGTGTGTGTGTGTGTGTGTGTGTGTGTGTGAATGGACAAAATGAGTATTTTAATTCTTGAAAAGAATGCAAGAACTGCATTCCTTAGAATCCGAAATTCTCTAAACAAGCACCGGTTGAGAGTTCGGTTCTAGGTAGCGGCAGATATTTCTCCCTTAGGTGTAGGGCACAAGGGGGAAAAATATCTACTGCAAACTCTGCGTGGTGTCAGGAAGGGCATTTGGCTAGTAAATACTCATATCCATCCACTCACCCTGACTGCACCTCAAATTAAGGAATTACAGGGTTGGAAAAAGGGAGGAGAGGGTTTTTTTTGACAGATTAACAGAGTTGGAAGGGACCTTGCAGGTCATCTAGTCCAACCCCCTGCCCAAGCAGGAAACCCTACCTCTGCCTCTACCTAGGATTGAACTCCTGATTGGGAGGCGAGAGCTCCACCTCTAGGCCACAGCAGCAGATTTTAGTGTGGTTTGCTGGGAAAAACCCTTCTTTTTTCCAGCACAGCCACCAGAAGTGATGGATTTCCCCTTCCAGAATTCTCAGCAATGGCCATGTAGATCTGCAAAGGGGAAGTTGAACTCCACACCCCTGGAGAATGCCCACATTTCGGAAGGCTAGCTTTAAACAGATGTTTTGCCTCTTAAAAACCCCAAAAGCTCTCCATAGGAAAATATAGATTAAAAATATTGTTTCTACCCCCTCTAGTGGCATCACGTTCTGTTAAGGTAATGATGAGTTAATAGCTGACCAGCTGCTGTAAGGCTGTAAACCAAGATGATGACATGAGAATGAGTCAGCAGGGTTACTGCCACTTTAAGAAGCTGTCTATATAAGGGAGGCCATGTGAGGGCGTCTCTCTCTCTCTGTTGTGCTTGTGTTACAGTTGAAGATTGATTGATTGCCTGGCTGACTCTAGTATATGTGCATGTGTGTACATGCATGCACACACACACACATATACATACACACACATACTAGGGTTACCCAGGAAATCAATCTTCAACTATAACACAAGCTGAAGATGAACAACATTGCTGTCTTCTGCTCTGATTGATGTTGTAAACTCATAAAGTTGCCATGGTGAGGAAAGGCAGGGACGGCATTCCACGCAGACCTTTGGCTAGAGTCGGATCTCAGATTACTACAGCAGGCTTATGAGGGGTGCACCTCATTGGAGAATGTGATTTATGACACTGAGGGAAAGAAAAGAACTGGTAAAATTCAGCTATAATTCAAATGAGGCTCAGATCTGACTGCAGTAGGGTATTGCCAAAATGGTGCTCCTAAGAAATGACTGGTTTTCTTTTGAAAGTTGGCTCGAGGCTCATGAATCAATTAGGGCATCATTCGGAAACCTGACAGATGTCTCTTGGCTAAAGACCTGTTGAAGCAGAGTTATCATTCCCCTTTGCCTTTGAATTCACAGAAGACGAGCAGAGGACCAACATGACATCCCAGAAGAGTCTGCAGCAACTGACGATGGAGAAGGAACAAGCCTTGTCTGACCTGAATTCGGTGGAGAGATCTCTCTCCGATCTGTTCAGGAGATACGAGAACCTGAAGGGAGTCCTGGAAGGTTTCAAGAAGGTCTTTTCTTTATTTGAAAAAAGTCCCTCTTTGCTATGGGTTTTCCTTCACTGAAGGCCAGGGATGCACAATTTAAGGGTTCCCAGTGTGTTGGTTGCACATCCAGCAAGCACACACAAGTAAATGAACTTCAACAGGATTCAATTATATATAAGAAACTTCTTTATATACAATACCGTACAGCAGAAGTCAGAATACGATATCAGGAACACAGAATCAATATTCATAGAAGCAAGTCATTGGAGTGTAGAGCTGTGATGTCAAATCTATGGCATGTGTGTCAGAAGTGGCACAAGGAGCCCTCTCTGTCAGCACATGGGTTCTGCTCTTCTGGTTTCCGGCACACACATGCATGCCGGTCAGATGGTCTTCACAGGCACTTGAAAACGGCCTGAAAATGGTCAAAAACCAGGTCGTTTTCAGGCCGTTTTTGGAGCCTAGAACAGCCTGGAAAACAGCCAAAAAACAGGCATGCGTGGGCTGGCCAGCTGGTCTTCGGGTTTCTGGTGCTCCGGCACACGCTCACATGCATGCACTTTCTGCTGAAAAGGTTCACCATCACTGGTGTAGAGAGATACAGAGGCCTACATTCTACAGAAGCTGCAAAGTTATGGAGGCCAAACCAACTCTTGCATACAGTTCTATAAGTCTGAGCCACGCCCAGACTTCAAATTGTCTCTTATGGCCCCATATAAACAAATACTACGTTTCAGTTTCCAAAGAGTCCCCATTGGCTTACCCGTTGCCATGTCTATTCCAACAGTCCCCATTGGCTTACCCGTTGCCATGTCTATTCAAACTGTCCCCATTGGCTGACCTGTTACCAGGCCTATTCCAGTCTATGAACATACTCTGACATAAACCCCCAGCCAAAATGATGTTTTCGAAGTCCAACTCCAAAATGTGATTTGTTGGCTTTTTTGCACTGGGTGAACCTAAGCACTGTGGTTTCCAACCAAGTTGAGCTTTTCTTTTTCTTCCAGAATGAAGAGGCCTTGAAGAAGTGCGCTCAGGATTATCTCAATCGGGTTAAACAAGAGGAGCAGCGCTACCAGGCTTTGAAAATCCACGCGGAGGAGAAACTGGACAAGTAAGACCAATAAAGGCACTTTCCCTGCGTCATGCCAATCTGGAATTGAAGGCCTCATAGAAAATAAAAGGAGCTGTGGCGTAGCACTGATGACGTTACCTAGCTGGGTAACGAAACGTCTGCAAGGAAACAAGCAAGTTCAGAGAGCGCCAAGGAGCCCAAATGTCAATCCTGAGCTATATTCTCCTTTATTAGAAATTTCAGGTTTGCATGCTTTCCCCTTAATTCCTCTCCCATGACCCAAAGAAGGCCAGTGGTTTGATGCTACACTTGAACTGGGAATGGGATACAAGTAATCCTTAAGACCAGAATTGGGATCAGAATTCGGTCCTTAAGTGAGTCACACCCAATTTTGCAACCTTTTTTTGCTGCGGTCAGTAAATGAATCTGATTTCCCCCATTGACTTTGCTTGCTGGAAGCAAAGCAGGGAAGGTCATAAATGGCGGTCATTGACCCTAGGATGCTGCAGTTGCCAAGGGCCCGAATTTTGGTCACTTCACCATGGAAACACTGCAACAATTGTAAGCGCGAGAACCAGTTTTAAGTCACTTTTTCCAACACCGTTGTAACGTCAAACGTTTCCAAACAAATGGCCATACGTTGCGGATTTCCTGTACTGTGGTACCTTGGTACTTATCATTAATTGGTTTCAGGAGGCAGGATGAGTACCAAAAACAATGAGTATGAAACAAGCTTTTCCCATAAGGAATAATGCACTGCGTCACAAAGCAGCCAACACCAATTCTAGCTTGTGCATTGCGTACCAAACAAACAATGAGTACCGGGGCAAAAATGTTCACATCAAAATTATTATTATTATTATTATTATTATTTATTGGATTTCTAGACCGCCCCCTCTCCCTGAAGGGACACGGGGCGGTGTACAGGTAAAATTAAAAATTATCACAATCAACAATACATATAAACTAAAACCGAATTAAATAACCCTCTGTACAAATTTATAAAAATTAAAAACTTAACCTTAAAACCGAATAAAATAATTTAAAATTACAAACTGAGGCGGGAAGCATGGAATTAGGCCAGGCCGGCTAGATGAAACAGGTGGGTTTTGAGTTTCTGGCGGAAGGAGCGGAGGTCCGTGGTCGTTCTAATGTCAGGGGGAAGGTCATTCCAAAGGGTCGGGCCCATCACAGAGAAGGCCCTTCCCCTGGGCGTCGCCCGCTGGCATTGCCTAATGGACGGCACCCGGAGAAGTCCCTCTCTGTGAGAGCGAATCGGCCGAAGGGATGTATGGGGCAGGATACGATCCCGCAAATAACTAGGTCCTGTGCCATGGAGCGCTTTAAAGATGATAACCAACACCTTGAAACGCACCCGAAAGGCCACAGGCAGCCAGTGCAGCCCGCGCAGGAGCGGTGTTACGTGGGAGTATCTAGTGACTCCCAAAACTGTCCGCGCAGCCGCATTTATGTCGAGTACCAAATTCAAGGAGTTTCAGAGTAGTTGAGTACTAAGGTACCACGGTATTCAATAAATTATGGAATTTATTTTTATACCCATTCTCTCTCCCTCTCCCTCCTTCCCTCCCTCCCTCTGTCTCCTCCTGTGTCCTCTCCCTACCAGAGCTAATGAAGAAATTGCTCAGGTCCGTACTAAGGCCAAATCTGAGAGTGCAGCTCTCCATGCCGGACTTCGGAAAGAACAAATGAAGGTCGAATCTCTCGAAAGGACCCTCCAACAGAAGGTGATTCTCCCCCACCCCTTTTCATCTCTTTCACTTGCTTTTCCCGCTGGAGAAGATTGGTCTGAAATTCCCTCTACATTTCTCTTGGAATTGGATGTAAGCGGTGACTCTTGTAGTTCAGAATATCCAGCCTTGACGGGACCACCTCATGCACACCTAAAGGGGTTGAATGACTTGCATTTTTTTCCTTCTTGTTAGCTTTTGTGTATGTGCATGTGTATTGTTGTGTCCGTCAAACAAATTAACGCTCAAAAGAGGGAGATTTCTATTGCTTCCTGGCAGATTTCCACGAGGAAATTCAATGGGGAAGCCAGTGGGAAGTCGAAAGTTGCTCCTGCTTTCACTGAATCTGAATCAGATTCAGAATCACTGCTTTTTGGGCAGCCTTAGTCAGTCATTTTCTCTATTTTGCTAAGGGAAATATCTCTGAAACAATGACCCAAGGAGGCACTGGTTATCATTATTTACTTAATTATTAAGAAACTTGCTCTGTCACTCACTTACCGAGAAAAGCAGTTGCATTCATCCGAAACTTAATATGCAGCTGCTTTAATTTCTTAACTACTTGTGGGTTGCTGTATTTTTCATCTGCACTTCCTGTTTTAATGTATCACATGAATAAATACAGATAAATAAATGCAACCAACCTACATCAGTGCACAGTTTTATTAATTGCAGCAAAATGAGGCATTTGAGAAGGTCATATTCATGGAAGTGAGCTGTAGAAGTCACACCATCCTCTACCTAAATCAGGGGTGTCAAATTCAAGGCTCACAGGACAGATGTGGCCTGCGGGGTGCTTAGATCCGACCCGTGGGGCCGGCCTGGAAATAGGAAAGGACCAGCCCGCGATGCCTCTGCTAGCGAGAACAGGGTGCCGGGGCAGGGGGCATGGCCAGCCACTATGCATCCCGTTTTTGTCGGGGTGCATAGGATGCTACAGGAGACCATCCAGGCAAAAAATGGAGTGAATGGGGGTTGCCCGCGCCCCCCCTGCAGCCCCCCAACACCCAATTTTGGCCAGCAGGGTGCAGTAGGAGAGCATCCATTTCATCTCCTTCCCCCCCCCCCCAAAGCCAGCCTGCAGAGGGCAACTATGTCAGGGTTTGTTGTATAAATTCAAATCCAGAAAGCACACACAGATAACTGATTCAGCTGGATTCATTAACTTCTTTGTATACCTTAGAATAGATGAATAAATATACAATACCAGCAGGAGGTTCTTCCCAGTAAGCGCAAGGCAGGAGAGTTACAGGCTAACACAAACAGTTTCATTTTAGCAGACAAGCCCAGACAGACTGCTAGTTTACTTCTCAGCGCAGCAGACTGTGTTAGTTTCTGTTTCAATTCTCTGCACAGACTCAGATCTGTTTAAGCTCCCATTGGCTGACTAGGCCAATTCATTGGCTGATCTTGTTCCCATCTCTCCATTCAGTCTCCGTTGGCTGATCTATTCCAGTCCATGAATGTCCATACTCCTGACAAACTACAGTGCTGATCCAGCCCTCCCAAGAAATCCAGTCTGACACCCTGGCCTAAAGGAAGGTTTTAAATAAAATATTTATCAAACAGAAATAAAATTTAAATTTGAAAACAGGAGATTGTTCTCATCCTGGCAGCTAGGCCAATTCATACTGAAGACTGAGCTCCATTTTTTTTATTTTTGCAAATTAGACCAACCGCTCTCCCCACCTTCACCCAATTCTCAAAGGTGGGGAGGGGACTGGACCTTCATAGATTTTTATCTTACACGGTCCTTCTTTCTGTCTCATTCATAGGTGATGGCAGGTTGCAGAACCAGTTCTGAGCTTGGGGAACACTCCCACCAAGTATAATAGCACTAAATGTGGGACGTGCAAAATCTGGTTGCATTTTGTACACAAAGGAGAACTAACATCAGTTAGAATGGGTTGGGGATGCCCATGCATTTGTTGCTGTTAGTTGCAAAGTCATGTCCAACCCATGGACAACGTTCCTCCAGGCCTTCTTGTCGTCTACCATCCTCTGGAGTCCATTGAAGCTCACGCCGGCTGCTTTGGTGACTCCATCCAGCCACCTCATTCTCTGCCGTCCCCTTCTTCTTCTTTTGCCCTCCATCGTTCCCATCATGAGGCTCTTCTCCAGGGAGTCCTTCCTTCTCCTTAGGTGGCCAAAGTCTTTGAGTTTCCTCTTCAGGCTCTGGCCTTCTAAAGAGCAGTCAGGGTGGATCTCCTCTAGGACTGACCAGTTGGATGGCCTTGCAGTCCAAGGGACTCAATGCAGGAGTCTTCTTCTTCAGCACCTGAGTTCAAAGGCCTCCATTCTTTGGCTGTGAAAGTGGTCCAACTTTCACAGCCATCCATAGCCTTGACTATACGCACTTTTGTTGGCGTTGTGATGTCTCTGCTTTTTAATATGCTGTCTAGATTTGCCATCGCTTCCTTCCCCAGGAGCAAGCCTCTTTTAATTTCTTGGCTGCCGTCCCCTTCGCCACGACAAGGAAATGGATCCACGAAGGGGTTGCATTATGGGGAGGTTAACTAATGTTGCCCCATGGGAGAAGATGGTGAGTAATCAGCATTTCACTTCTTGATCCCTTCATTTCTTTCTTTTTTCCAGAACCAGGAAATTGAAGAGCTGACCAAGATCTGTGATGAGCTGATTGCCAAGCTGGGGAAGACCGATTGATGGCGTCTTATCGCCTGGAGCGTTCGGTTTCTCCCTGCTGTCCATCTGTATCTTCCAGCAAGCATCTTGCCTTATTCCCCTCACGCCCCCGAAATAATCTTTTCCCCCTTTTCACGGCAGCAAGAAAAAGCACAGGCTTCTGTATCGAAAGGTCTGCCATCTGCAAGAGAAGCCACAGTTGCCCTGTTGGTACCCATTTTTCCTGCCCTCTAGACCTCCCCTGCCTATTCAGTATTTTTGCAGGCTGTCCTGACTGCATGAAGCCAACGGATAAGACGCAGGGACGCCCCTTAGAGATGGCGCTAGCTTGGCACGGAAGGGTTCCTGCACTTGGTGGAGGCTTTGGCCCCACAGAAGCAGCTGTATCGGTGCGCCAAGGACAGTCACCTACCATGCTTGCACATGCTTCGGTCTGAAGGCCAGAAATGCAGCTTAATCGAACACATGTCCTCCTTCACGCACTAGTGCCATCCCCCCGGCAAGCACACGAGTGGAATGCGACTGCCTCTCGAAGCACAAGGGGCAAAGTCTCGAGGCCGATGCCACTGTTCCTCGGGGGGGGGGGGGAATTCCCAGATGAAATGGGATGCCAAGATGGATTGGCATTCCTGGCAGCGTGGCAAATTGTGGCGAAAACGTATCCCTGACCAACGTGGGGCTTCAGGCGCCTTGATTCACGGCGTTGTGAGCTTCGTAGATTGAAAATATGCGCCGCGAGAAATCCCTAAGCCCTGAAGGCGGCCTTCGCAGTCCTGAGGGGCCACCGGATGTGAGGGTTTTGAGTTTAGCGGTTCTCCCAGATGTGGGGCTGCCATCTTGGGGTGTTTGGGATGCTGGAATCTGGAAAGCACTTGGGACGGGGAAGTTACTATAAGGTGCCATAATTCTCTTAAAGAAGTATAGCGAGCTGGATTGAGATTTATCTTAGTGCAGAGGTCTCCAACCTTGGCTACTTTAAGACTTGTGGACTTCAACTCCCAGAGTTCTGGGAGTTGAAGTCCACAAGTCTTAAAGCTGCCAAGGTTGGAGACCCCTGCCTTAGTGCACTTTAAGGCAATAGCACGAGTGTAGTGGTCCACAATTCACCCGAAGAGAACACGCACAGATTGAACTTGAGTGAAGAAGAGCAACTGTTAGACATCCCTAAACACACACACACACATAAACCCACACACAGAGATCCACACACAGCCACAGCACCAACATGCACATGTACACACCAACCATTCCTCGTCTTAGCTGTTTTCCTCTGTCCAGACAAAGAGCAGGGAGCGGATCACAATGGAGAGCAAGTGAAGAAATAGGAAGTCCAACCTCCTTGCGCCAACTAGCGTTGACTAAACTCCTTCGCGGGCCTCACCAAGGTTCCCCGAGGATTGGATAGCATTTCAAGATCTAAAATGATCTTCAGAGGACATTCCCTCCCTCCTCTCACTTGAGATCATTAAAATAGATACCTGTCCAGGAACTGCAATTGTCCTGTGAGTTTTGCGACGGCCACAAACGTTTTTATCAGCCAGGTTCTTGCTTTTAGGCGTGAGACCTTTTCACATTGTCTCCATTTTCGGAGTGGAAAAGAGACTAGTCCATTAAGGAACTCACAAAATCGCTACTTCAAAGAGGCCCCGAGTTGTCCCAGTCCAGATGTTGGAGCCGCCAGTCTCAAGATTGAGATTCGTCATTGCAACACATCTGCAAGGTGCCCTTCGGGATGGCTGGTGTGAACATTTCGGTTGTTTCATGTTGGCTTTGGTGCCTTACATACCCTGGCTGTATCAAGTAAATCTGCCTGCGGATTCAAAGGTGACCAGGTGCTGGAATTCGTAGTCCACATCCTCTATTCCACTTGGGCTAAATCCTGCATGGAGTCTTCTTGTAGAAAGGGAGGTCCAGAGGTCCACCCATTTATGGGTGGTTGTCTTAGTCACGCATGGAGAGAAGCTGCAGTGGAGAACTAACCAAAGCCATCATGCATGGAGAGAAGAGCTGCATTTCCAGGGCCTACCAAAATAGTCCATCTCTCCCATCTTGCAACTTCCACACACGTTGCGAGAGCTTCGGGCTACTTACTGTCATTCTATCCTAGTGTTGTGTGACAAATCTCCACAATTTGCAGCGCTGGCCGGAAATAATTGGAATTGTAGCACAGCGCACCTACCGAGGACCCAGTAAGAAGCTTCTAGTCTTCAGAGATACAGAATGAAATGCATTTGACCAATCATAGAAAGCCCTCTATTTCTGAGGAAATTGTGCCCTTCCTGAGTAAGAACTCCACTTTCAAGCTTGCCTGAAATCTTTATCCCTTTCAATGTCTTACGAGGTTATCTTTCAGCTGAAACTCATTCTGCTCTGCCCTTCGCTATCACACATCACTCGTTCACCTGCCATGCTGCTGCTTCCCACAGAGACGCCAACATTGAACAGAGCTAAGGTACAGTCAAAGGTTGATACCAGGCCAAATTCCTTGGATACAGAGCTCTTGGCATATCATGGCATCTGGTGGAAAAATCACGCTACGGAACGTTATTGAATCTTGCGCTGCCAGAGACAGCGTTGGCTTAACTGCGTATCGGATCTGGATCCAGGAACTTTGGTTGGCATCGCCGGGCAACGGATTCTCTTCTAGCATTTTGCTCTCACTTTGGGAAGACCCGTTTTTCAGTTCTGACAAAAGAGTGATCCTGCCAAGTGATCGTGGTTTTAATGGTGTTGCTCACTTCATAGCATCTGTGCTAATGGCCTCCTTCAGCTGAGTCAGGGCTGGAGATCTTGTGGCCTTCAAGAGCTTCAGTGGCATTGCATCAACCCCAACTGGTCTGGGAATTGCACGCACATCTTGGCTACAATTTGTCCGCTTTTGACCGAAGGAAGTAGAAAACCCAAGGTTTATCCTGCGAGCAAAATCCCGTGTCTTCTTCCAGAGCTCCGTGGTTTCGCGCCATCCTCCAGCTGTTGGCTGGATGTTCAGTGGTTGCACTTTTTGTCTGTGGTGTGTTTTGTGCAAGGGGGTGTGTGTCTTCACATGCACACTGTGCCAAATGCTCTCTTGTTCTGTGCCTCAAGCATGCCACTAAAGGGTGGGTAAAAGAAATTCCTAAGGAATGATATTAATTAACTATAATATGGTTATTATAGTTTGTTCAGATATGAAAATTGTGCCCGTGCGCATGGGTGTGTGTGTGTGGCTGTATAATATATATATGTATATATATAATGGATATAGTTCTATATAGTGCTAGGCTGTGGGGTGTGTGATTTGAAGTCTGTAGAACTGTTAACACCTCGTCTAGCATTGTGTGGCAAAATGCTACTCGGACTGGCTGCTAATTCTTGTCAAATCTCCTCCATCTCCAGCCGTACCTTCCGCCAATCTAGAATGTTTCCAAACCCATTTAAAAGACGAGCACTTGGTTGGTTGCTCACCCCACGTAGGTGTCCCACGCGATCACTTCTCAGCCCAGAAAGAAGCTGCAGGGTGTGTGCAGCAGTCGCCCAATTTGTTCCATAATCATTCACGTCGACTGAAGTCACCCCACCTTACCCCTGTTCTTGTTTTTGAGCTGTCTAAACACCTTTCAAAGAGCTTCGGCCACTTAAAGCAGGGGTCTCCAACCTTTGCAACTTTAAGTCTGAAGGACTTCAGTTCCCAGACTTCTCCAGCCAGCAAAGCTGGCTGGAGAAGTCTGGGAGCTGAAGTCCTTCAGACTTAAAGTTGCAAAGGTTGGAGACCCCTGACTTAAAGCACACAGCTGCCGCCCCGTAACATGGCAAGAGAGATGATAGGTTTAAGATTATCTTCTCAGTGGAAGTGCTAATAGAAGGAAGTTGCTTATGCCTACCTGGAACTCTAAACTTGAGATGTGACATGGTTTCTGCCACCTTGACTTCTTCTATGTATCTTGTGATGGCAACTCCTACAATTAGGTAGATGCCTAAGTTTTGCAGCCCAGCATTTCTGTTGTGTTAACACTGAAGGCAAATGTTAAAATCTGTTATCTACGTAGAAAAGAATGTGTGGGGGGCAGAACATTCTCCCAAAATAATCCACCCTAAATCTGCAGGGCAGGTTGCATCACAAGGATATGTGAGTCAATGACATTACCGAGCCAGTCATATATCTAGGATCAACCCTAGCTTTGGAGATGAAAAAAAAAACACGAATTCCCTGTATTATTTCTGGACAGCTGATTATGGCTGGGGGACCCACTTTCATTCCAGATCACAACGAATGGAGGTCTATTCCTTTCTGGCTCTAAGCATCTCTTCCTTTCTCTTTTGTTCTTCTTGCAATCGCCTTTTGCACAAAGGAGTTAGCCTACTCCTATGAAGCAGGTCATTGGTACAGTCGCTAAGAGCATTTGCTTGTGCCAAAGGTTCTTGGTTTTACCATCTGGCAAAACACCCTCCAGTGTCTGATCTAAGGCCCTTTGCAGGCTTTCATTGGGGGGGGGGGATCCTTTGTACAGAAGGCATACATGACTTGCCAGCTTTACATATTTGAGATTACATACATACATACATACATACATACATACATACATACATACATACATACATACATACAGTATATGATAATATCCCTTTTCTAAGTCAGGTAAATATTTGTAAGAGCTATACTCCTTCCAATAAGATAAATTGATTGTTAATATATTTTTCCCCATTCTCCCCACTGCCTGAATAAAACCAATGTTCTTTCAACTTGGCTACGATATATAATTTGTACGTTATTTATGTCTAATCCAGACAGATATCTACGGATTTCGACACCGGGTATATACGAACTTAAAACTCTATGCAAAAGCATAACAACGTCTACATGAAACAAGCTTAAAACAATAGGACAGGATAGGAGATGGAATGGAATGGAAAGAGAAATAGAAAGAGAAGTCCACAAGTCTTAAAGCTGCCAAGGTTGGAGACCCCTGCCTTAGTGCACTTTAAGGCAATAGCACGAGTGTAGTGGTCCACAATTCACCCAAAGAGAACACGCACAGAGTGAACTTGAGTGAAGAAGAGCAACTGTTAGAAATCCCTAAAAAAAAACACACACACACACACACACATAAACCCAGACACATAGATGTTTTACTCTATTCTATAGAAATAGAATAGAGTAGAACATGGAATAGAATAGAGCTGTAATGGCGAATCTCTGGCATGTGTGCCACAGGTGACACGTGGAGCCATTTGTCAGGGCACACGAGACCTTGCCCTGTCAGCTGGCCAGCACGCATGTGCACGCTGGCCAGCTGATTTCGGCCTTTTGAAGGCATTTTTCACCCTCCGGAGGCTGGAGCGCAAAAAACCGGCCCTATGGGCAAACCGGAAATTCAGGAAGGGACTTCTGGTTTGCTTGTAGGGTCAGTTTTAGCCCTCTGGAGCCTTCAGGAGTCTTCCCTGAAGGCTCCAGGGAGCAAAAAATGACCCTACAAGCAAACCGGCTTCCAGTTTGACCGTAGGGTTGTTTTTTGCCCTCCAGAGCCTTTCCTGAACTTCCGGTTTGCCCATAGGGCCATTTTTTGGCTCCCCCTCCACGAAGGCCCTCCAGAGGCTTCAGGAGCTTTCCTGAAGCCTCTGGAGGGCCTTCGTGGAGGGGGAGGGGCTGTCTTTGCTCCTATAAAGCCTCTGAAGCCTGGGGAGGGTGAAAAAAGCATGACAAAAATGGGAAGCGCTGGTCGTGCGCGCTTGTGGACTGGGGTCATTCGGAAAGCATTATGGGTGTGGCACACCCATGCATGATTCCCCTGCGCTCCCCCCCCCCGCTTTTGGCACGCAAGCCAAAAAAAGTTTGCCATCACTGGAATAGAACATGGAATAGAATAGAATAGAATAGAATAGACAATGGTATATAACAGAACAGAACAACAGAATAGAATTTTTTATTGGCCAAGTGTGATTGGACACACAAGGAATTTGTTTCAAGACTTCTATGGCTTTGAAAGATTACTACATGGGGACACTAATAAAAATACTCTGTGGGGTCATGGTTAAGAGAGCTCTTAGACTTATATACCACTTCACAGAGTTTTACAGCCCCCTCTAAGCGGTTTACAGAGTCATCACATTGTCCCTTCACAATCTGGGTCTTCATTTTATGGATCTCAAAAGGGTGGAAGGCTGAGTCGACCGTGAGCCAGGTGAGAGTCAAACGGCGGACAGTCGGCAAAACTAGCCTGCAATGCTACAGTCTAACCACTGTGCTACCACAGCTCTTGTTGAAGTGTTCAATGTAGGGTACCGTGGAGAACCATCTAGTATTCCTCTCAGCCATGGAAGCCTCTGCAAAGCAGAGGTGGGATTCAGCAGGTTCTGACCAGTTCTGGAGAACCGGTAGTGGAAATTTTGAGCAGTTCGGAGAACCATCAAATACCACCTCTGGCTGGCCTCGCCCCCATCCATTCTCTGCCTCCCGAGTCCTAGCTGATCAGGAGGAAATTGGGATTTTGCAGTATCCTTCCCCTGCCACACCCACCAAGCCATGTCATGCCCACTCAAGCCACGCCCACAGAACCGGTAATAAAAACATCTGAATCCCATCACAGCTCTGTAGGACTTTGGACCAGCCCCTCTCTGGCATCTTGATATCGCTGCTGGCTAAGGTGTAGGACTGTAAGGGGAAGACCAGGACCAATATTTTATTTAGTGACTGTTCAAAGTTACAACGGCATTGAAAAAAGTGACTTGAGGACCATTTCCCACACTTCCCACCTTTGTAGCAACTCCACAAGTGTGATCCAAATTCAGATGCTTGGCAACTGGTTCATACTTATGACCGTTGCAATGTCCCGGGGTCATGTGATCCCCATTTTCTGACCACCTAACAAGCCAAGTCAGTGGGAAAGCCAGATTCACTTAACAACCGTGGCAAGGAAGGCCATAAAATGGGGCAAAACTCACTTAACAAATTTATTTTTTTTAATTTAAATTTATATCCTGCCCTTCTCCACAGAGGACCCAGGGCGGCGCACAGGAAATTTAAAACCATACAAAATACAATAAATATAATTTAAAATAACTATTAAATAATCCTATCCTATGCTAAAACCAAATTTTAAAAGACCCAATTTAAAACTTCCTAAAAGTCCCCATGGGAGGTTAGGCTAGGCCGGCTTGTTGGAACAAATATGTCTTTAGACATTGGCGGAAGAGGCGGAGGTCGGTGATGGTGCATAATTCAGGGGGTAAGTCATTCCAGAGGGCTGGACCCGCCACAGAGAAGGCTCTTCTCTTCCCCTGGGTGTCGCCAGTCGGCATTGTCCGGCCGACGGCACCCTGAGAAGGCCCTCTCTGTGGGAGCGTATCGGTCTAAGGGATGTATGGGGCAGGAGGCGTTCTCGCATATAACTAGGCCCCGAGCCATGGAGCGCTTTAAAGATGGTCGTCAAAACCTTGAAGCGCACCCAAAAGACCACAGGAAGCCAATGCAGCTCGCGCAGGATCGGTGTTATGTGGGAGCATCTAGTGGCTCCCATAATCACCCGCGCAGCTGCGTTTTTAATAGAAATGTGAGGCTAATTGGAGTTGTATGTAGAGGTACTCGGGGGTGGGGGGCATTTGGTGGTACCTGGTCAAAGGCAACCTGGGAAGGGACCATTTTCAAGACTTCCTGGAATCCACCCCAAGCCCCTCCCCTCAAATTAAAAAAAAATCAGCAATGGTTGAATCAGTCCGGCACCATTTTTTTGGTTCTCATTTTTATATATGTATTCTGTGAACTGTTAGGCAGGATCTGTCTTCATCCTCTTTCTCTCACACATGGTATCTGGGCAGACTTGCCTCTTACTCCTCTGAACTACACCCCGTCTGTCATCCGGATCTACTTCCTTACTACCTACCATCCCTTCTGCATGGCTCTAGAGCCGTGTTTCTGAACCCTGGCGACTTTAAGTCTTGTGGACTTCAACTCCCAGAATCCCCCTGGATTCTGGCTGGGGGATTCTGGGAGTTGAGGTCCACAGGACTTAAAGTCGCCAAGGTTCAGAAACACTGCTCTAGAGGGTGACGAGCAATGAAGCTTGCCATTGGCAATAAAAATCAGGACTTCAAATACAAGCTGGGTGGAAACGATCTAAAAGATGAGCCACACTCTGTCAAAGACCTAGGAGTCCACATCTCGAAAGACCTAAGCCCCAGAACTCACGGTAACATCACTGCCAAAAAGGCGTTCAAAGTTGTCAACCTTATTTTGCGTAGTTTTCTCTCTGGTAACGCTATGCTGGTAACCGGGGCTTACAAAAACCTTTGCCAGACCTATCCTTGAATACGGCTCACCTGCCTGGAACCCCCACTGCATTTCGGACATTAAAACCTTAGAGAGGGTCCAGAGGTATTTTACAAGAAGAGGACTCCACTCCTCTGCTGGTCATAAAATTCCTTCTACCACCAGGCTTGAAATTTTAGGCCTGGGTAACCTTGAAGTACGCTGTCTACATTCCGACCCAAATGTAGTGCACAAGACAATCTGCCATAACCCCCTACCTGTTAATGACTACTTTTACTTCGACTGCAACCACACAAGGGCGATCCATAGATACAAACTAAATGCAATCCGTTCTAATCTGGATTGCAGGAAAAACTATTTCAGCCACAGAGTAGTAAATGTGTAGAATACCCTACCTGATCCTGTTGTTAGTTCCTCTAACCCCCATACCTTTTACCTTAAGCTGTCTACCAGGAACCTTATACATTTCTTAAGAGGTCCATAAGGGGTGTGTGCATAAGTGCAGCAGAGTGCCTATCGTCCCTGTCCTACTGTCCCCATTGATATGTACCGTATTTTTCGGAGTATAAGACGCACCGGAGTATAAGATGCACCAAGGTTTTGAAGAGGCAAATTACAAAAACAAGTATGTAGGTATGTAGAGGGATAGAGAGGGAGAGAAAGAAAGAGAAATACAGTAGGTAGGTAGGTAGGTAGGTAGGTAGGTAGGTAGGTAGGTAGGGAGGGAGGGAGGTAGGGAGAGTAGTTAGGTAGTTAGGTAGATAAAGGGATAGAAAGAGAAATAGAGAAATACAGTAGGTAGGTAGAGAGAGAGAGAAATAGAGAGAGAGAAATGCAGTAGGTAGGTAGGTAGGTAGAGAGAGTAGTTAGGTAGGTAGGTAGATAAAGGGATAGAAAGGGAGAAATAGAGAGAGAAATACAGTAGGTAGGTAGAGAGAGAGAGAGTGTGTGGGTAGGTAGGTAGAAGGATAGAGAGAAATAGAGAGAAATACAGTAGGTAGGTAGGTAGGTAGGTAGGTAGAGAGAGTAGTTAGGTAGTTAGATAAAGGGATAGAAAGAGAGAAATAGAGAGAGAAATACAGTAGGTAGGTAGGGAGAGAGAGAGAGTGTGTGTGGGTAGATAGGTAGAAGGATAGAAAGAGAGAGAGAGAGAAATGCAGTATGTAGGGAGAGAGAGTGTGGGTAGGTAGGTAGGTAGAAGAATACGGTACTCTATTTGTTTATGGCTGTCGTTTGCTTATTTATATCCATTTATTTGTGCCATTTTTTTCATGTGTTTTTCCTACTTGCTTCCTTGTACTTATTGACAAATATATTAGATAAATAAACTCAGAGAAAGAGCAAGTGACACCACGGGACATCACGTTCACTAATGTCCATTATGTTAATGCGCATCATAACATCCTATCATAGATGATCTGATACCAATGGCTTGTTCCTCCACTCTGACTTTGATCCATGGCTCTTTGAAGTTAAAATAAGAGCTGTTATGATTGCAACCTGAATGGGTTAGAGTCCCAGCACCAGCTGCTGAGGTACACATCTATTTATTTAATTTGTATCCCGTCTTTATTATTTTATAAGCAGCTCAAGGTGCCTAGTATTTCTTTCTGCTCTTCCTTGCAAATAACCCTGTGAAGTAAGTTGGATTGAGTGACTGGCCCAAAGTCACCCAGCCAGCTTTCATGTCTAAGGCAGGACTAGAACTCACTGTCTCTTGGTGATTGGCCCAAAGTCAGTGCCTAATGTACTTTAACCACTAATGAGTTCCAAGCTATTGTTTGAGCAGAGGAAGCTTACAAAACCATTGTTTTGACCCAGCTCTCCAAAAACAACACAAGTTAAAGCAAAGATTCCTTTATTAGGAGCCCCAGTAATAAGTTTCTCTCTCACCGCAGGCTAACTAATCCGTCTGGCAAAGAGATGAATAGCTGTCTGCCACTTCTATTCATCTCCGCCCCCTGCCTTTTATCCCCAGAGCTAGGGTGGGGCTTCACTAGCAATGGTGGTTCTTCCATCCCAAGGACCGGCCCATAGATTTCCACTGCTCTCCTCTCCTCTGCCACATCTATTCATCTCCGCCCCCTGCCTTTTATCCCCAGAGCTAGGGTGGGGCTTCACTAGCAATGGTGGTTCTTCCATCCCAAGGTCCGGCCCATAGATTTCCACTGCTCTCCTCTCCTCTGCCACATCTATTCATCTCTGCCCCCTGCCTTTTATCCCCAGAGCTAGGGTGGGGCCTTGCTAGCAGTGGAGGTTCTTCCGATCCAAGGACCGGCCCATAGATTTCCACTGCTCTCCTCTCCTCTGCCACATCTATTCATCTCCGACCCCTGCCTTTTATCCCCAGAGCTAGGGTAGGGCCTCGCTAGCAGTGGTGGTTCTTCCATCCCAAGGACCTGCCCATAGATTTCCACTGCTCTCCTCTCTTCTGCCACTTCTATTCATCTCCGCCCCCTGCCTTTTATCCCCAGAGCTAGGGTGGGGCTTCACTAGCAATGGTGGTTCTTCCATCCCAAGGACCTGCCCGTAGATTTCCACTGCTCTCCTCTCCTCTGCCACATCTATTCATCTCCGCCCCCTGCCTTTTATCCCCAGAGCTAGGGTGGGCCCTCGCTAGCAGTGGGGGTTCTTCCGTCCCAAGGACCAGCCCATAGATTTCCACTGCTCTCCTCTCCTCTGCCACATCTATTCATCTCCGCTCCCTGCCTTTTATCCCCAGAGCTAGGGTGGGGCCTCGCTAGCAGTGGTGGTTCTTCCATCCCAAGGACCGGTGGTGGCGCCATCTTGATTTCCAGTTCTGCGCATGCACAGAACAATCTTCATTGCAAAAAAATTAATTTTTTCCCTTTTCTAACATTGTGCGTGTGCACAGAACCTTTTAGGCGGAAATGTGCACGGTGCCCCCAAAACAGCGGTGGGTGGGGAAGGGACGGCTTCACACGCACAACCTAATCCCGCTCAGGCGCAACTGAAGCTTTGCACACTCACCCCTTGTGCAGAGTGGGTGCTGGACACCCCTGCCCTAAAAGCTGTCCCTTCGTTTTCTAACTGATTTCAATCTCTCGTCTCTCTTAAACATTTTTCTTTGTTTCACGTTTATATATATACTCTTCTACATTTTAACATTTTATCGTACCCCACCCGAAGTCCCTCTTTCAGCCCTGGGTGGCACCAAAGAGTTGGGTGGTACAAAAATGGGAAAAATAAATAAGTCATTTTTTTAAGATAAAAAAAACTTGAATTCATCCCCTGCACTAACCTGTATGAAGGTTTGCTTGGTCTGAGTTTCGTATCTTACAATACAATAGCAGAGTTGGAAGGGACCTTGGAGGTCATCTAGTCTAACTCCCTGCCTAGGCAGGAAGCCATATACCGTTTCAGACACATGGCTATCCAACATCCTCTTAAAGACTTCCAGGGTTGGGGCATTCACAACTTCTGGAGGCAACTTCTGTTCCACTGATTAATTGTTCTAACTGTCAGGAAATTTCTCCTCAGTTCTAAGTTGCTTCTCTCCTTGATTAGTTTCCACCCATTGCTTCTTGGTCTGCCCTCAGGTGCTTTGGAGAATAGTTTGACTCCCTCTTCTTTGGGGCAGCCCCTGAGATATCGGAAGACTGCTATCATGTCTCTCCTAGTCCTTCTTTTCATTAAACTAGACATACCCAATTCCTGCAACCGTTCCTCATATGTTTTAGTCTCCAGTCCCCTAATCATCTTTGTTGCTCTTCTCTGCACTCTTTCTAGAGTCTCCACATCTTTTCTACATCGTGGCGGCCAAAACTGGATGCAGTATTCCAAGTGTGGCCTTACCAAGGCATTATAAAGTGATATTAACACTTCATGTGATCTTGATTCTATCCCTCTGTTTATGCAGCCTAGAACTGTGTTGGCTTTTTTGGCAGCTGCTGCACAGGGCTGGCTCATATTTCATTGGTTGTCCACTAGAACTCCAAGATCCCTCTCACAGTTGCTACTATTGAGTGAAGTACCACCTATACTGTACCTGTGCATTTCATTTTTGTTGCCTAAATGTAGAACCTGACTCTTTTCGCCATTGAATTTCATTTTGTTAGATAGTGCCCAATGTTCAAGTTTGTCAAGATCCTTCTGTATCTTAAACCTATCTTCTGGAGTGTTGGCTATTCCTGCCAGCTTGGCATTGTCTGCAAATTTGATGAGTTTCCCATTTATTCCCTCATCCAAATCATTGATGAAGATGTTGAAGAGTACTGGGCCTTCAACATCATCAATGATTTGGATGAGGGAATAAATGGAGAACTCATCAAATTTGCAACTCATCTTGAACGAATCTAGTCATTTTGGTTTGCATGGCATCCCCTAAAGAAGAGCGGGCATTGGCAAAAGACCGACAGCACCCTTGAGATGGAAGACCTGCCCCCTTTTTAGGTGCATGCGCCAATATTTAGATGCACCTCTATAACGGTCTGGTTTGGCTCCGCAACCCAACAAAATAGACACAATGATGAATGAAGACACGGACTTCACCAGTTCATTAGACCTGCAGAAAAAACCCATCGCTACCAACCGACCTTCCACTGAGGACCTGGACACTGAATGAGTCAAAAAGAGGGCTGTGAAAATATCTACAGGCCCGTCGCATCCTGGACATAAATTGTTTCAACTCCTACCCTCAAAATGACACTACAGGGCACTGCACAACAAGACAACTAGACACAAGGACAGTTTTCCCCTCATGCCATCCCTCTGCTAAACGGCCGCGCGGGGGATTCTGGGAGCATCTCGAAGCTCCCACGTAACACCTCTCCTGCGCGAGCTGCACTGGCTGCCAGTGGCCTTCCGGGTGTGCTTCAAGGTGCTTGTGACCATCTTTAAATCGCTCCATGGCACGGGGCCTAGTTATTTGCAGGACCGTCTCCCGCCACATACCTCCCACCGTCCGATCTGCTCCCATAGGGAGGGCCTCCTCAGGGTTCCATCCGCCGGTCAATGCCGGCTAGAGGTGCCCAGGGGGAGAGCCTTCTCAGTGGCTGGGCCATCCCTCTGGAACGACCTACCCCCGAACTTCGGACTATCACAGACCTTCCCCTCTTTCGCCGCTCACTTAAAACGTATCTTTTCCGTCAAGCCGGTCTAGCTTAGCCAATGAGTAAATGTATTTTAGAATTTTAATGGGATGTTTTAGCACAGGTTTTTGTTTAATCTATTTTAGTTACTCTGTATTTATTGTTATTTATTGTTTTTAACTTCCTGTGCACCACCCTGGGTCCATTTCGATGGAGAAGGGCGGTTCTATAAATCGAAATAAATTAAATTAAATTAAATTAAACAACTGATTCCCACAACACTTTCAAACTATTTACTAAGTCTGTATTACTATTCTTCTTCTCAGCCTTCCTATTACCTATTTCCTTTTCTACTTATGACTATAACTTGGTGCTTGCATCTTTACCATTGTTTTATTTCCTTTCCTAGTATGATTTATGTTGATTGCTTATTCAGTATCCTATGACTATCACTAAGTGCTGTATCCAATGATTCATGAGGAATGTATTTTTATGATGACAGTGATCATGATTTTTATCACGTTTAACTTTTATTTATTTATTTATTTATTTATTTATTTATTTATATTTATTTATTTATTTATTTATTTATTTATTTATTTATTTATTTATTTATTTATTTATTTATTTATTTATTTATTTATTTATTTATTTATTTATTTATTTGTCAGATTTCTATCCCGCCCTATCTCCCCTAGGGGACTCAGGGCGGCGCACAGAAATATAAAAATATAAAACAATTTAAAAATACAAAACCATTTAAAAATAGATTAAATTAAAGTCTGTGCTAAAATTTAGATTAAAAAGGGTTAAAATCAAATCAAATTAAAACTATATCCATTAAAACTAAGCCAGGCCGGCCTCTTGAAATAGATGAGTCTTTAATGCTCGGCGGAAGAGGCGTAGGTCCGTGATGATACGAAGGTTGGGGGGGGGGAAGATCGTTCCAGAGGGCAGGCCCTGCCGCAGAGAAGGCTCTCCCCCTGGGGGCCACCTGTCGGCATTGTCCGGCGGATGGCACCCTGAGGAGGCCCACTCTGTGGGAGTGGACAGGTCTAAGGGAGGTATGTGGTAGGAGGCGGTCCCGCAAATCACGTTTTAACTTTTATGTCCACGGAGAGCTTATGCACCAAAGACAAATTCCTTGTGTGTCCAATCACACTTGGCCAAGAAATAATTCTATATTCTATTTCAACCCAATGTGCATGCATAAACACACACACACATACCAGTGGTGGGTTTCTGCAGGCTCGCACCTACTCGCGAGAGCCAGTTGGTGAAATTTAGAGAACCGGTGAGAGGGGGTTCCACCGGCGTACCTGGAAGTAAATCTGGCCCGCCGCTGCCAGTGACCCAATGGGAAGGAAAGGAAAGGAAGGAAGGAAGGAAAGAGAAAGAAAGAAAGAAAGAAAGAAAGAAAGGAAGAAAGAAAGAAAGAATCAATCATCAAATTGAGTCCAAAATTTTGGTTGCTAAGCAACCAAAATGGGAGCCTTGAGGTGCACCCGGAGGCTTCAGTTAGTTCAGAATGCAGCCGCGCGAGCAATTATGGGAACCACTAGGTTCACCCACATTACACCGCTCTTGCGCGAGCTGCACTGGCTTCCTGTCATCTTCCGGGTGCGCTTCAAGGTGTTAGTTATCATCTTTAAAGCGCTCCATGGCTCGGGACCTAGCTATCTGCGGGATCGGATCCTGCCTCACACATCCTCACGGCCGATTCGCTCCCACAGAGAGGGACTTCTCCGGGTGCCGTCCACTAGACTTTGTCAGCGGGCGACGCCCAGGGGAAGGGCTCTCTCTGTGGCGGGCCCGGCCCTCTGGAACGACCTTCCCCCCGATATTAGAACGACCACGGACCTCCGCTCCTTCCGCCTGAAATTGAAGACTCATCTTTTCCGCCTGGCCGGCCTAGGGTAGTCTCTCTCTCTATGGGTTTTTAAATGTATATATATATTTAGTGGGGATTTTTAGTTAAGGGATTTTAGCACAGGAATAAGTTTAATCTGTTTTAAATTTGTATGTATTTTGTATATTTATTGCTTTTATTTTCCCTGTGCACCGCCCCGAGTCCCTGTGGGGAGAGGGAGCGGTCAATAAATTCAACATTATTATTATTATTATTATTATTATAAGAGCGTTGTTAAATGAGTTTCACCACATTTTAAAAGGTGGCCACTCCCACCCTGTCACATGACTGCCAAGCCATGCCCACAAAATAGGCCACACCTACAGAGTAGGTTCTAAAAAAATTTGAAACCCACCACTGACACATACACACTCTTTTTGTGGGAGCCTTATGTTCTTTTAAACAATGTAAATAGGTCTGCCAGTGATGGACAGGAGATTAAAATATAGGGGGACAAATTATAGCTCGGGAAGAAAAACTTGACCAAACAGTAAAGTTGATCAGAGCTTACTAGCTGAAGAAAAAGGAAGCTACTGAAAGTTCCTCTTTATAGGGTGTGAAAGACAAACTTTGTTTCAATATTTCACTTTTCTGTATCTGTACCATGGTTATTCAAACTTAGTAACTTTCAGTTATGTGGATTCCCAGCACTCTGATTAATATTCTATCCTTTACTATTATTTTGAAGAACTAAAGTGTCTGTTTACAATAAAGTGTCATTAAAAAAAAAAAAAAGTTGACTGGGGCTAAGAAATAATCCTAGGTCTTTAAAGTACATAGAATATTAAGTTAGTAAGAAATCATGCTGTAGAAATCCACCCACTTAGATCTTCAGAATCATGCTGATAAAAATCACAATGATTCCTTCCTTCTTTTCCTTCTTTCCTTCCTTTCCTCCTTCCTTTCTTCCATTCTTCCTTCAGTCCAACCTACTGAAAAAAATAAAAAAGACAATTTTCCTTTTGTTTGTTCATTCCTTCCCTTATTCCTTCCTTCCCTTCTTCCTTCAGTCTAACCTACTGAAAAAAATCAAAAAGAGAATTTTCCCTTCCTTCCTTCCTTCCTTCCCTTCTTCCTTCAGTCCAACCTACTGACAAAAAAATCAAAGATAATTTTCCTTTCCTTCCTTCTTTCCTTCCTTCCCTTCTTCTTTCAGTCTAACCAACTGAAAAAAAATAAAAAAGAAAGACAATTTTCTTTTCCTTCCTTCCTTCCTTCCTTCAGTCTAACCTACTGGAAAAAAAATCAAAAGGAAAGACAATTTTTCCTTTTCTTCCTTCCTTCCCTTCTTCCTTCAGTCAAACCTCGCCTAACTTCCCGTCGGGGCTATTTTAGATAGTTTTAAACTGGGGATTTTAATTTGGATTTTAGCATAGGATTGTAATTTAATATGTTTTTAAATTCTGTATTTATTGTTTTGTATGTTTTTAAATTCCTGTGCGCCGCCCTGGGTCCTTCGTGGAGAAGGGCGGGATATAAATGTGATTAAAATAAAAAATAACCTGCTGAAAAAAAATCAAGACAATATTTCCTTTATTTTTCCTTCCTTCCTTCCTTCCTTCCTTCCTTCCTTCCTTCCTTCCTTCCTTCCTTCCTCTTCCGGAATTCCAGACCCACTTCAAATCTTCTAGGCATGAATGACCTTGACTTCTGCCTGACCAATTCTGTTAGATCCAAGCCAAAGAGGACTGATGGTTGCATAGCAACTTAGCAAATTGGATCACATGCTCAAGCCACAAAAGGGACTTATGCAAAGATGAGCAGAAAGTGCTGTGTTCAGAAGCATGAATAGTCAAAATCCCCAAACCCACCCAGCCTTCTTTTCTCCTTTTCATTTTTTTTGCAGCCGTCTTCGCAGGCAGGCGTTCGAGGCGCCGAACTCTGGCACAACTGGACGGTGGGGAGCCGAGCTTCCAGCGAAGGGGCTGCCTGTGGTAAGAAGCAACTAACTTTCCAAACTCTATAAATAGTTGTGCAGCTTAATGTGTGATCTCTTCCTATCTGATGTTTGCAAGGAAAATATGTTTTGAAATGTAGATCTCAGGCAGTCACAAGATCTGCAAAAAAAAAAAAAAAAAGGCAGCCTGGCTTTAGATTTTAAAAGCACGGAACAATGACGGTTACTGGGGAGGAAGCAGGAAGTGATTTCTGAAAAAAGGAAAAAGAGAGAAAGAAATGCAAGAGAGAATCCTAAAAAAAAAGCCCACCCTAAACTCAAGCGAGGAAGCTGTGTCTTCTCTGAAAGGGGAGAGGGAGGCTCTTTAGCAGAAGAAACAAAGATTGAGGAAAGTTCCTGCAGGTTCTGACACTGCAGTTTCGCAAACATAAAAGGGTTTAGTTCATTTAATAAACCATGGTTTAATAACCGATTCATTGATGCGTGAATCCAGGCTGAAATGCTTGCGTCCTGAATGGAATCTCTGTTCCATTGCCGTTAGCCAATAATCACTCAGCCCAAAACTCATCCTGAAAGATAACTAGGATATAAACTAAGGCAAAACTATGTAAGAACCAGAGATTGGCAGGGAAATATAACTGCATCCAAAGTAGTTCTTACAATAAATAGTACTTACAACTTACGACCTACGTTATCTCACCTGGGTAGCTTTTGATCTACCCCAGTGATGGCGAACCTTTTCGCCACCGAGTGCCCAAATAGGAACGTGTGTGCATACACATGCGTGTGCCGGAAACCCAAAGATCAGCTGGCTGTCGCACGCATGCCTGTTTTTTGGCTGGGTTTTGGGCATTTTTGGAAGGTGTTTTCTGGGGCGTTTTTGGTCTGAAAAATGCCCCCCAAACGGCCTGGAAAACAGCCTGAAAAATGATCTAGTTTTGGGGGCATTTTTTCTGCATTTTCAGGTTGTTTTCCGGCACTCCAGTGCCCACCAAGACCAGCTGGCGATGGCACACGTGCCCATAGAGAGGGCTCTGCGTGCCATCTTTGGCACCCGTGTCATAGGTTTGACATCACGGATCTACCCTGTCTCAAGGCATGTATTTCAACACGGTTGCAAAAAAAAAAAAAAGTAATGAAAAATTCAACACAAATGGTACATGTTTTCAGAGTGTTGATGACACCAATCTCCATCTCAGATAATTTCTTCTGCTAGTTGCCTAGGCCAGGGGTCTGCAAAGTCGGCTCTTTTAAGACTGGTGGACTTCAACTCCCAGCATGCTGGCTGGGGAATTCTGGGAGTTGAAGTCCACCAGTCTTAAAAGAGCCGACTTTGCAGACCCCTGGCCTAGGAGTTACTGGGACACACTGGCAAAATTCAGGGGTACAATAGTTATCACTCAGGGCTCACCTTCTGGACAGTTTTGGGGGTGCAAAAAAATGGCCTCATTTTTGCAATCTGTCTCTAAAAGGCAAAGATTCCAAAAAGCGGAATATATATTATTCATGCATATTAATTTGCCCCGGAAGTTATCATCCTCCAGCAGGATAAATAGATTTTCCAGGCCTTTTTTTTGCTTCTTCTTCATTTTGCTTCATCTTGGCATACATGCCGTGAGAAAAACCAGTCTCCTGCTGGAAAAAAAGAGGCATAGCTTCAGAGGCCAAATTTTGCCTAGGGATGACTCCTCCAGCGCCTCAATTCACGCATGGTGTTAAACTAAGTTTGCTAATAGCCACAGTGGGTTGAGCTACCAAGATGCATAATGTGATGTTATCGATTTTGATAAATACGTAATGCCTGGCTAGAAAGCTGTATTGACAAATAAAACTGAATGTACCTTAATGTTCCAAAATTTTATCCTATATATATAAAAAAAATTCCGTAGACATTCAGTTCAAGTCACAATGATGTCACACGCATTGTAATCTCATTGCACATAAATTGACATAAATATTGTAACGCTCTGTAACGCTCTCTACATGGGGCTCCCCTTGAGGTGCACCCGGAGGCTCCAGTTAGTGTAGAATGCGGCCACGCGGGGCATTTTGGGAGTCTCAAGACACTCCCATGTAACACCTCTCCTGCGTGAGCTGCACTGGCTGCCTGTGGCCTTCCAGGTGCGTTTCAGGGTCTTAGTGACCATCTTCAAAGCGCTCCATGGCATGGGACCTGGTTACTTGCAGGACCGCCTCCTACCACATACCTCCATTCGACCTGTCCGCTCCAACAGGGAGGGCCTCCTTAGGGTGCTGTCCGCTGGACAATGCCGGCTGGCGACTCCCAGGGGAAGAGCCTTCTCTGTGGCAGGCCCCGCCCTTTGGAATGACCTGCCCCCCCCCGACCTCCGTACAATCACCTTTGCCTCTTCCGTCGGGCATTAAAAACATACTTCTTTCATTTGGCCGGCCTGGCATAGCTGTTTTATGGCTGATTTTAGTTGGGTTTTAATTATGTTTTTAGCACAGGTCCAAATTTTATTTAATTCAGTTTTAACTACTTGATTGTCTATATATTTTTATATTTTTATTGTTCCTGTGCACCGCCCTGAGTCCTGTCTGGGAGAGAGGGCGGTATAGAAATACAATAAAGATTAAAGATTAAATATCACCGTACACAATGCACATGGAGATTTTTAATGCTAGGGAGGGTAGTTTGTATTGATGGCATAATTCCAATTTAAATAAAACATTACTTCTTCTACCTTAGTAAATCTCAAGTGGCTTCTCCCTTTTCCTGCCAACTTTTTAATTTCCTATTAAGTTTACTTACTTAGCTGTCTGTCAGTTAAATTGCTATTTAAAAGTGGGTAACATACTGCCAAAGACCACCACTAATAAGTAGGTTTAAGACACAATCTGCTCAAGATAATTCTGACACTGTGTATGTAGCTTTACAAAGTAGTAAATAAGTAAGCATTGGGTGGCTCAGTTGGCTAAGACACAGAGCTTGTTGATCAGAAAGGTTGGCGGTTCGAATCCCTAGTGTCACATAACAGAGTGAGCTCCCGTTACTTGTCCCAGCTTCTGCCAACCTAGCAGTTCGAAAGCACGTAAAAATGCAATTAGAAAAGTAGAAAACCACCTTTGGTGGGAAGGTAACAGAATTCCGTGTGTGCCTTCGGTGTTTAGTCATGCTTGCCACATGACCATGGAGATGTCTTTGGAAGAGTGCTGGCTCTTCGGCTTTGAAATGGAGATGAGCACCACCCCCTAGAGTCAGGAACAACTAACTAGCACATATGTGCGAGGGGAACATTTATCTCAAATAAATAAGCAAGTACATAAATATTTCTTTTCACAGCACAGTCATCCCATTTTCAGATATCCCCACAATGCAAAAGTACCTTTAGATTTTATATTTTTCCAGCAAATACTTCCTGGAAATTTTGCGTTAAGAAATACTACGTGTCGGGAAATTCTGGGCCAACTTTCCGAGCATTTCTGGGGATAGGAAACATTTTAAAAGGGAACTTGAACTACTAGCTCTCTCCAGGCTTCGTCCTTCACCCCATCATCGGGACCTCACAGCTTCTTTCGCTCTTAAGTCGAAAGCAATATTTACACAACTCCTATCCTATTTAAAAAAAAAACGGTTTACAAGTCACAACAGCTCAGTGAAAACCAAACAAGCCTAGGATGTCTCAGTTTGTTGTCTAAACTGGATCATCTCATTAAGACATGCCCTGACATTGCACCTTACAGAGTCCTCCACTTACAAGCATTTGTTCGGTGACTGTTCAAAAGTTCCAGCGGCACTTAAGAAAACTGACTTAGGCCTGTTTTTCACATTGACGACTGGTGGACACATGATCAAAATCCAGTGTCCTGGGGTCATGTTTGGAGATGAAGTTGTGGGAGCTTCATCCCTGGAGGCTTTCAAGAAGTGGGTCGGACTGCCATCTGTCAGAAATGGCGTAGGCGCCATGGTTCTCAACCGTCCCAATGCCGTGACCCTTTAACACAGTTCCTCATGTTGCGGTGACCCCCACAACCATAAAATTGGTGTCTCGGTTCCTAAGACCATTGAAAATATGTGTTTTCCGATGGTCTTAGGCGACCCCTGTGAAAGGGCCGTTCGCTCCCAAAGGAGTCCCAACCCACAGGTTGAGAACTGGTGTAGGGTCGCCTGCTTGGGCAGGGTGAGGTTGGACTAGATCAGGGCTCTGCAAAGTTGGCTCTTTTAAGACTGGTGGACTTCAACTCCCAGAATTCCCCAGCCAGCCTTGCAGTCTTAAAAGAGCCAACTTTGCAGACCCCTGGACTAGATGACCTATAAGGTCCCTTCCAACTTTGTTAACCTGTAAATACCGGTAAACGTGGTCGCTTTTTGTGACCTTCCAAGAAGGCAAAGTCAATGGGGAAGCCCGATTCACTTAACAACCGCGTTGCTGACTTGAACAACGGCAGTCATTTATTAACACCCGTGGCCCCCAAACGTCGGTAGCCAAGAAAGGCAGGTGTGAAGTGAGTTTTGCCCCCATTTTACCGCCTTTATCTCGCTACCGTCGTTAAGTCGAGGACCACTTGTAAAAAGCCAGGACCGGTGGAGCCTCGGCGACCCCAAGATTTTAAAATCTCAGCGGCTTTCAGGGAGCCCCGGGAAAAGAAGCGCGCTCAGCTCCGGCGCCTCGGAAGTTTTCCAAAGTTGGCAACTTGGGCGAGGGGCTCTCCGGGCCAAAAACGAGGATGCTCCGGGCTGCCCCCCCCCCCTGCTTCCCCCCCTCTCCCCCCCCCCCCCCCCGAGGCTGCGGACTTCGGGGCTCCGACGGGGCGTCGCTGTAGGGAGGCGGCCCCGTCCAGCCCCAGCCGCCGCGGGAGCACCCAGGCGGGCGAGGGCCGAGGCTCGGCGGGCGCTGCCTGCGCTCCACATCCGGGGCTGGCTCTGGCCAATGGGAAGCGCAGCGAACCCGGAAAAAAAGGAACGGGGGTTGGGGGGGGGGAAGCCGCGGCGGAGACGGCAGCGCGATCCTCGGGGCCGGACGGCTCCCATCCAGGCTGGACGGCGCTTCCCAGCTCCCCGGCCATGTGCGGCGCCCGCCGGCTGGAGCCTCCCCGCCGGCCACGAACCCCGCAGGGCGGTGAGTCGGGCCGCTCAGCTCGGGCGGCGGGGCTGGAGAGCCTCGTGTGGGTGTGAGAGTGAGTGTGTGTGTGTGTGTGTGTGTCGGTCTCTCTTTGTGTGTGTCAGAATGTGTGTGCGTGAGAGAGAGAGAGAGCGTGTCCCTCTGCCTCTGGGTGTGTGTGTGAAAGAGCGCGAGTGTGTGTGTGTGTCTGTGTGTGTGGGAGAGTGTCTGTGAGTGCGGCTGTCTGTGAGTGTGTATGTGTGTGAGGGGATCTGAATGTGTGAGTGTGTGTGTGCGTGCACGCGCGAGTGTGTGTGGGTGTCTGCTTCTGTGAATGTGTGAGTGTGTTTGTGTGTGTGTCTGTGTGTGTGTGTGTGTGTATGTCTCTGTGTGTGAATGTGTATCAGTGTGTGTGTGCACGCGCGGGTGTGTGTGTGTGAGAAAGAGTGAGAGCGTGTCTGTCTGTGTGTGTGTGAATGTGTGCGTGTCTGTGTGTGTGTGGGGGAGCTGAGTGTCTCTGTACGTAGTTTTGTGTGTGTATCTGTGTGTGCGCGAGAGAGTGTGTGTGTGTGAGTGTGTGTGTGTGTGTGAAAGAGCGCGAGAGTGTGTGTGTATGAGAAAGACGGAGTGTGCCTTTGCTTTCTGTGTGTGTATGTGTGAGTGCGTCTTTGTGTGTGAAAGAGAGAGTGTGTTTGTGTGTCTGCCTGTGTGTGCAAGTGAGTGTGTGTGCAAGAGAGCGTGTGTGCAAGAGAGTGTGTGCGTGCGTGCCTGCAGTAGCCCGGCCGGGCGAGGCGAGCGCGGGGGAGGGGGGACCCCGTGGGAACGGGGCCTTGGAGAGGGGGGGGGCGCTGGAGGCTCTTTCCGGGGAGAGATCGAGTAGATGCCCTTCTCGGGGAGGAGGAGGGGCGGGGGGCGTGCCGAGCGCACCCCAACACCTCCACCCGCGGAAGGGCTGGAGCTCGGGCCAGGCGCGCCGCTGGAGGACGGGAAGGGGGCGCAATGGCTCGGGCGCCCAGGAGGCCCCGGAGTGGGAGATGAGCCGCCTGCCTCCTTCCCTGCCGGGGGGGGGGCTCCGGAGCGAGCGTGGGGGCGAGGGCAGCCCAGGGTCCGGCGCTTGGGGCGCGAGGGTGCGGCTCCCGCCGGCGCTTTAAGCCGAGCCGAGAAGTTGGAACAGGTTCGCTTTCTTTGATTCTCAACGGCCGTCGGGGGGGGGGGGGGGACGCCCGGATCGGTTGGGGCACCCGAGGAAATGGGCGCCGGGTTGGGGCAAGAGCTTGGCCAAGTTCCGCTTTGAGCCTCCCCCCCCTCCCTCTTTTGTTCCAAATGAACCTTCTCCAGGGAGCCCCTTGAGATGATTGCCCCCAGGGCAGCCAGATCTCTTGGCAACCTAACCAATGGGCAGAGGGGATCTCGCTTGATCCGGCCTTCCTTTCTGTTTGACCCCGGGTACATTTATGCTGGAATCTTGTGTTGGCAGAAGGAGTTAGAACACAGTAGGGCAGCCTAACTCACTGCTCACTGCCAGGAGTTCCAATCTAACCAGGCTCAAGGTTGACTCAGCCTTCCATCTTTCTGAGGTCAGTAAAATGAGGACCCAGATTGTTGATATGCTGACTCTTTAAGCAGTTTAGATAGGACGATAAAGCGGTATATAAGTCTAACTGCTATTGCCTGCCTTCCTTCCTTCCTTCCTTCCTTCCCTCCCAGTGATTAGAATGCAGCATTGCAGGCTAACTCTGCCTATAGCCAAGGGTTGGATTCTCACCAGGCTCAAGGTTGACTCAGCCTTCCATCCTTCCAAGGGCAGGAAAATGAGGACCCAGATTGTTGATATGCTGACTCTGTAAACCACTTAGATAGGACTGTAAAGCGGTATATAAGTCTAAGTGCAAATATTGCCTTCCTTCCTTCCTTCCTTCCTTCCTTCCTTCCTTCCTTCCTTCCTTCCTTCCTTCCTTCCTGTGGTTGGAATCCAGCATTACAGGCTAACTCTGCCTACAGCCAAGGGTTCGATTCTCACCAGGCTCAAGGTTGACTCAGCCTTCCATCCTTCCAAGGTGGGTAAAATGAGGACCCAGATCGTTGGGGGCTGACTCTGCAAACCTCTAAGAGAGGACTGCAAAAGGACCGTGAAGCGGTATATAAATCTAAGTGCTATGGCTATTGTCCTTCCTTCCTTCCTTCCTTCCTTCCTTCCTTCCTTCCTTCCTTCCTTCCTTCCCTCTGCCCACTGCCAGCAGTTCGATCCTGACTGGCTCAAAGTTGACTCAGCCTTCCATCCTTCCGAAGTCGGTAAAATGAGGACCCAGATTATTGATATGCTGACTGTAAACCGCTTTGAGAGGGCTGTAAAAGCACTGTGAAGCCGCATATAAGTCTAGGTGCTATTGCTATCGATAGGTCCTTTTCCTGCATCCCAAAGCCAGGGCCTTCTGATCCTTTTAGGAACTTCGGGACTTCCAACCTGAAGTTTTATGCAGAAGTTGAACCATCTGCAGTCTTTAGTCGCTAGGTCTATTCAGCCTTTCCCTGTCAAGCATACCGGTCAGCTGGCAAAAATCCTGGGACTTTTTATTCTCTTATCAGGTGCACAAGTTGACTTAGCTGCAAAAGTGCTGGATTGTGTGAGGCAAAAGAGGCTATTGCTTTCCAAGATAGTTGTGTTTGTTTGCCTTTTTAAAAAGTGAAACTCTGTATCCTTTGAATAGGCAAAATATAGTCCATTTGATGGCAGAAAACGGATATATTTAAATATATTACAATGTTACCTTTGGATTGCTTAAGTTCAACTCAAGAGAGCCAACCGGAATTCAAGCTGATTTGCATTGTGATTTTTTTTTTTAAAGAAAAAAAGTGGGTCACAGAAGCAGTTCCCTTGCAAACGTTTAGATGGTAAGATTAAATGTAAAGGTTTTGTTAGATTATAGAATAAAATATAAAACACAAAAGCAAATAGGAAAACACAGTGAGGGGGAAGAAGAGCGAGAAGATTAAGAGGCTGATCCTCAAGCGCATGCTTGAGCCAAAAGTCTAAAAAGTTTGGTCTAAAAAGTTTATATGCAGTATTTTTTATCTTTTATTTGGTTTTTGTTCTTCCGTTTCATCATATCAGATTCTCAGCGATGTGTGTGAGTTTTTATTTATTTATTTATTTATTTTAGAAGTGGTTTGCCATTGCCTCCTTCTTAGGGCTGAGATAAAGTGACTGGCTCGAGATCACCCAGCTGGCTTTGTGCCTAAGACTAGAATTAAGTGGAGCAACTTGCCTCCAGAAGTTGTGAATGCTCCAACACTGGAAATCTTTAAGAAGATGTTGGATAGCTATTTGTCTGAAGTGGTGTAGGGTTTTCTGCCTAAGCAAGGGGTTGGACTAGAAGACCTCCAAGGTCCCTTCCAACTCTTATTCTATTCTAGTCTAGTCTATTCTACTCGTCTCGTCTCGTCTCGTCTCGTCTAGTCTAGTCTAGTCTAGTCTAGTCTAGTCTAGTCTAGTCTAATCATGGTCTCCCAGTTTGTAGCCGTTCTTGCTTTAACCACTACATCAAACTGGCTCTCAAAGGGAATCCTGGTTTGTTTGTTTTTTAACCTTTGGTTAAAGGCAGGTTTTTTTTGATAATACACAAAAGCTGATGAGGAGGCTTTTAACATGGTTTGGAACTCCCATCAAAGGAGATTTTAAACCCCTCTCCCTATTCTCCCCGCTCTCTATCTGACTCAGCCCCTAGTTATATTGAGAGAAGGAAAAGAAAGACAATTCGGGCAAAGGAAAGAGTTGCTTTTCAATGCAAAGGACAAGGCTGGAGGTGTAGATACACAGGTAGTATTCGACATACGACTGCAATTGATTCCAAACTCTATGTTGCTAGGTGAGAAATTGGTTCAGTGAACTTTACGACTTTTCTTGCCACCTTTGTTAAGTGAACCACTGCAGTTGTTAAATTAGTTCAATTAGTAACACGGTTGTCAATGGCTTCCCCATTGACTTTGCTTGTTAGAAGGTCACAAAAGCACACGGCATCCGTTGTAAATGTGAATCCGTGGTCAAGAATCTGACTGGAAATTAACATGAACATGGAGATGCTACAATGGTTGTGTTGGAAGGAATGTCCTTCTGGGGTTCAGTTCCAAGTGGGGGGAAAAGACGCTGGAAACACGGAGGCTGCTTGGAAAGATGGTTTAATGGTGGACAGGATCCCATGGCTTGAGCTCCTGAACAGAAAAGGGGGATCAGATGCTTCCAGATGTTGGGTGAAGAAGAAGAAAGAGAGACAGATGCTGAAAGTCCCAGGTTTTAGGCCCTCTCTGGCCTTTGATCTTGATCTTGTATTCTGATTGGCTGTCAGACTCCCAATAGGGCCATGCAGGGGCAACTCTGTAGGCTGTGAGTCCATGTTTGGTTGAGCCTTGCTTCTTCCCAGGTGGTGAGATGGGTAAAAGGCTAATACTATCATGCCTTAATCCCATCATCCTGGAGCTGAATGGGGGGAGATCTTTGTTATGTAGAATAGACTGGCTTGGGCCTTTTAATGAGAAAGGTGGAGGCTATGAAGAGTGAGCCTGCTTCCTGCCTAAACACACGTTTCTCCATTTCTGATCCAGGGAAATATAATAGTCTGCCTTTTCAATATTTCCCAGGATACAATTAACCAGTGGAAACAATTAACCAGTGGAACAGCTTGCCTCCAGAAGTTGTGAATGCCCCAACCCTGGAAGTCTTCAAGAAGATGTTGGATAGCCATTTGTCTGAAGTGATGTAGGGCTTCCTGCCTAGGCAGGGGGTTGGACTAGAAGACCTCCAAGGTCCCTTCCAACTCTGCTATTGTATTGTATTGTATATTTCATTTTCCTAGGAGAGGGGTGGGTGATTCTAGGGCACAATTTTCAGTGCCGTAGTAACTTTGAGCTGTCACTAAATGAATGTTTGTAAATCGAGGACCACCTGTAGGTGTGCTTGAATCCGATGGAAAGTACGGACTGGGGTTGCACGTCTGTGGCCTGGCTAAGCTCACTTTTAGCTCTGGACGTGTCTGTTGTTAGCGCATGCACAGCCTTTGACCTCCCCTATCCTTCCCCTCTGGAAGTTAAAAATATTGTCCTCCTGGAAATTAAATTATATTCCGCGCTCTCTTGAAGCCCCAGGTCTTGTGAAATGGCAAATGACAGGCAGTTCTCAACTTACGACCGTTCGCTGGCGATGGTTCAAAGTTACAACAGCACTGAAAAAAGTGACCTGTGACCATTTTTCACATGCATGACCGTTGCAGCAAAAGAGCTGTGGTGGCGCAGTGGTTCGAATGCAGTCCTGCAGGCTGTTTCTGCTGATTGCCAGCCGTTCGACAGTTCGATTCTCAATGGCCTCAAGGTTGACTCAGCCTTCTGAGGTTGGTAAAATGAGGACCCAGATTGTTGGAGGAATATGCTAGCTCTGTAAACTGCTTAGAGAGGGCTGTAAAACACTGTGAAGTGGTATATAAGTCTAAGCGCTATTGCTATCAATGTCTTATCTCTAGCTCTCTGTCACTTTCTGTCTTATCTATCATCTATATCTATTACTATCTATCTAATCTATACCTATCTATTTATTTGTGTATTGTCTGTCATCTCTGTTATATCTCAATCTGCCATCTATCTATCTATCTATCTATCTATCTATCTATCTATCTATCTATCTATCTATCTATCTATCTATCTATCTATCTATCTATCTATCACCTATCTATCCTATCCATCTGTCAAGCCTGCCTGCCTGCCTACCTACTACCTATCATCTATCCTATCTATCTGTCTGTCTTTGTCTGTCTGTCTGTCTACCTATCCTACCTACCTAACCACCCTGTCTGTCTGTCTCTACCTACATACCTACCTACCTACCTACCTATCACCTATCTACCCTGTCTATCTATTCTGCCTGCCTGCCTGCCTGCCTGCCTGCCTGCCTGCCTGCCTGCCTGCCTGCCTGCCTGCCTGCCTGCCTGCCTGCCTGCCTGCCTGCCTGCCTTTCTATCTATCTATCTATCTATCTATCTATCTATCTATCTATCTATCTATCTATCTATCTATCTATCTATCTATCTATCTATCTATCTATCTATCTATCTATCTATCTATCTATCTATCTATCTATCTATCTATCTATCTATCTATCTATCTATCTACCTACCTACCTACCTACCTACCTACCTACCTACCTACCTATCTATCTATCTATCTATCTATCTATCAGTGCTTTATGGCCCTCTCTAAGTGGTTTACAATCTCAGCATATTACTCCCAACCATCTGGCTCCACCTTTTACCGACCTCGGAAGCATGGAAGGCCGAATCAGAATCGAACCGCCAGCAGTAGCAGAATTAGCCTGCAATGCTGCATTCTAGCCACTGCGCCACCGCAGCTCTATAGAGGAAGGTGGTGAAATAGGACACAAATTTAGCTGTGGAGATTTTGGACCTTAAATCGAGGACTTGCCCGTATATTTTACGATCCGTGGGATGAGGAGGGACGCTTCCTCTGGGCTTTGTCCTCGTTCTCTATCTCAGGGGTCTCCAACCTTTGCTGGCTGGAGAATTCTGGGAGCTGAAGTCCTTCAGACTTAAAGTTGCAAAGGTTGGAGACCCCTGCTCTATCTGACAGCTCGTCTGCTTGCATGCAACCTACCAACCACCCCGATAGCACCAAAATAGAACAGTTGTGCCTTGAAACGTGCCAGCCTTTGGCAGTCTGGCACTCCTGTTCATTCTATGAGAAGTGAAAAAAACAGGACGTGCTGTCCCATATTACGTTATCTCCGGCGAGATTAGGCAGAAAAAGCAAGCCAGCGGTTGGCTGGACTAAACCCTCACACTTTGTCTATGCGAGGGTTTGAGTTTTGCTCACCTCGGGCCAGTTTCAACCGTTCATCTGATTGTTCGTTTTTTAAAAAAAAGATGTTTTTTTAAACATCCTTTTCTGTTTCTGTTTTGCGTAGCAGATAGAAGAAGAAGAGAAGCTAGTCTTGCCGACTAACTTGCAGAGCTGAGACTTGGTCTATGGGCAACCAAGTTGGATAAAAGAGGAGGCAGGAACTTAGTTTGGGGCGGGGGTGCCTAGCAGTGGCAGCTTTAAGACTTCAGATTCAGAGGAACTGAGCTGGAAGGGACCTTGTAGGTTATCTAGTCCAACCCGCCGCCCAAGCAGGAAACACTCTACGCTCTACAGCTCTAAGGCTCCCTGCTGTTGGGGTTTTTTTCATGCTCTGCAGGAGATAATTCTGTGAGTTGTACGTAGGAGACAAAGGCCAAATACATGTGTTGCTATCTGGGTCTGGAATTGAGACACCTGTAGGTCATTTAGTCCAACCCCTCTACCCAAGCAGGAGACACCATTTCAGACAGAGGGGAGTCCAGTCTCTTCTTGAAAGCCTCCAGGGATGAAGCTCCCACAACTTCTGAAGGCAACGTCTGTTCCATTGGTTGATTGTTCTCCCTTTCAAGAAATTTCTCCTTATTTCTAGGTTGAGTCTCTCCTTGATCAGTTAGTTTCCATCCATTGTTCCTTGTCTGGCCTTCGGGTGCCTTAGAAAATAGCTTGACCCCCTTCCTCTCTGTGGCAGCCCCTCAAATATTGGAAGGCTGCTATCCTGTCTCTCCTGGTCCTTCTCTTCTCTAGACCAGTCATGCCCAGTTCCTGAAACCGTCCATTGTATGTTTTAGCCTCCTAATCATCTTTGTTGCTCTTCTCTGGCCTCTTTCTAGAGTCTCGACATCTTTTTTTAATAGTGTGCTGACCAAAACCGGATGGGCTGGGCAATTCTGGGAGTTGAAGTCCACAAGTCTTAAAAGTTGCTCAGGTTGGACACCTCTGTCCTGAACAAAGCCAGGCATGGCTGGCTGGGGAATTCTGGGATTTGGGAATTCCTAAAATTGCTTCGGTTGGATGCCCTCTGGTTCAGTTCATGATATGATAACTTTGGGAGCAGAATATCCATTGCTAAGCAAGCCATATAAGGGGCTAGTTTCGAAAGGCTCATCACTTACAATTTGCAAGGGGCAGCAAGCGAGGCCCAATCCTGGCTCGTTATTTCCTTCAAGAGTTTGCCTTTTATTTGCAGATTAGTTCATAACCCAGCGTTGCCCGGGTGTTTATTTATAGGGGGGGAAATATCCACATCTTAGCCTTTTCTTAGCCATCATGCTGCTACACTAAGATTAAGATTAAGATTTATTCGATTTGTATAACCGCTCCTTCTCCATCGAGATGGACCCAGGGCGGTGCACAGGAAATTAAAATCAATAAATAAAGAATAAATAACCAACCTTTGCAACTTTAAGTCTGAAATAAACAATAAATACAGTAATAATTTCTAAAATGAATAAAACTCTAAACCTGTGCTAAAACATTCCCATTAAAATTCTAAAATACATTTACTCATTGGCTAAGATTGGCTTGTATCAGAGCTCGAAGCTCGAAGCTAGACCGGCTTGATGGGAAAGATACGTCTTAAGTGAGCGGCGAAAGAGGGGAAGGTCCGTGATAGTCCGAAGTTCGGGGTGGGAGGTCGTTCCAGACCTACTGACAGCCGCGAGAACCTTCAAAGCCGTTGTTAAAAGGGAATGCGTCTTTCCTTGCTGTCAGATACTGGCATAGCTGTTTTATGGCTGATTTTAGTTGGGTTTTAATTATGTTTTTAGCACGGGTCCAAATTTTATTTAATTCAGTTTTAACCACTTGTTTGTCTATATATTTTTATATTTTTATTGTTCCTGTGCACCGCCCTGAGTCCCGTCTGGGAGAGAGGGCGGTATAGAAATACAATAAAGATTAAAGAATAATAATAATAATAATAATAATAATAATAATAATAATAATAATAATAATAATAATAATAATAATAATAATAATAATAATTTAATTTAATTTATAACCCGCTCTCTCCCCCCGAAGGGACTCGAGGCGGGGCACAGGGAAATTAAAATGCATATAAAATCACAACAATACAATATTAAAAAGAATTAAATTAAACCCTGCACTAAAATCCCATTAAACTAAAACAAACCCCTAGAAACAGTTAAGTTATCCCAAGCCGGCCAAGCAAAAGAAATGTGTTTTTAATTTTTGACGGAAGGAGCAGAGGTCCGTAGTTGTTCTAATTTCGGGGGGAAGGTCGTTCCAGAGGGTTGGGCCCGCCACAGAGAAGGCTCTTCCCCTGGGCTGGCACAGCCTAGTGGACGACACCCGGAGAAGTCCCTCTCTGTGGGAGCGAATCGGCCGCAGGGATGTATGGGGCAGGATGCGATCCCGCAGATAGCTAGGTCCCGTGCCATGGAACGCTTTGAAGATGGTAACTAACACCTTGAAGCGCACCCGAAAGACGACAGGCAGCCAGTGCAGCTCGCGCAGGAGCGGTGTTGCATGGGAGAACCTAGAGGCTCCCATAACTGCCCGCGCGGCTGCATTCTGGACAAGCTGAAGTCAACCTTCAGCATTCTGATAGCAGTGTTCCGATATCTCAGAGGGTGCCACAAAGAAGAGGGAGTCAAACTATTCTCCAAGGCACCTGAGGGCAGGACAAGAAGCAATGGGTGGAAACTAATCAAGGAGAGAAGCAACTTAGAACTAAGGAGAAATTTCCTGACAGTTAGAACAATTAACCTCTGGAACAGCTTGCCTCCAGAAGTTGTGAATGCCCCAACCCTGGACGTCTTTAAGAAGATGTTAGATAGCCATTTGTCTGAAATGGTATAAGGCTCCTGCCCACGCAGGGGGTTGGACTAGAAGACCTACAAGGTCCCTTCCAACTCTGCTATTGTATTGTATTGTACTTCACAACTACGGCAAGCAAGGTCATAAAATGGGGCAGAACAAATGTCTCACTTAAGAACAGAAATTCAATTGTGGTCATATGTCGAGGCCTACCTGTATTGTTAAAGGTTCTGATGTTCTCTGTCCTTTCTTATCCTTTCTTTAAAAAAAAAAAATTCTTTTCAGGCAGGACTTCTTTACAGGTAGAAATTTGACCTGTAAGAATTTGACAGGTTCGAAGACGAAGAAGAAAAACGTCCACTTTTAACGTTTTGCTGATTACTTGCTTATCTCGCACCTGGGTTATATGCTTTTGAAGAAAATAAATAAATAACAGCCTGATACCCCTATATTATTATCTATCAATGCTTATCTGCAGCCTTGGGAAAACTTATGTTAAGGTTACTCAGTTCTACTAGGTAAACACGTCTGGGCACAAAGAGCTGAGCTAGTTGGCTTTCCTTTCTTTCTTTCGCTGTTGCTTTGCAAGCCGAACGGAGGTGATCCCCTGTTCCTCTTTTCTTTCCCACTCTTTCTCTCCCGGCCAAAGGTTACTCGGTTTCTCTGTGTGCCTTGCAGGCGTCTTCCTCCTTTCCGATCGATAAGTCACCGTGTGGTTGAACATTAGGGGAGGAAGGTGAGCAGACGGGAGACACTTAGGAACTTGGCTGCCTTCCCTGGAATGAGAGAGGATTAGCTTCACTGGTGTGTTCATCCAAAAGTTTAAGCTGGAGGTTTCAGGGCTTTGCCAACAGAGGGACACCACCTTTTCCCCATTGAACAGAATAACAGACTGACAAGAGTTGGAAGGGGCCTTGGAGGTCTTCTAGTCCAACCCACGGCTCAAGCTATACCTATACCCATGATGGCAAACCTATGGCATGCATGCCACATGCGCCATCACCAGCTCTTCTCTGTAGGCTGCTTAGAACAGGGGTCTCCAACCTTTGCAACTTTAAGTCTGAAGGACTTCAGCTCCCAGACTTCTCTCCCAGAGAAGTCTGGGAGCTGAAGTCCTTCAGACTTAAAGTTGCAAAGGTTGGAGACCCCTGGCTTAGAGGAGGGCTGTAAAGAATTGTGAAGTGGTATATAAGTGCTATTGCTTTTGTCCTTCCTTCCTTCCTTCCTTCCTTCCTTCCTTCCTTCCTTCCTTCCTTCCTTCCTTCCACCCTCCCTCCCTCCCTCCCTCCCTCTCTCCCTTCCATGGTGCACAGTGGTTAGAATGCAGTATTGCAGGCTGACTCTGCCCACTGCCAGCAGTTCGATCCTGACTGGCTCAAGGTTGACTGAGCCTTCCATCCTACCGGATAAAATGAGGACCCAGGTTGTTGGGGGAAAGAGGCTGACTCTATAAACTGCTTAGAGAGGGCTGGAACGCACTGTAAAGCGGCATATAAGTCTAAGGGCTATTGATATTCCTTCCTTCCTTCTCTTCCCTCCCTCCACCCACTGCCAGTAGTTCGATCCTGACTGGCTCAAGGTTGACTGAGCCTCCCATCCTTCCGAGGTGGGTAAAATGAGGACCCAGGTTGGGCAATAGGATGATTCTGTAAACCACTTAGAGAGGGTTGTAAAAGCACTGTGAAGCGGTACATAGAGACTGGCAAGGGGCCCCTCAGTGAGGTCGGGTTGGCCACACGTACCCAGTCATATGACCACCTAGCCAGGCCAATCCAGCAGCTCATTAGGCAGATCATATTAGTGGTCCATGGAATTTAAAATTAGGAATTTAGTGGTCCCTGAGATCCGAAAGGTTGGGGACCTCTGGACTAAACCCTATGCCCGTGATGGTGAACCTATGGCACGCGTGCCACAGGTGGCACTCGGAGCCATTTACAATACAATACAATACAATAGCAGAGTTACAATAATACAATAATACAATACAATAGCAGAGTTGGAAGGGACCTTGTAGGTCTTCTAGTCCAACCCCCTGCATGGGCAGGAACCTTATACCATTTCAGACAAATGGCTGTCTAACATCTTTTTAAAGACTTCCAGGGTTGGGGCATTCACAACTGCTGGAGGCAAGCTGTTCCAGAGGTTAATTGTTCTTACTGTTAGGAAATTTCTCCTTAGTTCTAAGTTGCTTCTCTCCTTGGTTAGTTTCCACCCATTGCTCCTTGTCCTGCCCCCAGGTGCCTTGGAGAAAAGTTTGACTCCCTCTTCTTTGTGGCACCCTCTGAGATATCGGAACACTGCTATCGTGTCTCCCCTGGTCCTTCTCTTCATCAAACTAGACATACCCAGCTCCTGCAGCCGTTCTTCATATGTCTTAGTCTCCAGTCCTCTAATCATCTTGGTTGCTCTTCTTTGCACTCTTTCCAGAGTCTCCACGTCTTTTCTACATCGTGGCGACCAAAACTGTATGCAGTATTCCAAGTGTGGCCTTACCAAGGCACTATACAGTGGCATTAACACTTCACGCGATCTAGATTCTATCCCTCTGTTGATGCAGCCTAGAACTGTGTTGGCTTTTTTGGCAGCTGCTGCACACTGCTGGCTCATATTTAAATGGTTGTCCACTAGGATTCCGAGATCCCTCTCACAGTTGCTACTATTGAGCAAGGTACCACCTATACTGTACTTGTGGATTTGGTTTTTCTTGCCTATATGTAGGACCTTACTTTTTTCACAATTGAATTTCATTTTATTAGACAGTGCCCAATGTTCAAGTTTGTCTAGATCCTTCTGTATCTTAAGCCTATCTTCTGGAGTGTTGGCTATTCCTGCCAGCTTGGTGTCGTCTGCGAATTTGATGAGTTCCCCATTTATCCCCTCATCCAAATCGTTGATGAAGATGTTAAAGAGTACTGGGCCTAAAACAGAGCCTTGGGGGACTCCACTGCATACTTCCTTCCATGTAGATGCAGTTCCATTGAGGACTACACGTTGAGTGCGGTTGGTCAGCCAGTTACGAATCCATTTGGTGGTGCTGCTGTCTAACCCACAATTTTCTACTTTATCTAATAGTAGGTTATGGTCTACTTTATCAAATGCCTTACTGAAGTCCAGGTAAATTATATCAACAGCATTCCTCTGGTCCACTGATTTTGTTACTTTGTCAAAGAATGCAATTAGATTCGTCTGGCATGATCTGTTTTTGACAAACCCATGTTGGCTTTTGGCTATTACTTTGCTCTTCTTTGCACTCTTTCCAGAGTCTCCACGTCTTTTCTACATCGTGGCGACCAAAACTGTATGCAGTATTCCAAGTGTGGCCTTACCAAGGCACTATACAGTGGCATTAACACTTCACGCGATCTAGATTCTATCCCTCTGTTGATGCAGCCTAGAACTGTGTCAGGGCACGTGGGGCGTTGCCTGCCAGCTGGCCAGCACGCATGTGTGCGCTGGCCAGCTGACTTCGGCCTTCTTTTGAGGCCATTTTTCGCCCTCTGGAGCCTTCAGGGAAGCCTCCTGAAGGCCTCTGAAGGCTCCAGAGGACGAAAACTGGACTTACAAGCAAACCGGAAGTGCATTCCCTCACTTCTGGTTTGTACGTAGGGCCGGTTTTTCGCGCTCCGGAGCCTTCAGGGAAGCTCCTGAAGCCTCTGGAGGGCCTCCGGGTGGGGCAGGGGAGGCTGTTTTCACCCTCCCCACACTCCTCTAAAGCCTCTGGAGCCTGGGGAGGGCGAAAAAAGCAAGCGAAAAATGGGGGAGCACTGGTCGTGCTTTTGGGAGGTGAGCCAAAAAAGGTTCTCCATCACTGCCCTATGCTCTGCGGCATACAATACAATACAATAGCAGAGTTGGAAGGGACCTTGGAGGTCTTCCAGTCCAACCCCCTGCCTAGGCAGGAAGCCCTATACCGTTTCAGACAAAGGGCTATCCAACATCTTCTTGAAGACTTCCAGTGTTGGGGCATTCACCACTTCTAGAGGCAAGGAGTTCCACTGATTTATTGTTCTCACTGTCAGGGAATTTCTCCTCAGTTCTAAGTTGCTTCTCTCCTTGATTAGTTTCCACCCATTGCTTCTTGTTCTGCCCTCAGGTGCCTTGGAGAGTAGCTTGACTCCCTCTTCTTTGGGGCAACCCCTGAGATATTGGAAGGCTGCTATCATGTCTCCCTTGGTCCTTCTTCTCATTAAACTACAGCTACCCAGTTCCTGCACGATTCCAAGGGAATTATGGGATTTGATCCAGCTACCCACTCCAGGGGACTCTGGGCCTGTGGAGGCCAGAGATGCTGCTTCAAATAAAAGGGAATGTTTTGCTTTGGAGAATGTGTTTTTTGTTAGAAGAAATCTTTTCCAAAACGTCTATCTTGAGAACACGGTTTCCTGACCGGATTTTGAATCTTCAGGGAAATGGTGTTATGTGGCAGGGTTCAGGTTGCTTTCTTGTAAGACTCTTGAATCCAATCCTCTCTCTCTCTCTCTCTCTCTTTTTTCTCTTTTTACTCTTCTTACCTTCCTCTCCAGGAAATAGCAGGCACTTTGTGCCCAAGAAGCTTGCTTTGTTCTCCTTGGGTTGTGGTGGTGAGTCTGGCCGTGTAGTATCCATTCTTTCTATTTTCTTTCAAGGCTTTTAATACTTCTGCAAGGCTCCACGTTCCTCCGTTGCTGATTGGTATCTGTCTCTTGTTACCTGCGTCAGGAGGAATTGAGAACTGAATGCAGACAGGTTGAATGGACCTCAGTCATTCAGATATCACAAATAGGGCGGCAACTGAGAGTTTATGAGTCTATTGGCCTGGGAAAGGAAGTACAATACACCTCTCTCTCTCTCTCTCTTTCTCTCTCTCTGTGTGTGTGTGTGTGTGTGTGTGTGTCTTCTGTTTCTCTCTGCCTGTCTCTGTCTCTCTTTGTCTCTCTTCTTTCTGTTTCTCTCTCACTGTCTCTCTCTCTGTCTCTTTCTCTGTCTGTCTCTTTCTCTGTCTCTCTGTCTCTTTCTGTCTCTGTCTCTCTTTCTGTCTCTGTCTGTCTTTGCTTCTCTCTCTCACACTGTTTCACTGTCTCTCTCTTTCTATCTTTCTGCCTCTCTCTCTTTCTGTCTCTCTCTGTCTCTGTTTCTCTCTGTCTCTTCTTTCTGTCTCTCTCTCATTGTCTGTCTCTCTCTCTCTCTCTCTTCTTTCCGTCTCTCTCTTTCTCTCTCTCTCCTTGTCTCTCTCTCTCTTTCTGTGTCTCTCTGTCTTTCTCTCTCTCTCTCTGTCTGCCTCTCTTTCTGTCTGTCTGTCTGTCTGTCTCTTTCTGTCTCTTTCTGTCTCTCAGTCTCTTCTTTCTGTCTGGCTTTCTCTGTCCCTCTGTGTCTCTCTGTCTTTCTCTCTCTCTTTCCCTCTCTTTCTGTCTGTCTGTCTGTCTCTTTCTGTCTCTGTCTCTCAGTGTCTCTTCTTTCTGTCTGGCTTTCTCTGTCTCTATTTTTCTCTCTGTCTATGTCTCTCTCTCTTTCTGTCTCTCTCTCTCTGTCTCTCTCTCTGTCTGTCTCTCTCTCTGTCTCTGTTTCTCTGTCTGTCTCTCTTTCAGTCTCTCTCTCTTTCTGTCTCTGTCTTTCTGTCTCTCTGTCTCTGTCTGTCTCTCTGTCTATCTGTCTCTCTCTGTCTCTCTTTTTTTCTCTGTCTCTTTGTCTCTCTCTCTCTCTCTCTCTCTCTCTCTCTCTCTCTCTCTCTCTCTCTCTCTCTCTCTCTCTCTCTCGTCTCTCTTTTTTATGCCTATATATAGATACGAAGAAACAAATTCTGTGCCAACGTCCATTTGCATCAAAATCATTTAAACATTTTAAAGAGAGAACTTCACTCTTCGCTCAGCAAGCTGAATGTGGTTTCCAAAGTCCTTGATTTTTTTTTTTTTAATCTTCTGTTGTTGGTGGTGATGGTTTTATTGAAAGCGGGGGAGGGGTCTTTGCAGGGATAAGTGCTTCTCATTGGCACCACATTTGCAAAATGGGTCTTGGTCTGTTTGCTTAGTAAGTGGCAAGTGGAGTTGGCTGGGCAAGAATATTGGTCTGCATGCATGAGAGCAGGGTTCTCCAACCTTTGCAACTTTAAGTCTGAAGTACTTCAGCTCCCAGACTTCTCCAGCCAGCTTTGCTGGGAGCTGAAGTCCTTCAGACTTAAAGTTGCAAAGGTTGGAGACCCCTGCATGTGAGGGTTTGTGCCATTTGGCCCATTCGCGCAGCGGAATTGCATAAAAGGAAGTTGAATTTGCAACAGCGGTAATATCACAATGTTGTAAATCAACCAAGCAACCTTCCTCCTCCCCACCCTTTTGCTCCGGATGGATGACCTAGCAATGGGGCTTATGGTGCCTCAACACCTCTGCTTCTCTCTTAAAAGGAACTGAAGATCTATTTTAATCTTTTTTTTTTCCTTTTCTTTTTAGACGGCAAATGCGGTTTCTGCTTGGACCGCCTTTGTCCTTGTTCATTCAACACAACCGGCCCAGCAGCCGTTAAAACTGGGGCAAAGCAAATAAGCAGTGCTTTATAGCAGGGGTCTCGAACCTTTGCAACTTTAAGTCTGAAGGACTTCAGCTCCCAGAATTCTCCAGCCAGCTTTGCTGGGAGCTGAAGTCCTTCAGACGTAAAGTTGCAAAGGTTGGAGACCCCTGCTTTAAAGGAAGTTAGGAAACTTTTAGAAGTGCAGGTGGTCCTCGACATACAAACAGTTCACTGAGGGACCAGTATAACAGCACTGAAAAACGTGACTTACAGTAGTGGCCAAAAGTGTGGAAACCTTCTGTGTACTGTGTTTTTGAGGTTTGGTGGCTAATAATACCACTTTTGGGGGGAAGTAGTACCATAAAATTATATATCAATGGAAAGATAATTTAATCAAGAATGAAATGCAATAGCTTTTATGAAGGATTTGCTATTAGAATAGCAGCTATAAAGAAGAAAAGCGAAACATGTAGAAAAAAAGGAGATATACAAAAATGATCACCATAGAAAAAAGGGAGACATACGAAAATTATCACCATGTCAGTTTTACCTTTAGCACGAATGGTGGTCAGTTAATATCGTTAGCATGAATTATGGCCTTACAATGTCTTCCCATGGAGTGAACCAAGTCACACTTGGAATACGGCATCCAGTTTTGGTCACCACGATGTAGAAAAGATGTGGAGACTCTAGAAAGAGTGCAGAGAAGAGCAACCAGGAGGATGAGGGGACTGGAGGTCTTCTAGTCCAACCCCCTGCCTAGGTAGGAAACCCTACATCACTTCAGACAAATGGCTATCCAACATCTTCTTGAAGACTTGCAGTGTTGGGGCATTCACAACTTCTGGAGACAAGCTGTTCCAACTGACTAATTGTTCTAACTGTCAGGAAATTTCTCCTCAGTTGTGAGTTGCTTCTCTCCTTGATTAGTTTCCACCCATTGCTTCTTGTTCTGCCCTCAGGTGCCTTGGAGAATAGCTTGACTCCCTCTTCTTTGTGGCAGCCTCTGAGATATCGGAACACTGCTATCATGTCTCCCACTAGTCCTTCTCTTTAAACTAGACCTACCTAGTTCCTGCAACCATTCTTCATATGTTTTATCCTCCAGTCTCCTAATCCTCTTTGTTGCTCTTCTCTGCACTCTTTCTAGAGTCTCCACATCTTTTCTACATCGTGGCGACCAAAACTGAATGCAGTATTCCAAGTGTGGCTTTACCCAATGCCTTATAAAGCGGTATTAACCCTTCACGTGATCTTAATTCTATCCCTCTGTTGATGCAGCCTAGAACTGTGTTGGCTTTTTGGGCAGCTGCTGCCCATGGCTGGCTCCTATTTAAATAGTTGTCCACTAGGACTCCAAGATCCCTCTCACAGTTGCTACTATTGAGCAAGGTACCACCTATACAGTGGGGGGTTTCTGCAGGCTCGCACCTACTCACGAGAGCCGGTTGGTGAAATTTAGAGAACCGGTGAGAGGGGGTTCCACTGGCATACCTGGAAGTAAATCTGGCCCGCTGCTGCCAGTGACCCAACGGGAAGGAAAGGAAAGGAAGGAAGGAAGGAAGGAAGGAAGGAAGGAAGGAAAGAAAGAAAGAAAGAAAGAAAGAAAGAAAGAAAGAAAGAAAGAAAGAAAGAAAGAAAGAAAGAATTTATCATCACAATTGAGTCCAAAATTTTGGTTGCTAAGCAAGAGCGTTGTTAAATGAGTTTCACCACATTTTAAAAGGTGGCCACTCCCACCCTGTCACATGACTGCCAAGCCACGCCCACAAAATAGGCCACACCTACAGAGTAGGTTCTAAAAAATTTGAAACCCACCACTGCACCTATACCCTACCTTGCTTCAGGAGGCTTCCCTGAATGTTCCAAAGGGCAAAAAACGTCCAGATGAGCAAACCGGAAGTCACCATTCCCGAACTTCCGGTTTGGCTGTAGGGCCGTTTTTTGCCCTCCTGGGGCTTCAGGGAAGCTCCTGAAGCCTCCGGAGGACCTCCGGGGTGATGGGGGAGGCTGTTTTTACCCTCCCCAGGCTCCTAGAAAGCCTCTAGAGCCTGGGGAGGGTGAAAAAAGCACCCCCAAAGCAGGGAGGAGCGCATGGGTTGCGCACATAGCATTATGGGTGTGGTATGCCTGTGCACGACCCCCCTGCACTCCCCCAACTTTTAGCACGTGATCCAAAAACGGTTAGCCGTCACTGCTCTATACAATTTCTTAAGGTTATGACAAAATCACATGGAAATGGACAAGGAACTCTTAAGAAAGAGAGGTTTAACATGCAGGATTGGCAGCTGATTAGGAAAGGCTGACTGTCATCAGTGCCTTTAAGAACTTGCTTAAGGTTGTGTGTGTGGGGGGGCGGTTTAAAAACACAATTACTATATATGTATGCTTTTCTATTATATCACTGTTTTTATTTAAAAAAAGGAGAAAAATTAAATATGCACACTGAAAAAGAATTATAAATACCATCAACCTAAAAGGGAGCTCGCTCAGAAGCTGAAATACACCAAGTAAATGAGAGGAAGAGTGGGAAGGAGAGGGGAGAGGTAAGGGAAGAAGAGAGGGATAGGAGAGAGGGTAAGGGGGGGGGAGAAGAGGAGGAGAGAAAGAAGGAGTGGAAAGGGGAGAGAGGGGAAGGAGAGAGGAAGAGGAAGTAGAGAAGAGAAGACGACAGAGGGAAGAAAGGAGGTAGGGAAGAGGAGGAGAGAAAGGAGGCGTGGAAAGGGGAGAGAGGAGAAGGAGAGAGGAAGGGGAAGTAGAGAAGGATAACAGATGGAAGAAAGGAGGTAGGGAGGAGGGGGAGAGAAAGAAGGAGTGGATAGGGGAGAGAGGAGAAGGAGAGAGGAAGAGGAAGTAGAGAAGGATGACAGAGGGAAGAAAGGAGGTAGGGAAGAGGAGGAGAGAGGGAGAAGAAAGTGAGGGATAAGGTACAAATACGGTGTATGGAGAGCAGAAAAGCCAATCATTGTTTTGGGGAGTTGATGGTAAGATGAATTGAGGTAAACATTTAACAATATAATATGATGTCGGTTATGTAATAGTATACATGTGGTTATTTGTTATGAAAATAGAAAAATAAAAAACTTTAATCAGAAAAAAAAGAATTTGCTTAGCATTTAAAGGCAGCATTTATTCAAAAGCCATGATGTCGAACCTGTGGCACGCGAAGCCTTGTCTCCTGGCATGCGCAGCACTGCCTGTTTGTCTTCTGGGTTCCTGGCACGCATGCGCATGCATCGATCAGCTGTCCTTCGCGGCACGGCAGTGCCAAAAACCGGTGTGTGCATGTGTGCCGGCCAACCGATTGCCCAGTGTGCATGCACGCCAGAACCCGGTAGTTCGGATTTTCCAGAGTATGATCCTTTCACGTGTGCGGCACTGCCGAAAAATGGCTTGCGCATGCACGCTGGCCAACTAATTGTCGGGTGCGCATGCGTAATAGAATCCAGAAGTTTGGCTTTTCTGGAGCACGGCCCCGTGAGTGTGCAATGTTTCCGCATGACTTTTTCAGCACTGGGTGCCCGAAAAGGTTTGCCCTCAGTGCTCTAAAGCAGGGGTCTCCAACCTTGGCAACTTTAAGTCTGAAGGACTTCAGCTCCCAGAATTCTCCAGCCAGCAAAGCTGGCTGGAGAAGTCTGAGAGCTGAAGTCCTTCAGACTTAAAGTTGCCAAGGTTGGAGACCCTTGCTCTAAAGTGATGTAGAGACAACGGTTGGGCTGCAGAAACCCCAGAAGTTGATGGCTCCATGGTAACGTGTCAGTGTGAGGTAAGGAGGGCATATTACGGTCTCTTTAACTGTGATTTGCAAATGGTGGGAAAGACTGAAAGGTGATTTGCCTATCCGATAGCTGAGTTTACATCACAAATTAAGGCAAAGCCGGAGAAAACCATGTTAAGGTGCAGAAGGGCAGAAACCAGGCAATTATTAACAGATTAATAGAGTTGGAAGGGGACTTGTAGGTCATCCAGTGCAACCCCCACCCAAGCAGGAGACCCCTACATCATCCCCAACAAATGGCAGTCTAATCTCCCCTTGAAAGCCTCCAGGGATGAAGCTCCCACAACTTCCGAAGGCAACTTCTGTTCCATGGGTTGATTGTTCTCACTGTCAGAAAATTCCTCCTTATTTCTAGGTTGAATCTCTCCTTGGTCAGTTTCCATCCATTGTTCCTTGTCTGGCCTTCAGGTGCTTTGGAAAACAGGTTGACCCCTTCCTCTCTGTGGCAGGCCCTCAAATACTGGAAGGCTGCTATCCTGTCTCCCCTGGTCCTTCTCTTCACTAGACTAGCCATGCCCAGTTCCTGCAACTGTTCCTCATATGTTTTAGCCTCCATTAGGCTAATCCTCCTGGTTGCTCTTCTCTGCCCTCTTTCTAGAGTCTCAACATCTTTTTTGTAGTGTGGTGACTAAAACCGCATGGGCTGGGGAGTTCTGGGGGTTGAAGTCCACAAGTCTTAAAAGTTGCTCAGGTTGGACACCTCTGTCCTAAACAAAGCCAGGCATGGCTGGCTGGGGAATTCTGGGATTTGGGAATTCCTAAAGTTGCCTGGGTTGGGACCAGAATATCAATCGCTAAGCAAGGCATATAAGGAGGTGGTTTCGAAAGGCTCATCACTTACAATTTGGCCTACTTCTAACCCTAACCTTAACGTTCCTCATATGTTTTAGTCTCCAGTCCCCTAATCCTCTTTGTTGCTCTTCTCTGCACTTTTTCTAGAGTCTCCACATCTTTTTTATAGCCTGGTGACCAATTATGCTAGATTCCATTGTCTAGCCTTGAGATTTTTTTTTTTTAAGTGCAATAATTTGCAGAAAGAATTTTGAACCTTTGGAAAGTGCAATATTTTTGGCTGATGATTGTCCCTAAGGCTTTGTGGGAGGAAAGTATGTGAGAAAAATCTCATTTTCTGATATCGCACAGTTAGCTGGCCTTGGATTTTAGGCTGGTCTCCAGAATCCGGTGTCCTTCAGAAATGTTGACGTTGCAATTCCTCTTCTCCCGAGTTGTCTGAAAATTCTCGGGGTGGCAGTTCCAAGAAGTCTGGAAAGTCCAGGGGGGAGGAACTTACTCGACGGCAAAGTGTTTCTCCACATTGGTAGTTTAAGATGGGTGGACCTCAACTCTTAGAATTCCCCACCAGCGAAGCCAGCACTCATCCTAAAGCTACCAAGGGTGAGTGTCTGTGGAGTGTCTCCAAAGTTCTTGTTTTTCTTTCCCAAAAGGCAACTGGACTGGTTTTTCCTTGAGGAAGCGGAACAAAACGGTTAATTTCTCATGCAAGCAACTTCATCAGTTGAAACTTCATCCAAGAAACCTCCTTCCCCCATCCTCCCGTCTCAATAGTCAGTACCTGTCCTCCCTCCCTCACCCCATCACAACTGGTGAGGTTTCTTGAATCAATCAATCAATCAAATTTTTATTTGTATACCGCTCCCTCTCCCGGAAGGGACTCGGGGCGGTGCACAGGGGATTATAAAACATACAAACATAAAACAATATAAATATCTAAAATCAGATTAAATTACATTACCCCTTGCTAAAACCTAAAAACCTAAAACACTAAATCCCCTAAAAACCCAATTAAAAATTTAAATATACAGACTGGAGGTAGGAAAGATAAGTTAGGCCAGGCCGGCCTGTTGGAAGAAATATGTTTTGAGCTTTCGGCGGAAGGAGCGGAGGTCCGGAGTTGTTCTGAGGTTGGGGGGGTAGGTCGTTCCATAGGATAGGGCCTGCAACAGAGAAGACCCTTCCCCTGGGAGTCGCCCGCTGGCATTGCCTAGTGGATGGCACCCGGAGAAGTCCCTCTCTGTGCGAGCAAATCGGTCAGAGGGATGTATGGGGCAGGATGCAATCTCGCAGATGAGAAAATGAAACTGATACAGATACAGATTTACAGAGTTGGAAGGGACCTTGTAGGTCATCGAGTCCAACCTCCCACCCATGCAGGAGACTCTATACCATCTCCAACAGATGGCAGTCCAGCCTCTTCTTGAAAGCCTCCAGGGATGAAGCTCCCACAACCTCTGAAGGCAACTTCTGTTCCATGGGTTGATTGTTCTCCCTGTCAGAAAGTTCCTCCTTATTTCCAGGTTGAATCTCTCCTTGGTCCATTTCCATCTATTATTCCTTGTCTGGCCTTTGGGTGCCTTGGAAAATACCTTGACCTCCCTCCTCTCTGTGGCAGCCTCTCAACTATTGGAAGACTGCTATCCTGTCTCCCCTAACTTTGTTGTTAGTTTCGAAGCCGTGTCCAACCCATTGCAACCCCATGGACAATGCTCCTCCAGGCCTTCCTGTCCTCTACCATCCTCTGGAGTCCATTTAATCTCACGCCTACTGCTTCGGGGACTCCATCCAGCCTCCTCCTTCTCTGCTGTCCCCTTCTTCTTCTTTTGCCCTCCATCGTTCCCAGCATGAGGCTCTTCTCCAGGGAGTCCTTCCTTCTCATTAGGTGACCAAAGGATTTGAGTCTCCTCTTCAGGATCATTTTCTTCTTATTCCCCAGGGGGGGAAATGTTCAGAGGCCTTTTGGAAAAGCACTTTTCAGTATCCAGGTTGATACATTGCTCTAAAGCCAGTCTCTGCCACTACTAGTCCTTGTTGACAGATTTAGCACAAGCATCAGCTCCAAAGACCCCGGCGTTTAGTGAATTTGAAGTTACAACAGCACTCAAAAACATGACTTATTTCACACTTACGACCGTTGCAACATCCCCATGATCATACGATGAAAATTCAGATGCTTGGCATCTGGTTCATATTTATGATGGTTGAAGAGGCCCGGGGTCACGTGGTCACTTTTTGCACAAGCGAAGACAATTGGGAACCCAAATTCATTTAACAACCATGTTACTGAGCCGTGGTGGCGCAGTGACTAGAGTGCAGTACTGCAGGCTACTTCTGCTGGCTGCCGGCTGCCTGCAATTTGGCAGATCGAATCTCACCAGGCTCAAGGTTGACTCAGCCTTCCATCCTTCCGAGGTGGGTAAAATGAGGATCCAGATTGTTGGGGGGCAAGAGGCTGACTCTGTAAACTGCTTAGAGGAGGGCTGTAAAGCACTGTGAAGCGGTATATAGGTCTAAGTGCTATTGCTATTACTAACTTAACAAACACAGTAAGAAAAAGTCATAAAATGGGGCATAACTCACTGAACGCATTTCTGATTTAGCAAGGGAAATTTTGTCCTCCGTTGTGGTTGTAAGTTGGGAATTACCTGTAGCTCATCGCTCCACCTTCCTATTTCCGCAATTAGTATTAATCTTTATTAGTTTGATGTGACTAAGTATAACATATTGCACTCCATGGGAATCTAGATAATGAGGCCATTCAATCAGCAGGTTTGGCATGCTATATGACCATAACCATTGATTTACTGGCGGTTTTTTCTTACAACCTGAACAATCATGGTGTTTTTTTGTGCAAAGGAGCATTCGGCTATAAATTTATTCTGGGGGGGGAAAAACACCTTTGCGAAATAAGGAGGTGAGAGGTCTTCAAAGGAGCATGCTAAACCGTTTTAAGTTAGTGCAACTGGTTTGCATAATACACAGTCCTTCCCCTTTTTAAAAAGAAAATATCACGCTCCAGAAAACTCTTGAGCTGTTAACTTCTAAAAAACAAAATTACTTGTTGACATCAAGGAATAATCCCTGGCTCATTTGGTTAAACTGAAATATATTATATTATCTATATAAATAAAAATGTAACTATGAGTTTGTTCAAAACCGCTACTCTCTGAAAGTACTGCACCGATCGCTTCCTAAATTTTCACACAACGTTCCTTTGAAATACGGCACCAATTTTATATATATATCCATCTACCTAATTTATGTATGTATGTATGTATGTGTGTATATATATATATATATATATATATATATATATATATATATATATATATATATATATATATATATATATATATATATACACACATACATACATACATACATACATACATACATACATACATATATATATATAGTGAGGATGTCACACCTGTGCCAGGTACACGCAACGGAAATGTAAAAAATTAGGTAGATGGATACAGAGAGAGCAGTGAGCCACAGGTATTATGTCATCCTTTATGACATAAAATACTCTGTCCATAAGATTCAAGGAGAAATATAGTAGGTAGGTAGGTAAGTAGGTAGGTGGAGAGAGGTAGAAATATAGTAGGTAGGTAGGTAGGTAGGTAGATGGGTAGAGAGGGAGAAATACAGTAGGTAGGTAGGTAGAGGGATAGAGAGAGGGAGAAATACGGTAGGCAGGTAGGTAGGTAGGTAGGTAGGTAGAGGGATAGAGAGAGAGAGGGAGTATGTAGGTAGGTTGGGGGTTGTGTGTACGTGTTTGTGCGTGCAGGTGTAGATCTACACACAGATTTGTTGGCCATTTAACCAGAGTAGGCCACAGCAATGAGTGGCCGGGAACGGCTAGTTATATTATAAGTCTATTTGCTATTGCTACCTCACAAAGCCTGAAAGGACAAGTCAAGTCTGACTACTAATGAGATCACCTTCATGCCACTTTCTTGGCTACAAAATTGAAGGTGTTTCCCCCCGTGTCTTTCCTTAAGCTACAGTGCTACCTCAGTACTCAACTGTCTCTTATCTCAACTGTCAACTTATCTCTGGGGACTTTGGATCAGACTATCTTTCCTGTCCCAAGAGTCGGGATAGTGTAGTGGTAAAGACACTGAAGTACAAGTGGGAAGTCCTAGTATCTACTCCTTCTTCTCCTCCTTCAGGTATGAAAGTTTCCTGGAAGAGTTTGGGCCACCATCCATTGCAGCATGGTCTAGTGGTGAGGGCCCTGACTAGAGTGGAAAGATCCAGATTCCGATAGGGATGAAAGGGACCTTGGAGGCTTTCTAGTCCAACCCCCTGTTTAGGCAGGAAACCCTACACCACTTCAGACAACTAATTATCCAACATCTTCTTAAAAACTTCCAGTGTTGGAGCATTCACAACATCTGGAGGCAAAGTTGTTCCACTGATTAATTGTTCTCACTGTCAGGAAGTTTCTCCTCAGTTCTAAGTTGCTTCTCTCCTTGATGAGTTTCTATCCATTGCTTCTTGTCCTGCCCTCAGGTGCTTTGGAGAATAGCTTGACTCCCTCTTCTTTGGGGCAACCCCTGAGATATTGCAACACTGCTATCATGTCTCCCCTAGTCCTTCTTTTCATCAAAGTAGACCTACCCACTTCCTGCAACCGTTCCTTATATGTTTTAGCCTCCAGTTCCCTAATCCTCTTTGTTGTTCTTCTCTGCACTCTTTCTAGAGTCTCCACATCTTTTCCGCATCGTGGCGACCAAAACTGAATACCGCATTCCTCCTGTTCCCCTGATAAATTATGGGGCAGCAGTAAGCAGGAGCCCCAGTTTTCCATCCCTTTTCATTTCCATAGGTGGCTGTGTGTGCTGCTGTCCCTCCACAGCCGGGCTGTGCTCTCCGTTGTCCTAGCTGATTAATTGAGGGTTTCACTTCGCACTCCATCATCACCTGAAAAAGAAAGGGCAAGCATTGGCATCTGCCCAAAATTGCAGGGTCTCTATGTCAGGTTTGGGCCTGTTTCCAGGAAGCTTCTGTTTTGCACTGTTGCTGAAGTTTTCGTCTAGCCCAGGGGTCCCCAACCTTTGCAACTTTAAGTCTGAAGGACTTCAGCTCCCAGAATTCTCCAGCCAGCTTTGCTGTTTCTGCCCTTCTGCACCTTAACATGGTTTTCTCCGGCTTTGCCTTAATTTGTGATGTAAACTCAGCTATCGGATAGGCAAATCACCTTTCAGTCTTTCCCACCATTTGCAAATCACAGTTAAAGAGACCGTAATATGCCCTCCTTACCTCACACTGACACGTTACCATGGAGCCATCAACTTCTGGGGTTTCTGCAGTCCAACCGTTGTCTCTACATCACTTTAGAGCAGGGGTCTCCAACCTTGGCAACTTTAAGTCTGAAGGACTTCAGCTCCCAGACTTCTCCAGCCAGCAAAGCTGGCTGGAGAATTCTGGGAGCTGAAGTCCTTCAGACTTAAAGTTGCTAAGGTTGGGGACCCCTGGTCTAGCCCACTCGAAGGCACATTAAGTGACCAAGGCAAGTCTGTGCAATTTCTATCTCATCAAAAGCCTCGTGTGTTAAGATTTGTGCATGGAGTTTTAGGCATTGCGCTAAACCATCTCAGTTGTGGTTTCAGGCTTCTTGCAATATTTATTTATTTATTTATTTATTTAATCGGATTTTTATACCGCCCTATCTCCCAAAAGGGACTCAGGGCGGTGCACAGAAAGGATAAAAAGTAGTAAAAACAATGATAATATAAAAGTTAAAAATACAGTAAATACAATGGGTCTGTGCTAAAACTTATACTTAAAAACAGTTAAAATTATTATAATTGGGACGATCATAAAAGCTATGCTAAGCCAGCGACATGGAATAGGTGTGTTTTTAAAGTTCGACGGAACAGGAGAAGGTCCGTCATGGTGCGGAGGTCGGGGGGCAGGTCGTTCCAGAGGGCAGGGCCTGCCACAGAGAAGGCTCTCCCCTTGGGGGTCGCCAGCCGGCATTGTCCGGCAGACGGTACCCTGAGGAGGCCCTCTCTGTGGGAGCGGACAGGTCGAAGGGAGATATGTGGTAGGAGGCTGGCACCTCCTACCAACGAGGGCTTTATTTATTCATTCATTTATTTATTTTATTTGTTTGTTTGTCAAACATATACAAGAGAGAAGGTATAAGTATGACCATAAACATGAACGAAGGAAGTGAATACAGATAAATGGGGACAGTAGGACAGGGACGGTAGGCACACTGGTGTGCTTATGCACGCCCCCCTTTACGGACCTCTTAGGAATGGGGTGAGGTCCACGGTAGACAGTTTGAGGTTAAAGCTATGGGGGATTTGAGGATATAACAACGGAGTCAGGTAGACCCTTCCAGGCATTGACCCCTTAGTTGCTGAAGTCGTATTTTCTGCAATCGAGATTGGAGCGGTTTACCTTGAGTTTGTATCCATTGTTTGCCTGTGTGTTATTGAGGTTGAAGCTGAAGCAGGCAAGACGTTGTAGCAGACAATTTTGTGCACTATGCTTAGATCAGACTATAGGCGGCACAGTTCCAGATTGTCCAATCCCAAAATTTCAAGCCTGGTGGCATAAGGCAGGGGTCTCCAACTTTTGCAACTTTAAGTCTGAAGGACTTCAGCTCCCAGAATTCTCCAGCCAGCTTTGCTGGCTGGAGAATTCTGGGAGCTGAAGTCCTTCAGACTTAAAGTTGCAAATGTTGGAGACCCCTGGCATAAGGGATTCTATTTGACATATCATCGTTAAAACAAACCACAGCACAACGAAAGAAAAGATTTCCTGCAGGGGGATAAGATATCTGGGATCAATTGGGACTACCTTTACATTGGGTGCCCAATTGAAGCCTTTGTGGTTCAATCCTTCCAGAACCTTCGTCAAGATCCCATTCTCAATCCACAAAGAATTGTGTTTGCCCCTCCCAGTGCTCCCGAGCAAGACCTCCATCACCACTGCAACATCCTGACAGCAGAGGAGCTACATCATCGTTAAGGAGTCAAAGTTCCTAGCCTTTTTCAAAGGACTCTTTTGAGAAAGGGGAACATTAGTCTTCCAGAGTTAGCAGATTTAATAGATTAACAGAGTTGGAAGGGACCTTATAGGTCATCTAGTCCAATCTCCCCCTACCCCGCTCAAGCAGTAGACCCTACACCATTCCTGACAGATAGCAATCCAGTCTTTTCTTGAAAGCCTCCAGTGATGAAGCTCCCACAACTTCTGAAGACAACTTTTGTTCCATTGGTTGATTGCTCTCACTGTCAGAAAGTTCCTCCTTATTTCCAGGTTGAATCTCTCCTTGGTCAGTTTCCATCCATTATTCCTTCTCTGGACTTCAGGTTCCTTGAAAAATAGCTTGACTCCCCTCCTCTCTGGGGCAGCCCCTCAAATATTGGAAGGCTGCTATCCTGTCTCCCCTGGTCCTTCTCTTCACTAGACTAGCCAGGCCCAGTTCCTTCAACCGTTCTTCATATGTTTCAGCCTCCAGTCCCTTAATCCTCCTAGTTGCTCTTCTCTGCACTTTTTCTAGAGTCTCCACGTCTTTTTTTATAATGTGGTGACCAAAACTGGATGCAGTACTCTAGGTGTGGCCTTACTAAGGCTTTATGGAGTGGTGTTAGCACCTCCCTTGATCTTGATTGTATCAATCAAGATTGTATGATTGTCTGACTTCTACCCAGGCTTGTCTGCAGAGGGGGAAAAAGGCGTTGTTAGCTGAGATCGAGCGTGCCCAGCGAGCTGAGGAGTTAGCACGTGCCCCAAGAACCATTCTGTGCATTCCAGAACATCCTGTGCTCAAACTTCTGTGGTTGAAAGTTGGTTACGAGTCTCCACCCCCCACCCAACTCCGGTTACAGAAGGAAAGGCTGTCACTTGTCCTCCTGAACCTGATAGCGAGCTGACTGGGGAGACCTTTGTCTTCCTGTCATCTTGTTTTGTGAGCTTTTTGTGTGAGACGATGCTCCGGGCTGGTGTCAACTTTTGGCGTTGTCTGGTCACATCTCGATGCAGAGATGGGCAAGGGGAACGGAGTTAACTGCCCAGTTACCTTCCAGAGAGGCCAATGGAAAGGCAGTTCTCCCGTGGCTTTCCACCTGCAGTTGTGCCCCTTGAATTCTCAAAGTGTTGAACAGGAAGGACAACCACACGGACTTTACTTTCTAAGCTTCTTGCCAGTAGTTGCAAAGATGCTGTCGATTAACTAGCCTGGCCTTGAATGCTTTCCCCCCCAATTTTTATGGGCATAAATTACATTTAGACAAGCATTTGGGGATTCGCTCTTGGCACGGATTTCCAGCTGCTTCAGGGGAGACCTCTCAGCCTGCAAAATAATAATAATAATAAAAACTTCAGTAGAGAATTGCTTCATCGTTTTTCTGAGGCAGAGGTTGTTTGTTTTTTTCAAAGTTGAAGTCCACGTGTCTTCAATCTGCATTTTTCACTTGCTGCTCCTGGTGGATTTTCTCGGCTGGTGAAACAAGGATGGGTCTTCTGCTTTTGTGAGGCGCGCACTGATATCTCCATGCAGAGAATCTGCAAAGAGAAAGTAACTGTGATCCAGTTATTAGAATGTGAGACTCCAGAGGAACTGGCCAGTGGAAGATTGCAGGTGGACGCTAAATCTGTTGTGTGCTGCCTCTGTTTATCCTGATCACTCTTAGAGATTTGTTGGGAAAAGGTGAGGGGAAATTTATTATTATTATTATTATATTACAGTTTGTTGCGCCGTCAACCAGATGTTCAGACTGCATGTTTATTAGAGGTGTGGTAGGAGATAAGCTGTTTCTGAGTATTTATTTTGCGTAAAGTTTTTTATTTTTTCATTTTCAGAACATATAACCGCATATATACTATTACATAGCCAACATCGTAGCGTATTATTAAATGTTTACATCAATTCATCAACTTTCCATCAACTCCCCAAAAAAAGAATTATTGGCTCTTCTGCTCTCCATACACCATATTTGTACCTTATCCATCACTTTCTTCTCCCTCTCTCCTCCTCTTCCCTACCTCCTTTCTTCCCTCTGTCATCCTTCTCTACTTCCCCTTCCTCTCTCCTTCTCCTCTCTCCCCTTTCCACTCCTTCTTTCTCTCCTCCTCTTCCCTGCCCCCTTTGCCCTCTCTCCTATCCCTCTCTTCTTTCCTTATCTCTCTCTACTCTACTACCCACTCTTCATCTCATTTACTTGGTGTATTTCAGCTTCTGAGCAAGCACCATTTTATGTTGATGGTATTTAGAATTCCTTTTAAGCTGTTTCTGAGGAGGAGGAGGAGGAGGAGGAGGATGATAATGTGGTTAATCTTTGGTGAGATTCATAGCCTTTGGGACTGGTTGGTAGCTCAACAGCTCGAGTCCTAACCAAGGACTTAGGAACTGTTAAGATAACGTCGGAAGATCTAAGCTGTTCCAAGTAGGGTGGTTTTATGTAGAGTCAGGATGTTCAAGTCCGGTAAATTTAGAGTTTCCAAATAGCGAGGTAGCCCTTTAGGTATTGCTCCAAGGGCTCCAATTACAATCGGGACAACACACGATTTCTTTTTCCACAGTCGCTCAACTTCAATTTGCAAGTCCTGTGATTTTTTTCTTGCTGCTTATTTTCAATTCATGCATCACCAGGTATTGCAATGTCAATGAACCATACTTTTTTCTTTTCAACTATTGTTATATCAGGTGTGTTGTAGGACAAGTGCCTGTCAGTCTGAATTCTGAAGTCCCACAAGATCTTAACTTTCTCATTCTCTAAAACCTTCTGAATTTGATGTTCCCAGGGATTTTTGCTGTACTCCAATCCAAACTTTTGGCACAATTTCCAGTGAATGATCTTAGCAACGCGGTCATGGCGTTGTAGGTAGTCAGTTTGTGAAATTCTGCTGCACCCACTGATCAGATTGTTGTTGTTGTTGTTGTTGTTGTTGTTGTTGTTATTATTATTCTGTGGTTAATCTTTGGTGAAATTCACAGCCTTTGGGGCTGGTTGGTAGCTCAACAGCTCGAGTTCTAACCAAGGACCTAGGGACTGTCAAGGTAACATCGGAGGATAGAAGCAGTTCCAAGCAGGGTGGCCCTTTGTAGAGTTAGAATGTTCAAGTCCGGCAAAATAATAATAATGATAATGATAATAATAATAATAATAATAATAATAATAATAATAATAATAATAATAATAATGATTAGTGGCACAGTCAGCCAGATGTTTGGACAGGATTGGGCATTTTCATCCACCTATCAAGTCCTTTCTGAGGACCAGAGATACGTAGCTGGTGGTTTTGAACGTTGTTAAAGATGTCATTGCAGGATGCAAGCTGTTCCAAGAATCCCTGCCTTTTGCAGTTAGCTGGTGGTGATTTTGTGGTGTTCAAGGTGATTGTGGTTGTTACATTTAGATCTATTGGTCATCCAAGTTCAGTGAACTCTGGGCAATAGTTGTATAGCCGTCCATGCAACTCTTTAAAAGCATAAGAGAATCGCTTTGGGGTGAGAGAAAAATGGGGGTGTGGCTCATCTTTACTTGGATGCTTTAGCTGGGATATTGAACGGAATGCTACCATCCAAACAAACTTATCGAAAAGTGATAGAAAAGATTCAGAAGAAAAGATATAATACATATAAAAAGAATAAAAAGAGGAGAGGGGAAATCTAGGAACAGGGGATTAGTAAAATTCTTTCTTTCTTTCTTTCTTTCTTTCTTTCTTTCTTTCTTTCTTTCTTTCTTTCTTTCTTTCTTTCTTCCTTCCTTCCTTCCTTCCTTCCTTCCTTCCTTCCTTCCTTCCTTTCTTTCTTTCTTTCTTCCTTCCTTCCTTTCTTTCTTTCCTTCTTTCTTCTTTCCTTCCTTCCTTCCTCTTTCTCTTTCTCTTTCTCTTTCTCCTTTCCTTCCTTCCTTCTTTCTTTCACTATTTCACCTTCCTTTCTCTTTTCTTTCTTTCTATCTCTCCTTCCTTCTCTCTCTCTCTCTCTCTCTCTCCTTCCTTCCTTCCTTCCTTCCTCTTTCTCTTTCTCCTTTCCTTCCTTCCTTCTTTCTTTCAGTATTTCACCTTCCTTTCTCTTTTCTTTCTTTCTATTTATCTCTCCTTCCTTTTCTCTCTCTCTCTCTGTCTCTCTCTCTCTCCTTCCTTCCTTCCTAACTTCCTTCCTTCTTTCCGTCCCACTTCTTTACTAGAGAGTCTGAATGATGTACACACTGTTGATGTTATACGCAGTATATCTCAACCTCGGCTATTTTAGGATGTTTACATTCCAACTCCCAGAATTTCCCAGTCAGCATACTGGCTTGGGGAATTCTGGGAGCTGAAAGTTGTAACGTTTACAAACAATGTCGTAAGGATTTAAAACAATACCTCTCATGGCAATTCAATGGAGTTTTGTGCCACAGGTGACTTTGCTATTGTGGGAACATTTGCACATGGCTTTTCAGCAAGGACTTGGATGTACACGGTAATGGTGTCCATGTCAGGATTTCCAGCCTGGGTGGGTGGCCAGTGCTTTGATTCCAGCTGACCCTCAAAGTCCCTTACTTCCTCCTTTTGGCCCTCCTTGTCAGTTCTCACTACCATCTGTGAAACTGAGAAAGAATCTTTTACTACCCACCATGTCCGTCTCATTTCATTCATTTCATTTATTCGACTTATTAACTGCCCCCTCTCCCCAAAGGGACTCGGGGCGGTGCACAGGCAAATATAAAAATACAATACATCACAATAAATACATAAATGCATTAAAACTATATTAAATTACACCCTGTGCTAAAAACTACCCCGTTAAAATCCCTAAAGCCCAATTTAAAATTTCTCTACTAAACAACTAAGGCTAAAAACGGTAGGTTAGGCCAGGCCGGCCTGTTGGAAAAAGTAGGTCTCACAAAAGCTTCTTCCTTCCTTTCCCATAACATATTACCAGAGCATCTAACTTTAGAAAAACCAAAAGAGAAACTTCTTATTTATAGTTTGCAAATGTTGCCTTTTCACAAAAGGTGCAGTTTTAATTTCCTTTTAATTGCACGCCGCCCAAAGCAAGTTTGGTGCGAGAGGGCGGCCATGTAAACACGATGCATCAAGAAATAAATGAAATAAGTTCATCTTTAATCTCGCGGTTGCAAAGCTCTCTATGTGGGTGCTTCCCTTGCGGGGGGAAAACTCAGATGCAGCTGTGGCTTGAAAGCAGCCCTTCTCTCCCCAGTTTAAGGGCTTAATAAATATTTGTATTATTTTATGATGATAGACCTAGAGATAATACAACTAATATAGCAATGGCAGGGCCTGCTGGTTAAAAGGCATATAGGGCGTTGCCTCCTACAGAATCAAACCACTGCTCCATCTGACTCAGCATTGTCTATAGGCGGTGAGAATGATTATCCAACACATACAAGTAGTGGCCAAAATTGTGGAAACCTTTTGGGAAAAGTGTATTTTTGAGGTTTGATGGCTAATAACGTCACTTGTTTTGGCAGTAATATCATGCAATTATATATCAATGGAAAGATGATTTAATCAAGAATGTAATTCAATAAGGTTTGTTCAATTATCTGTCTTCTATGACAAGTTATAACCAAATATAGCCGGCAATAAAACCCAATTAATGGAAGCAATCATTCAATCTTAGTTTCACATGATAACAGCTGCAGAGCTCAAAGACTTGGTTCACTCCATGGGAAGACATTGTAAGGCCATCATTCATGCTAAAGGTTACCCAACTAAGTATTAACTGACATGGTGACAACTTTTATATATTTTGTTTTTTCTATGGTGATAATTATTGTATATCTTGTTTCACTTGTCCAGGGGTCTGCAAAGTCGGCTCTTTTAAGACTGGTGGACTTCAACTCCCAGAGTTCCCCAGCCAGCATAGCTGGCTGGGGAATTCTGGGAGTTGAAGTCCACCAGTCTTAAAAGAGCCGACTTTGCAGACCCCTGACTGTCTTCTTTATAATTGCTATTCTAATACCAAATCCTTCACAAAAACTGTTCAATTCCATTCTTGATTAAGTTATCTTTCCATTGATGTACAATTTTAGGGTATGACTCCCCCCCCCCCCCCCCAGAAAAGTGGTGTTATTAGCCACCAAACCTCAAAAACGCAGTACACTTTTCCCAAAAGGTTTCCACAAGTTTGGCCACTACTGTATAATACACCTATCCATTAAGTATATGCTGGGATGACACGTATATAAATACTATTTAAAAAAATCTTTATCTTGGTTACTAGGAAGGTATTCGATGTGTAGACTCTAGAACGAGTGCAGAGAAGAGCAACGAAGATGATTAGGGGGCTGGAGACTAACACATATGAAGAACCGGTTGCAGGAACTGGGTATGTCTAGACTTACGAAAAGAAGGCCCAGGGGAAACATGATAGCAACGTTCCAATATCTCAGGGGTTGATACAAAGAAGAGGGAATCAAGCTATTCTCCAAAGCACCTGAAGGCAGGACAAGAAGCAAGGATGGAAACTAATCAAGGAGAGAAGCAACTTAGAACTAAGGAGAAATTTCCTGACAGTGAGAACAACTAATCAGTGGAACAACTTGACTCCGGAAGTTGTGAATGCTCCAACACTTTAAGAAGACGTTGGATAACCATTTGTCTGAAGTGTTGTAGGGTTTCCTGCCTAAGCAGGGGGTTGGACTAGAAGACCTCCAAGGTCCCTTCCAACTCTGCTATTGTATTGTATTGGACATAAAACGTCTTCATTTGTTATTGAAGAGCTGGGAGCATGAATATTTTTTTTTTGCTTCAACCAACCACTGATCTACTTTAAGAAATAATACCGATAGTTCTCGACTTACAGCACTTCACTTGACGTTACAAGGGCACTGAAGAAAAAGTGATTTAGGAGTATTTTTTACACGCATGACTTTTGCAGCATCCCCTCCCATTTGCTCTTGCATTAGCATATTTAGATCTGTGCATTTTCTGTCCTCTGTTCGCCAGATCGCATTCAAATTGACAGTGCTTGTTCTGCTTTCTGATGTACTGAACCAGTGTGAAAAAGGATTCCTTGAGAAACTCCAGACGTGGAAGGGAAAAACGGAGAAAAAAACCCAAAACAGCTATTGTATAATTTAGTAAAGCAAAAATGACTAATTTACATTTCCCCTGAGTTTTGGGGATAGTCTAATAATAGATTTTTTTTTTAAATGTCCTTTAGAAAGGGGAAATGCTCTTGAATGTTCTTAGGAACTTGCCCTCTGGCTGCCAGTCAGCCGGTGGGTTTGCGTTTGCGTTGGGAAACTACCAGCCAGGCAAGGAGAAAGGATCAAGTGGGGAATTAGCCTTGAGTCACTGCATAGTCACAAGAGACCTAGGACTGGCCCCCTATAGGTTCCCCAAGGGAAGACAAGCAGTCTGGCCAGATTTCTGGATTATAGGTAGAATACAGGAGCCAACTTGAACTGACTGTTTATGCCTGGGAATTTCAGAAGGATGAAAGAAAGTGAACCCTTGGCCTGGAGGTGGGCTTTCCCCACTGCTTGTGGACTGTTTTATTTGGGCTTGTCTGAAATTTACCCCCTGTATCCCCTCCCTTCTGTCTGTGTCATAAATCTCATCCACCAACAAGGTGCTGCGGCAGCCTATGAACATGCGCATTTCACATGCCAGCTGTAGGTATATGAGACCTGACTCTGGCCAAAGGTGTGCGTGGAATTCTCCTCCTTTCGGTGAAGGGGGCAGAGTTGGGGAGGCAAAAAATGGTGTATTCAGTGTATAAGACCCACCCAGATTTTCACCCTCTTTTTTGAGAAAAAAGGTGCATCTTATACATTGAAAAATATGGTATGTCTGGTTGTGCTGATTAAAGATCTGCCAGTTGTGTTGAGCACTGTTCATGAATCATCTTCATAGGTATTTTAATCTGCAGGGCATCATAGGTTGTTTTCTCTATCGGGGTCCAAATCTGGAAGAGGGCCATGACCATCATGGTTACCCTCTCCCTCGTTGTGCAAGGGGTGGGGTTCCGATTGTGACTTTGCATTCCTCATCGTGCAAATTTTGAGAAATTTTGACAGATCTCCCAAGCCTTCCACCCATGCAGATTTGAAGGGGACCACAATTCTTGGTATTTTCCAGGCTCACGGTGTCTCTATCGCATCAGGTTCCGCAAAAGGCCTGTGTGATTTAGCCTGAGTAAACCTTTAGCAGAACATTCTTTGAAGCAGAGCGTTGAAAGTGTTTGTTCTTCGATCTTTTCTAGGAAATAACTATGCAAATATGAGAATGTGTACAGTGTAGGACAGTCTTTTGATTGCATCAGACCGCAATTTGCCGAGTTCCCAGCCATCATAGTGATGATCGGGGAAGCTTGGGTGAGGGCTATAAATTGAGTAGTCCCCATTGTCAATGCCCATTTTTACCTAGGAATTCATTGGGTTATCTTGGCCAAGGCACTTTCTCAGGAATGCTGCTTCAGAAACATTATCCGTGATTTATACCCGATGATGCATTTAAGAAGCTTGCACAAACATTGGGAGAGTTAGAATAAGATCCCTGATTCCTCACATTTCTCCAAAGAGTTTAAGGTAATGCAATGTTGAGTTGTCCTCAATGACCTGTGAAATAAAGACTGAAAGTTAACTAGGTTGCATCGTATTGACCTCATTCAGTCAGGTAGATCAGATAGAACAATTAAGGGTAGATATTTCTGAGTGATTTATGCCACCCTGCAGCCATGGAAAGCTTGTTTTCGTCGTTGTTTTAGTACAGGGGTCCCCAAACTTGGCAACTTTTAAGACTTGTGGACTTCAACTCCCAGAATTCTTCAACCAGCATAGCTGGCAGGAGAATTTTGGGAGTTGAAGTCCATTGCCAAGTTTGAAGACCTCTGATCTAAATGGAGAGATTGCAGAGGAAGGGATTACAAGAGAGTAAATTATGCTGGCTGGAGAATTCTGGGAGTTGACGTCCACAAGTCTTAAAGTTGCCAAGTTTGAAGACCTCTGATCTAAGTGGAGAGATTGCAGAGGAAGGGATTACAAGAGAGTAAATTATGCTGGCTGGAGAATTCTGGGAGTTGAAGTCCACAAGTCTTAAAGTTGCCAAGTTTGAAGACCTCTGTTTAGTACAACCGTAGCTGGATGTTAGAAGTTCCTAATAAGAAATTGGATGGCGATCTACTCAGAACCAGTCAGGAAGCTTTGTTGGGAGCAATGATTTAATTGTCGACCTTGTCCAAAAGACAAGGTCTTTGTTTGTGCCATATTTCTTCTGAATATATCCTAAATCCAATTTGTATGGACTTCTCTTTGCAGTCCATCATTTGTAAGTTCTTTCCTGTGGTTTTGGAGCCCCAAAACCTGGTTGCTGCCTTGTTGAACTTAGTCGATCCCCAAAAACATTGATGTACCAGGAGGTAAACTGGTGAGGCTCCCTAATACCCCCGAATGTTTTTGCTGCGTTCTATAATAGTTACCGAGAACAAATGAAAACACTTCCCAACACTGCTATGTTGTGGTAACCTAGACGTTGGCATTTTGCTTTGTAGCATGCCAGCTTCCCTTTCTTGTATTAAAGGAAGCTTAGAAAAGAAAGCAATGTAAAAATATATATATATTGACTGCCAAAGGAGGTTCTCACAGGTTGATATCTTCAGGGAGCACACAATATATCCATTTTTAATCCCTTCTCGACAGGTTAAGGGCACTTTTGAGAATATGGATTAAGCTCATATCACATGCCTGGCTCAAAAATCCTGATTATTGTCGCTTCCTTTCCGCCCCTGTTGTTTATTTTCTTTCAACGTTAGGCAGACCGTTTCCAGAACCTATCCTCTTTTGCCTGCCTATAAAATAGATTTTTTTTTAAATTAAAAAAAAGACAAAGCTAATAATGGAAGTTATTCCTTCCAAAGTTTTCCTCCATCGTAGCTGCACTCCAAATATTTCGTGGGTCAAGAATTTTGACAATGGCTTTCCAGCCTTGGGAAAAATTTATCCGCCAAGTTTTAATTGATCTGCCTTTTCGTTTTGGCTTTTTAAGCAGCAAATAATGATAGCAGTGCAAATCGTTCGTCTTTCTGTCCGGTTTGTAGGAATATAGACAGCCGTTGCCCCAATTAAGAATCTATATAAATAAAAAGTGAACTATGAGTTTGTTTAAAACCGCTAATTCAGAAACTACTGCACCAATCGCCACCAAATTTTCACACAACGTTCCTTACAAGTGCAGCACCAATGATACGTACAGATTGTGTGGATGGCACACTGGTGCCAGGTACACACCACACAAAGGTAAAACTGCAGCTCTTCTGTGTGTTTTCCCTACTCACTCACTTGTCCCCCTGCCTCCTTCCGTCCCTCCCACCTCGCTGCTGGCAACGCCGGTGCCGCCACGCCCTCCGGCTCCTTCCACCCCTCCCACCTCGCCGCTGCCCCCCCCCCGCCAACTCCCTCCCCCCACAAGGCTGCTGCGGAGTCAGCGGCCTCTCTCTCCTCTCTCTCTAGGTAGGTAGGTAGGTAAGTAGGTAGGTAGGTAGAGAGATAGAGGGAGAAATACAGTAGGTAGGTAGGTAGGTAGGTAGGTAGGTAGGTAGGTAGGTAGGTAGGTAGGTAGGTAGGTAGAGGGATAGAGGGAGAAATACAGTAGGTAGATATGTAGGTAGGTATGTAGGTAGATAGGTAGGTAGGTAGATAGAGGGATAGAGGGAGAAATAGAGTAGGTAGGTAAGTAGGTAGGTAGGTAGGTAGGTAGAGGGATAGAGGGAGAAATACAGTAGGTAGGTAGGTAGGTAGGTAGAGGGAGAGAGGGAGAAATACAGTAGGTAGGTAGGTAGGTAGATAGAGTGATAGAGGGAGAAATACAGTAGGTAGGTAGGTAGGTAGGTAGGTAGGTAGGTAGAGGGATAGAGGGAGAAATACAGTAGGTAGGTAGGTAGGTAGGTAGAGGGAGAGAGGGAGAAATACAGTAGGTAGGTAAGTAGGTAGGTAGGTAGAGGGATAGAGGGAGAAATACAGTAGGTAGGTAGGTAGGTAGGTAGGTAGGTAGGTAGGTAGGTAGATAGAGGGATAGAGGGAGAAATACAGTAGGTAGGTAGGTAGAGGGATAGAGGGAGAAATACAGTAGGTAGGTAGGTAGATAGGTAGGTAAGTAGGTAGGTAGGTAGAGGGATAGACGGAGAAATACAGTAGGTAGGTAGGTAGAGGGATAGAAAGAGAGGATGGAGAAATACGGTAGGTATGTAGGTAGAGTAAGAGAGGAAGGGGAGGGAGAGGGAGGAGAAACCGAGGCAGAGAAGGAAGGGGGTCGCTGAGAGGGTCTATCAGGGGAAACTTTTTCATTTAACCAAGCTTTGCCACAGCAATGCGTGGCGGGTACAGCTAGTGATAAATAAAAATACTGTAGCCTGCTTACTGCCGAAATCTGATTTTATTTGTCATCCTCTGTGTTATCCAGGGGGGGGGGGGGTCTTCAAAAGTTCTAACAAGGGGTTCTCTGCCCGCTTGCTGGGTGGGCGTGGCCATGCTAGGTGTGGCCTAGTCGGCCTCCTGCACCACGGGAGGGGGAGGGGAGGCATTTTTGCCCGCCCCAGGCTCTGGAAGCTTTCGTCAAGCCTCCCGGAGGCCTCCCTAGGCTCTGGAGGCTGGAAATGAGCCTGTTTCCAGCCTTCCTGAACTTCTGGTAGGTCTGTGTTTTGCCCTGCCGGACCTTTTGCATGTGGCCTACACTTGCCTGCATGCAAAACAGGCCACATGGGGACTGCTGGGAGGGATGGGTTGGGCGGTGCCAGCCAACAGTGGGATTTGGGGTTTCTCTGAATTGCACAGAATCTTAGCTAGAGGTTCTCTCGAACCACCCCTGGCGAACTCCCACACCTGGGGTTATCCCTGCATATGCGGAGCATCTTAGACGGAAGAGAAACTGAATGTGAAATCTGAAGGCCAACACAACCGTCTCTCGTCTGACGTTGACATGGTGATGGGGCCCACGGAAGCAAACTTGCACACTGCTTTGTGGATTTCCTTTCCTTTCCCCTTGGAGTCCTAAGTGAGGAACAGAATGGTTTTGCTTATTCATGGTTTATTCAACAGCCCCAAGTTGGCTGGTTTCCCCTAACCTCTAAGCGCAGCCTGACAAAAAACCACTTGATGTTGCAACACAAGGCGTAAAGCTGTCGGTGGGTCACCTGACCACAGATCTGCTCGGGGAATTTTTTAAAGGACTGGCGCAGTGCAAGATGCCTTGGGGTGCCGAAGGCCTGGTCCTCACTCTCTGTGTGTGCTCCTCTCTCTTCGCAGAGGGATGCTAGCAGTGCCTCGGAATGCCTTATGTAGACCGTCAGAATCGAATTTGCGGATTCCTGGACATTGAGGATAATGAAGCCTGTGGGAAGTTCCTGCGTCGGTATTTCATCCTGGATACCAAAATCAACAGCCTTTTGTGGTACATGGACAATCCTCAGGTGAGACACTCCCTCTAAGCATTTTGTCATTCAAGAGCACTGGTGACGTAGTGGTTAGAATGAAGTATTGCAGGCTAATCTTTGCTCATTGCCAGCTGTTCGATCCTGACCGGCTCATGGTTGACTCAGCCTTCCATCCTTCCGAGGTGGGTAAAATGAGGATCCAGATTGTTGGGGGCAAGAGGCTGACTCTGTAAACTGCTTAGAAAGGGGTGCAAAGCACCGTGAAGCGGTATATAAGTCTAAGTGCTATGGTTATCGATGCCTTATCTCTCTCTGTCTATCTCCCTATCTCACACACTGTTTCTGTCTGTCTGTCTATCATCTATATTAATATCTATCTATCTATCTATCTTGACTCAGCCTTCCATTCTTCCAAGGTCAGTAAAATGAGGACCCAGATTGTTGGGGGCATGAGACTGACTCTGTAAACCACTTAGAAGTGATATATAAGTCTAAATGCTATGGTTATCAATGCCTTCTCCCTCTCTCTCTCTCTCCTCTCTCTCTCTGTTTCTGTCTATCATATATCTATTAATATCTATCTATTAACTATCCATTCATCAATCCATCCATTTATCCATCCATCCATCCATTTATCCATCCATCCATCCATCCATCCATCCATCCATCCATCCATCCATCCATCCATCCATCCATCCATCCATCCATCCATCTATCTATCTATCTATCTATCTATCTATCTTATTATCTATCATCTATCTATCTTAGTCTTTCTATTCTCAAAATACTCAAAGTATTGCAATTTGATTCTGACTGGATCAAAGTTGACTCAGCCTTCCATCCTTCTGAGGTCAGTAAAAGGAGGACCCAGATTGTTGGGGGCAAGAGGCTGACTGTAAACCGCTCAGAGAGGGCTGTAAAGCATTATGAAGTGGTATATACGGTAAGTCTAAGTGCTATTGTTATTAAGATGACATTAGATGAGATGGGTGCAGATGGTTTTTCAACTATCTCATGGAACTAAGTTCCAGTTACAAATGATATTTCTGCAGGCACATGAAAGCATTTAATGCATGTGGTTTGAAAATTGTAAATGACTTCCTGTGCAAACTGTCTTTCCCCTCAAAATTATCGAAAGATGCAATTGTAGTTTAATTTTTAAAATCTTCAGATGAATGTATGTTCCTGTCCATTGTTGCTGAAACAGTCTGTAAAATTACCAAAAGCTACATTTGTTTGTCTATTTGTGTAACTTTAGAATCAATATCAAAGACAAATCATTGTGTCAACCATCAGATTAGATTTGGATTTAATGGACATTAATTTTTTGTCACCACGATGTAGAAAAGACGTGGAGACTCTAGAAAGAGTGCAGAGAAGAGCAACAAAGATGATTAGGGGACTGGAGACTAAAACATACGAAGAACAGTTGCAGGAACTGGGGATGTCTAGTTTAATAAAAATAAGGATTAGGGGAGACATGATAGCAGTGTTCCAATATCTCAGGGGTTGCCACAAAGAAGAGGGAGTCAAACTATTCTCCAAGGCACCTGAGGGCAGAACAAGAAGCAATGGGTGGAAACTAATCAAGGAGAGAAGCAACTTAGAACTAAGGAGAAATTTCCTGACAGTTAGAACAATTAACCTCTGGAACAGCTTGTCTCCAGAAGTTGTGAATGCCCCAACACTGCAAGTCTTCAAGAAGATGTTGGATAGCCATTTGTCTGAAATGGTATAGGGTTTCCTGCCTAGGTAGGGAGTTGAACCAGATGACCTCCAAGGTCCCTTCCAACTCTGTTATTGTATAAGTATTGACATTTGGATTTAACAGACACCTTTTCAAATGGTCGAGAAATGGAGAGTATCTTTTAAATCCTACCCTCTAATTGCACTTAAATAGATCCATGTTAAACATCAGTTAAACATGTTGACAATGTTTAGAGGACAGTCAGATAGGTGTCAAAGTTCATAACCTATTATCGTGTTATAAGAGGTGGTGCAGTGGTTAGAGTGCAGTACTGCAGGCTACTTCAGCTGACCGCTAGCTGCAGTTCAACAGTTCAAATCTCACCAGCTCAAGGTTGACTCAGCCTTCCGAGGTGGGTCAAATGAGCATCCAGATTGTTGGGGGCAATAGGCTGACTTTGTAAACAGCTTAGAGATGGTTGTAAAAGTACTATGAAACGGTATATAAGTCCTATTGCTATCTCTGATAGAGATATGCGTAACCATATAAATAATCTAGGTGTGTGATTTATATGCCAGAAAACAGTAGTAAACCTAAAGTATGCATACTTCAGTAGAGAGTAAAGCCTTAATTTTATGGATCATTAAAAAAGGTGACTTCTTAAATCCAAATGTTCATTAAATCCAAATTGATGTAATTGGATGATTTTTCCCTTTCGGTAATTTGGTGATTGACATAATGATGTCCGTTGAGTCTTATTTACTTCATTTGCAACAATGCAAAATTATCCAAGCGAGGCAGTTAGATTGATTCTATTGTTATGCAAATAGACAAATGACCGAATCTTTGGGTGATTTTTCCAGAGAAAAAATAGACAGAAACATGCATTAATTCTAAAGATTTTCAAGATTAAAGTACAGTTGAAATCAGATGTTTTCTTTCAGGCGTAATGGAGCTTTCTTCTATATATGACAGCTGTAGTGAAACAATGACAGGCTCAAAAGTGAAAAGTGCAAAATAGAAAGAACTAAAAATAGAAAGAAGAAACTTCTGATTCCTTTTGCAGCAAATACAAGTGCGATTACAAAGTTATCTCTTACGATTACAAAAAACAGCCTTCTCCTTTTTTTCCCTATTTCTATTTTATCTTTCTAATAATCAAAACTGAAAGCCATAAGTGTATTATTTTCTGTTTTCATGCAAAACGTCTGTAAGGGATTTGCAGTCAGCCATGAATCATTGTCTTTTCTCTAATAGAGGAAACCAATTTAACCCTCTTTGCAAGTTCCAGCATTTTCACCAACCGTTCCTCTATTGTGGGTAGAATCAAACGTTTTTCACTTTTGAGCGCACAGGCATCTAGCTGCAGTTGTCATGTATTAAAAAAAAACAAGTCATGTATTAAAAAAAGCAGCCCCCAAAACCAATGCAATCCTAAATTGCATTAACAGAGGAATTCAATCAAGATCAAGGGAGGCACTAACACCACTCTATAAAGCCCTAGTAAGGCCACACCTAGAGTACTGCATCCAGTTTTGGTCACCACACTATTAAAAATATGTTGAGACTCTAGAAAGAGTGCAGAGAAGAGCAACAAAGATGATTAGGGCACTGGGGGTTAAAACATACGATGAACGGTTGCAGGAACTGGGCATGGCTAGTCTACTGAAGAGAAGGATAGAAGTCTTCCAATATTTGAGGGGCTGCCACAGAGAGGAGAGGGTCAAGCTATTTTTCCAAAGCACCTGAAGGCCAGACAAGGCATAATGGATGGAAACTGACCAAGGAGAGATTCAACATAGAAATAAGGAGAAATTTTCTGACGGTGAGAACAATCAACCCATGGAACAGAAGTTGCCTTCGGAAGTTGTGAGAGCTTCATCCTTGGAGGCTTTCAAGGGGAGATTAGACTGCCATTTGTTGGGGATGATGTAGGGTCTCCTGCTTGGGTGAGGGGTTGGACTGGATGACCTACAAAGTCCCTTCCAACTCTGTTAATCTGTAAACGTTCCATGGCTTCCCCCCCCCCCCCCCGCCTGCCCATTAAGGCCAAAAGAAAAGTCTTTAGTTTCAATTGTATGTTCGTCTAGAAAATCTTCTGAATGAGTGTACATATTTACTTATTGTATAAGTAAAATGATTTTTTGGCCCTTTGACGCCTCCACCATAGATGACAACATGTCCCTTCATTGTAATCCCCCATTCCTAATGAGAGAATCCAAGCTGGTGGTTTTCTCTGACTCATCTCAGATACCTTCGTCTGTCTAAGCATCTTGGCAAGAAAACCACAGCAAATCTTTTTATCTGAGAAGCCGCCCCTCTGCCCCCCCCCCCATGTTTTAGCCTCCAGTCCCCTAATCATCTTTATTGCTCTTCTCTGCACTCTTTCCAGAGTCTCCATATCTTTTCTACATCGTGGCGACCAAAACTGGATGCCGTATTCCAAGTGTGGCTTTACCCAATGCCTTATAAAGTGGTATTAACACTTCATGTGATCTTGATTCTCTCCCTCTGTTGATGCAGCCTAGAACTGGGTTGGCTTTTTTGGCAGCTGCTGCCCACGGCTGGCTTCTATTTAAATGGTTGTCCACTAAGGACTCCAAGATCCCTTTCACAGTTGCTACTATTGAGCAAGGTACCACCTATATTGTACCTATACAATATTGTACCTGTGCATTTCAATTCACCTATATTGTACCTGTGCAAGTGAGAACTCCATCCCTGGGATGGGCTGTTGATTATTATTATTATTTTGGACTTTCATTTCAGAATCTGGCTGTGGGCTCAAAAGCAGTAGGATCTCTACAACTGACCTACATCTCTAAGGTAAGGCTACAACAGGATATTGGGCCCCTCCCTCATTCCCCCCTCCCCCCCCCAGGAACCTATTGTTAGTCCTGATGGTTTCCCTACCTTTCTCGTCCCCATAATTCTTGTTCTTGATTTATTTAAGAGTTCTACCTCTTTGCCTCACAATTAAACAAACATATAACTCAATAAGGAGAACCCTTGGCCAGGATGGGTAGGTGGTGGGGAGCCTCACAAGCGCAGGTCTTTTCACTTCTAGACATGGAACTGAGTAAGCATTAAGCAGCACTAGGAAAAGTACATATGTTTCTTAATAAAAGCTATCTCTTGGGAAAAATGATTATTAGTTACTATAGGCCAATGGTAGTCAACCTGGTCCCTACCGGCCACTAGTGGGTGCTCCAGCTTTCATGGTGGGCGGTAGGGGTTTTGTCCGATACTGAAGCATTTCCCTTTTTTTTAAATTTAATTGACTTCCCTACTTTATAAATCACCATTACTATGGGACCGGTGGGCGGTGAGAAAATTTTCCTACTAACAGAGAGACAAAAGTGGGTGGTATAAAAAGGTTGACTACCCCTGCTATAGGCTAATCCTTACCCATTCAACTGATGAGCTGTTGTGGTCCAGCAGCCAAATTGGAGGAGGGTTAGGGTTAGGGTTAGTCAGAGGCAGTGCCTGGGCTTTCCATCAGCCCTCAGGTCAAGAGTCAACAGCCCCCAGGTCTGAAGATGGCTGATGAAGAAGAGGAGGAACAGCTGGGTCCCGTGCCTGATGCACAGAAGATAGAGGAGAGGAGAGCAGTGGAAATCCATGGGCCGGTCCTTGGGATGGAAGAGCTATCACTGTTAGTGAAGCCCCCCCCCCCCTAGTTCCCGGGATAAAAAGCAGACAGAGGAGATGAATAGATGTGGCAGACAACTGTTCATCTCCCTGCCGGACAGACTTGTTAGCCTGTGTTGAGAGAGAAACTTTTTTGCTGGGCTGACAGTACTCCTAATTAAAGAAATCTTTGAGTTCCCTTTAGAGGGTTTGTTGTGTTCAAAGAGCTGGGCCAGAACATGAGCAACCTCAACCTGATTACCTCAGCTTGAGGTTCTTCATCAGCTTGATGGCTAAGGATCAGCCTAGGGTAGTGAAGCTAAAAAATAAGTGGTCAACATGCATGTGTCAGTTTGTAAGGCATCTCTATGACTACTATCAAACTACCATAGAGAGGAGCATTCCAAACCTACCTGTGGTTGGAAAGGAATCTCAAGCTGGCCTGTGAATGCGCTTGTCTAAACTACCATCTCTCATTGGTTAATGTGATTTATGACGAAAAGCTAAAGGGAGGACAGTAATGTGGGCAAAGTTCAGAAGCAGATAAAGAAGGCAAAAAAGATGGCTGCAAATAAGAAATGCCTCATGAGGAATGCCTAATGAAGCTGTTAATGAACAAATTTCATTGTAATTTTTACAATGACAATAAAGATTATTATTATTAATAATAATAATAATAAATCACTGCTTTTTGTAGCATTTATTATGAAGCAGGCATCGTTAGGTTACTTGACAGCATGAATTAGTTGGAACTGTTTTTTGCAATTTATATCCTGCTACGAACTCCATGGAGGTAGATGCGATAAAAAGAGTGAGGAAAATAAGTTGAGGATAAGAAGAATTGAAGAAGGAAGTCCTAGGGTCACTAGACATGTTCTTTGGGCTGAGTTAATTATCTCCCCAGCTTCCTCACCTCATTGCTCTGTAACTGGCTTCAGTTGTAGGCCGAACTCTTTTTTAAATTAGTGGCAGTAGGTTTGGCCACCCTCTCCAGGTGCCACAGGACTGGGATGTTGATGTTGGCAGGAAAGAGAGTGGGGTCGTCTCAAAATTCATAAACAGCCTGTCTCTGTCTGGGCAGGACCGCTTATCAAGTTCCAGCTAAGCTGATTTATTGTTCGCGCCTATACACAAGAATCTAGTTACCTCATGGTCAGCACCACATTGGTGCTAAGTAAAGAGTTAACAGAATTCTAGAGCGGTTGGATTGTGGGAACCTACCATATTTTTCAAAGTATAAGACGCACCGGAGTATAAGACACACCAAGATTTTGAAGAGGCAAATTAAAAAAAAAGTTTTTGCACTCTCCAGACCTCCCCAAAACAGCCTGTTTTTCATGAAAACAGGCATGTTTTTTTGTCCCAAAAAAGGGGGGCATGCATAGTCTTTAAGAGGCTTGTAGAGTGCTCATGGGGGCTGCCCCCCCCCATGAGCAAAATCCAGCCCGTTTTTCACTCATGTTTGCCCTTCCCAGCCCCCAGGAGCACTCTGGAAGCCTCCTAAAGGCTATGCACGGCCATTTTTGCAAAGTTTCGGGAGACAAAAAATGCTGTATTCAGTGTATAAGACGCACCCAGATTTTCATCCTCTTTTTTGAGGGAAAAGGGGTGCGTCTTATACTCCGAAAAATACGGTAATGACTCCAGGCTAATTCCTCTCTTGACCCCACACCCTTTGCCTTTCAATCTCCTTTCTAATACCAAGAATAAAGCAACTCAGGCAACCACATCAGCAGCCCATTTCCATTTCCTTTCTTTGCAGGTCAGCGTGGCTACCCCCAAACAAAAGCCGAAAACGCCGTTCTGTTTTGGTAAGCCTTCATTGTGGGGGAGCAATGTCTTTCACTGGACAGGACCACATTTACCTTTTGGCCCCTCTGTTGAAGAACTGGTGTTGGGGAAGATTTTTCAAGGGCGAAAGGGATGATTTGGCGCTAAAGAGTTGCTTTTTGTCCCTTAGGCCTCTCCAAAGGGCAAAAGTGGCTGAGTTTGGGGTGGGTACCTTTAAGGGGTGCTAATATGTATAAGTGCCTCAAACCTACAGTATGTGTTTTTGCCTGATGCCCCCTCCCCAGTAGTGGGATTCAATTTTTTTCCTATCGGTTCTGTGGGCGTGGCTTGTTGGGCGTGGCATGGCTTGGTGGGCATGGCAGGGGAAGGATATTGTAAAATCACCCAACTCCAGGGGAAGGATACAGCAAAATCCCCCATTCCCTCCTCACTCCTAGGGGATGGATATTGCAAAATCACCAATCCCTCCCCACCTCACTAACCTGCTTTCCAGCTTCTCCTGTGCAGGGCAACAAAAGAAGTCCCAGTCAATCAACTGGGACTCAGGAGGCAGTAAATAGATCAGGGGCGGGGCCAGCCAGAGATGGTACTTACCGGTTCTCCGAACTACTCAAAATTTCCGCTACCGGTTCTCCAGAACTGATCAGAACTAACTGAATACCACCTCTGCCCCTCCCCTCAATAAAATGAGCAGGTCTGAAATGTTCAGCCCTGCTTACTCTTCTCTTGGAGAGCTGCAGATGAGGTGCTTCGTTGCTATGTGTAGGACATGGACCATGAGTTGTCCATCTTTAATGCGAGTCATTAAAGGGAAGATGGAGATTGGAGACCACTTTTGTGGCAACCTTTGGAGCAGAACTTTGGTTTCGACAGGCAACGATGTTTGCAAACCTCATAAGTATTTCCTGGGAGGAGGAATTGAATTCAAAACACCCCTTTCTCTTCAAATCCAGAGCATTGCATGGGTCTTAACCAGTGGTGAAATTCAAATTTTTTTACTACCGGTTCTGTGGGCATGGCTCGTTGGGCGTGGCAGGGGAAGGATACTGCAAAATCTGCATTCCCTCCCCATTCCAGGGGAAGGATACTGCAAAATCTGCATTCTCACCCCATTCCAGGGAAAGGATACTGCAAAATCTGCATTCTCACCCCACTTCAGGGGAAAGATATTGTAAAATCTCCATTCCCACCACACTCTGTGGCCAGCCAGAGGTGGTATTTATCGGTTCGCCGAACTACTCAAAATGTCCGCTACCGGTTCTCCAGAACCTGTCAGAACCTGCTGAATTTCACCCTGGTCTTAACATACGTAGGTGGAAAGTGGACAAGTAAATTCACTTCTTACTTAGGAAGCAACATTGGGTGATGTTGGTGGCTTTTTGGCTGCACCAGTTTAGGAATCAAATGGAGATTTGAGAACTCTTAGAGCAGAGAGTTCTTTGCAAGAAGGAAAGGGAAGGATAAAAAAGGCCATCTTCAAATTGAGTTCAATTCTTGGGGGCCTGATGGAGACATCTTTACCGATTTTTTAAAAGAGTAATGAGGAAGTGGGTCACCATCTTGTAGCACTGCAATCTAACTTGGTGCGTGGGATTTCCCTGTGGCTTCCTACCTAAGTGGTAAACTGGTGAGACCCTATCCTACATTCATGAGGACCAGCAAAGGTCAGTAAGTTGTTGCCACCTAGCTGGTCTCAGAAGGGGAGGCTTAGGGATATCATTTCGACCTTATGGTAGACCCTCTTCTAAAGGAGGACTACTGGGTCTTAATCCTTGTGGCATCACTTAGAGGTGGATTTCCACTAGCTTAGCCTAGCTTTGCACAGGAAGAAGAAATTAAAGGCTATGAAGTGTTTCATCAGAGCCTCAAGGCCTCCTGTTCTTCTACGTTAAAGGAGAAGTGACTGAGATGCATTAGACAGTAGGGTTGAAGTAAACATCTTCAGACAGGAAGCCCTGGGGAATTAGGGAGGAAGTGACAGAACCACACGAGATGGAACTGGTTGGCTGCCTTTGTCCTTCCCAGACAATGCATTATTCTGTTACTCTGATTTCTTTCTTTTTTTTCCACTTCTTTAAGCTTTGAAGAATATATTTATTTATTTAGAAAAATGTATAGGCTGACCATCTTACTTCAAGGCAGTGGTTCTCAGTTATTTTCTGTCAGGCCCCCCCTAGGAAGAAGAAAACATTTCGCGCCCCCCCCAGCCCCGGAAAGCGCCCCCCCCAGCCCCGGAAAGCGCCCCCCCCCCAGCCCCGGGGCTGCCCCCTCCCTTCTTTCCCTCGCCTCCTTCCGAGCCAAGGATATTTATTCTCCTTGGTGCCGCCGTTGCCTTCTCCGCATGGCCCGAGCGATGGTCTCAGTAGCTCCCAGCGCTCCCAACGCAGCCAGTCGAAAGCCGGGAGGGAGGCCGCTTTTCCATGCCGTGGAAGGGGGTCGCCTCCCTCCCGGCTTTCGACTGGCCGCGTCCAGGCGGGCAGCGGGCAAGAGCCGTGAGCGGGCAAGTTGGGCGGCGCGCTGGGAGCTGCTGAGCCGGGCGTGGGCGCGCTGGGAGCTACTAAGCCGGGCGGCGCGCTGGGAGCTGCTAAGGAACAGGCGCTCGGGCCATGCGGAGAATGCAACGGTGGTATCGGTCTTTCCGGGTGTGCGGCTCCGCGCCCCCCCTTACGGAGCCTCGCGCCCCCCTAGGGGGGCCCGCCCCACTATTTGAGAAACGCTGCTTCAAGGTAACCCTGGGCAGCTTAAAATGATTTTTAAAAATCAAAACTATCTATATACATATAAAAATGTGTGTGTGTGTGTGTAATGCCTTGAGCAATTTCAAACTTGGTACAGAGATGACTTACTCCTGGATACTCATGGTATCCTATTGCATCGGCTGGGGGGGTTGGGAGTGGGAGGCACCGTTTTACGGTGGTTCTCCTCCTACCTCTCTGGCCGATCGCAATTTGTGTTGGCAGGAGAGCAGAGGTCGACCTCGAGACCCCTCACATGTGGGGTGCCTCAGGGGTCGGTCCTCTCGCCTCTCCTGTTTAACACATACATGAAGCCGCTGGGTGAGATCATCCGTGGCTTTGGGGTAGAGTACCATCTATACGCTGACGACACCCAGCTGTATATTTCTACCCCAAACCACCCCAACGATGCCGTAGCGGTGATGTGCCAGTGCCTGGAAGCCGTGCGGGTCTGGATGGGAAGTAACGGACTCAGGCTCAACCCGACCAAGACCGAGTGGCTGTGGTTTCCGGCTGCCCGATTCAACCAGCTCACTCCATCGCTGGCCATAGGGGACGAACATCTTGCCCCTGTGGATGGGGTGCGCAATTTGGGTGTCCTCCTGGATGCCCGGCTGTCCATGGAAGATCAAGTGACAGCCGTGGCCAGGAGGGCGTTTTACCAGGTTCGCCTGGTTCGCCAATTGCGCCCCCTGTTGGATCGGGACGCCCTTCGCACAGTCACTCATGCGCTCGTGACATCCCGACTGGACTATTGCAACTCTCTCTACATGGGGCTCCCCTTGAGGTGCACCCGGAGACTTCAGCTAGTCCAGAATGCAGCCGTGCGAGCAATTATGGGAACCACTAGGTTTACCCATGTAACACCGCTCTTGCGCGAGCTGCACTGGCTACCTGTCGTCTTCCGGGTGCACTTCAAGGTGTTGATTATCATCTTTAAAGCGCTCCATGGCTCGGGACCTAGCTATCTGCGGTATCGGATCCTGCCTCATACATCCTCACGACCGATTCGCTCCCACAGAGAGGGACTTCTCCGGGTGCCGTCCACTAGACTTTGTCAGCGGGCGACGCCCAGGGGAAGGGCTCTCTCTGTGGCGGGCCCGGCCCTCTGGAACGACCTTCCCCCTGACATTAGGACGACCACGGACCTCCGCTCCTTCCGTCTCAAATTAAAAACTCATTTCTTCTGTCTGGCCGGCCTAGGATAGTCTCTCTGTCTTTGGGGTTTTATTGGGGTTTTGTAATATTGCTTAGTTTTAATGGGAATTTTAGCGCAGGTTTAGATTTAATTTATTTTTAATGAAATGTTTATATGTATTTATTGTTTTACTGTGCCTGTGCACCGCCCCGAGTCCCTGTGGGGAGAGGGTGCGGTTTAGAAATATTAAAATTATTATTATTATTATTATTATTATTATTATTACTCTCTGGAAACAAATACTGTGGGGGTAAAACAACCCTAACACCCCCTCAGGGTATGTGTTCTGTTACGATACAGCCTATTGAGCCTTAAAATGACTTCTACTATACTGCCGTAAAATGGCTTCTACTGTACAGTGCAGTGGAGTTGCCATGGTAACGGCTTCACAGTACTCCACAAGGGGGCTCCCTCTGGTAAGGGGGAAAATCAAACATTAGAAATTACATTTGATCCGGACATTTTCCCCCTATAAATAAATACCCGGACAATGCCAGGTTATCAGCTACTATAAATTAAAAGCATAAATAAGTGAATCCAAAATCCAAAATACGACGGCCCAATTAAATGATGGAGAGGACGGGGAACAGGATGGTGGGGAGGTGGGATCTGTTGCCAATCAATCAACCACCTCCACTGTGATAATATAACTCTCCCATTGGAGCCAGAAGCTAACTGGCGGAACCCACGATTACAACTTTGTTGAAATATAAATAGAGTAGAGTAGAGTAGAGTAGAGTAGAGTAGAGTAGAGTAGAGTAGAGTAGAGTAGAGTAGAGTAGAATAACAGAGTTGGAAAGGACCTTGGAGGTCTTCTGGTCCAACCCCCTGCTTAGGCAGGAAAGCCTACACCACTTCAGACAAATGGTTATCCAACATCTCCTTAAAAACTTCTAGTGTTGGAGCATTCACAACTTCTGGAGGCAAGTTGTTTGACCATTAATTGTTCTCACTGTCAGGAAATTTCTCCTTGGTTCTAAGTTGATTCTCTCCTTGGTGAGTTTCCACCCATTGCTTCTTGTCCTTCCCTCAGGTGCCTTGGAGCTTGACTCCCTCTTCTTTGGGGCAGCCCCTGAGATATTGCAACAGTGCTATCATGTCTCCCCTAAAGAGGTGTTCCATCTCCACCTTCCAAAGAAAGGCTGAGTCATGTCCCCGCTTATTCAGGAGCCACAGATGGGACAGCTAGAAACGGTCAGTGGGAAGGCAGATAAGTGGTAGGAGAGAACGGTTGAGGAGTAAACCTTATCGTATTTTGCTTTGTCAAGGCAATGGAAAGATGGCTTTGTTTTCAGGCCCTCTGGGATAAGCGCCCAGTTCTAATAGTAATAACCATATATAAACGAGATTGCGCTTGGACAGAAATGATGCCCTTTCGAACGAAGGCCGTTCCTTTGGAAAGTTGGCCCACCAATCAAAGGAAAAGTAGAGCTTGCTAAATAATAATAAAAAGGTGATTCTCTCCTTGGTGAGTTTCTACCCATTGCTTCTTGTCCTTCCCTCAGGTGCCTTGGAGCTTGACTCCCTATTCTTTGGGGCAGTCCCTGAGATATTGCAACAGTGCTATCATGTCTCCCCTAAAGAGGTGTTCCATCAAGGTTATACTTTTTTGCTCAGAGATGGAATGGAATGGAATAGAACAAAACAGAACAGAACAGAACAGAATAATATTGGTATTGTATTGTATGGAATAGAATAGAATAGAATAGAATAGAATAGAATGGAATGGAATGGAACGGAACGGAACGGAATGGAACGGAACGGAATAGAATAGAAAAATATTGGTATTATATGGAATAGAATAGAATAGAACAATATTGATATGGAATGGGATAGGATAGAATAGAATATTATTGGAATAGAATAGAATAGAATTATGGTATGGTGTGGTGTGGTGTGGTGTGGAGTGGAGTGGAGTGGAGTGGAGTGGAGTGGAGTGGAGTAGAGTAGAGTAGAGTAGAGTAGAGTAGAGTAGAACAGAACAGAACAGAACAGAACAGAACAGAACAGAACAGAACAGAACAGAACAGAATTCTTTATTGGCCAAGGGTGATTGGACACACAAAGAATTTGTCTTTGGTGCAGATGCTCTCAGTGTACATAAAAGGAATAAAATACATGCATCAAGAATAAAAAGATACAACACTTAATGATAGTCATAGGGTACAAACAAGCAATCAAATCATTCTAGGAAACAATATCAATGCAAATCGTAAGGATACAAACAACCAAGTTACAGTCCTGCAGTCATAAAAGTGGGAGGAGAAGGGTGAGAGGAACGATGAGAAGACTAAGAGTAATAGTAATGCAGACCATTGTGTGGTTTTGGGTTCACCTGACTCCCTTTCCTTAATTGGACAACCCTTCTATAGCCCATCTCCTTGGTAGAAACAACTCTTTCTCAATTGATGTGCTGCCACCACCTGTTCTAAATTGGAACCTTCTTTCTCCTTGATTCTAGGTGCAGGCCAAGCATGGGGGGGGGGGGGACCCTCCCGTCTTTCCCTGCACAACTGCATGAAAACAAATAGTTTTATGCCAGGGCAGGTAGCGGAGCAATGAGTGGAATGAAGGGGATAAGGGCTGAACCCTAAATGAGAAGTCAAGAAGCATATAGGATATTTAATTTTATTAATGCAAAGGTTGGCACTCCCAGCATATATTTTGCAGGCCAAAGTTAAGGGAAAAAATCAACCTGGCGTGTTCAGGGGAAATATAAATCGAACGCACCCGATTTAGCATGTTCTCAGGCATAAAATAATCACTCTCCCAGGCATTTCCTGCAATCAAGAATCAGCGGAAGATCCTTGCTCTTCATTTGAGGCATGCAATCGGGACCTGAACGTGCTTTTCAAAAGTCTTGGTTGCGGCCCTTAAAGAAGCAGAAAAACACCTGACGTTATGAAATTGTCTTTTTTATATGGCAGGAGATATGTCTTAAATGCACAACCCATTTGTTGCTTTAAGGAGCTGGGCGCAATAGCTCTCTCCTCTCCGCTGAAGAACTGTGCAGTTGAAGCTCAGCATGGTGGCGCAGTGGTTAGAGTGCAGTTTTATTTATTTTTATTTATTTTTTATTAAATTTATACCCCGCCCTTCTCCAAACGGACCCAGGGCGGCGCACAGGAATACTAAAATGCATACAAAATACATAAAAAATTTAAAAAACTTATTCAATAAAAACCCTGTGCTAAAACCAAATTAAAATTCCCGAAATTTAAAACGATCTAAGAGTCATTTTGGAGGTTACGCTAGGCCGGCTAGATGGAACAAGTGTGTCTTTAAACATTTGCGGAAGAGGCGGAGGTCCGAGATGATACGAAGTTCAGGGGGTAGGTCGTTCCAAAGGGCTGGGCCCGCCACAGAGAAGGCCCTTCCCCTGGGTGTCGCCAGTCGGCATTGTCCGGCCGATGGCACCCTGAGAAGGCCCTCTCTGTGGGAGCGTATCGGTCTTAGGGATGTATGGGACAGGAGACGGTCTCGCATGTAACTAGGTCCCAAGCCATGGAGCGCTTTAAAGATGGTCGTCAAAACCTTGAAGCGCACCCGAAAGACCACAGGAAGCCAGTGCAGCTCGCACAGGATCGGTGTTATAAGGGAGCATCTAGGGGCTCCCGTAATCACCCGCGCGGCTGCATTCTGCAGGATCCTTCTGCTGACTGCCAGCTGCCTGCAATCTGGCTGTTCAAATCAGTTATAACTTCTTTACTTTACTTTTACTTTACTTTATTTCATATTTCTATACCGCCCTCTCTCCCTGACGGGGACTCAGGGCGGTGCACAGGAAAGGATAAAAACAAAGGACAATAAATGCAATCAGAAATGGTTAAAAAGAATTAAAACAATTTCAAACCCCGTGCTAAAATACATAGATAAAAACCCCAACTAAAATCAGAAACAGAAACTATGCCAGGCCGGCCAAATGGAAAAAGTATGTTTTTAATGCCCGACAAAAGAGGCAAAGGTCCGTGATTGTACGAAGGTCGGGGGGGGGGGGGCAGGTCATTCCAGAGAGCGGGGCCTGCCACAGAGAAGGCACTTCCCCTGGGAGGCGGTCCCGCAGACTTGGGATGGCCATCTTCTTCCACCAACCACGCATGTGCCTTCAGGACATGCATGGAGCAGTCGGAGAGAAAGGGACGTCACGGTGGCACAATAGTTAGAATGACGTTTTGCAGGCTAATCTCTGCTCACTGCCAGGAGTTCGATCCTGACCAGCTCAAGGTTGACCCAGCCTTCCATCTTTCTGAGAACCCCGATTGTTGGTGACAATAGCAGAGGTGGTATTCAGCAGGTTCTGACCAGTTCTGGAGAACCGGTAGTGGAAATTTTGAGTCGTTCGGAGAACCGGTAAATACCACCTCTGACTGGCCCCGGCCCCATCTATTCTCTGCCTCCCGAGTCCCAGCTGATCAGGAGGGAATGGGGATTTTGCAGTATCCTTCCCCTGGAGTGGGGAGGGAATGGAGATCTTACAGTATCCTTCCCCTGCCATGCCCACCAAACCATGCCCACCAAACCATGCCATGTTCACCAAACCACGCCCACAGAACCATTAGTAAAAAAAATTGAATCCCACCACTGGGCAATAGGCTGACTCTAAACTGCTTAGTAAAGGCTGTAAAGTACTATTGCAAAAAAAAAAAAAGTGCTATTGAGATAGATAGATAGATAGATAGATAGATAGATAGATAGATAGATAGATAGATAGATAGATAGATAGATAGATAGATAGATAGATAGATAGATAGATAGATAGATAGATAGATAGATAGATAGATAGATGAGTTGTGGTGGCGCAGTGGTTAGAGTGCAGTACTGCAGGCTATTTTTGCTGACTGCCGGCTGACTGAAATTTGGCAGTTCAAACCTCACCAGGCTCAAGGTTAACTCAGCCTTGCATCCTTCCAAAGTGGGTAAAATGAAGACCCAGATTGTTGGGGGCAGTTGGATGACTCTCTAAACCATTGAGAGAGGACTGTAAAGCACTGTGACATGGTATATAAGTCTAAGTGCTATTGCTATCACAAAAAAGGGCCTTTGAACTCATCCCCTGGACTTCCTGAGGTGGTGGACCATGCAAGGGGAGCTTCTCAGAGAAATTGCAACTGGTTCACGAAACAGGGAATGAGGAGTAGGGAACTGGAGAAGAACATGTCTCCTTCTAGAAGAAGCTGGGAGGTGACTACTGAGGACAACCATGCGTCCTCTTTGAAGTGATGCACAGCTCTTGACCATGACCTTTGCCTCTGCAGTTATCAACGCCTTGTCTCAGCGCTATGTCTTGCAAGCCAATGACCAAAAAGATCTGCAGGATTGGGTGGAAGCCTTGAACACCGCCAGCAAGATTACGGTAGGTCTCCTTCTCTCTTCACCTCAGCTGGGCTTCCCACTAAAGATCCCCAGAGGAAGGCAGAGAGCAGGTCATCTTATCTGGATGAAGTTTGTATCTTACCCATAGTCTCCTTGTGTGTTCCGGGGTTTCCGGGGTGCACATGCGCACCAGCCAGCTAGTCTTCCAGTTACTGGCACGCATGCATGCATGACGATCACCTGACCAGCGCACATGCTTACGCTAGAAAATGGAAGACCAGCTCTTCCAGTTTCCAGCACTGCCACACGCACGAAGGCCAGCCGATCATCAGGTGCGCAGGTGTGCCAGAAACCCGGAAGAGGAATGGGTGACACCACGTGTGCCAGATGACATGGCTCCGTGTGCCACTTCAGGCAAGCGTGCCGTAGGTTCGTCATCACGGGATTAGACAATTACCCCAATCAAGGCATCAAAGATAACTGTAACCCTAATTTGGAGCCCAGTCATGGTTGAAGCTTCCATATAGAGAAACCACTGCTTGTCTCTTTCCACCTGTTTCGTATTTTCTGTGGGGCCCTGGTTTGGGGGCCAGAATACCAACTGCCTTTAGGGCGACATCCAGGGGTTGGACTTCTGGGGCGGGGGGGAAAGTTGCATGGATTTGGCCGATCCTCTAGCTAGGATCCTGTCCAGTTCAGCGAACCCCTAAATGCCACGCCTGGCTGGCCACGCCCACCCCTCCCAGGAGATTCTACGTGGCACGTTCATCAGGCCAGATAAGTGCAGGTCCCGCGTGGAGGCTCGGGGAGGGGGAAGGAATGGGCCCACCAGAGAATCCGGAAGTCTGGAAACGGGCCTGTTTCCATCCTCCGGAGCCCAGGGGAAGCAGTTTTTGCCCTCCTGGAGGCTCAAGAAAAGCCTCCAGAGCCTGGTAATGGTGAAGAATTCCCCCCATGGTGCAGGAGGCTGACTAGGCCATGCCCACCATGGTCACGCCTACCCAGCAACAGGGTAGGGTAGGATAGGGTAGGATAGGATAGGATAGGAGAGTTGGAGGTCTTCTAGTCCAACCCCCTGCTTAGGCAGGAAACCCTACACCAGATAAACGGTTATCCAACATCCTCTTAAAAACTTCCAGTGTTGGAGCATTCACAATTTCTGGAGGCAAGTTCTTCCACTGATTCATTGTTCTCACTGTCAGGAAATTCCTCCTCAGTTCTAAGTTGCTTCTCTCCTTGATTAGTTTCCACCCGCTGCTTCTTGTCCTGCCCCCAGGTGCCTTGGAGAATAGCTTGACTCCCTCTTCTTTGTGGCACCCTCTGAGATATTGGAACGCTGCTATCGTGTCTCCCCTAGTCCTTCTTTTCATTAAACTAAACACACCCAGTTCCTGCAACCGTTCTTCATATGTTTTCGCCTCCAATCCCCTAATCTCTGAAGATATAGAATAACAGAGTTGGAAGGGACCTTGGAGGTCTTCTAGTCCAACCCCCTGCTTAGGCAGGAAACCCTACACCACTTCAGATAAACGGTTATCCAACATCCTCTTAAAGACTTCCAGTGTTGGAGCCTTCACAACTTCTGGAGGCAACTTCTGTTCCACTGATTCATTGTTCTCACTGTCAGGAAATCCCTCCTCAGTTCTAAGTTGCTTCTCTCTCCTTGGTGTTGCAACCTATTTCAGCCGCTTGTGAAACGAGAAGTTAGACTGTTACAGGTTTACTTCCCGTTTTTGCAGGTGGCTTCCCCATGAATTAGCCAAGCTTGACTTTTCACAATGGCGACCAGAGTGATGAATCGGAGAGACGTTTGGCCAGTCAAGCCAAAAGAGAACTGATACATAGCCCATTATACAGCGCAGGAAGTCATCGTGCTCACCCATACATTTCATGTGATGCTCCATTAACCATTTATGGAGGACACCGATGTTGCGATGTCATCCTTAACTTGCCATTGGCCAACCACAAGGGCAGCTGCTGCCCCTTTGTTGTTGTTGTTGTTGAGCAGCAAAAATGGTGTTCCCCATCTTCTGCAATGCTTTATTTTGTTGAACGTAGGGTCTTCACCCAGTTGTCTGTTGCATCCACATTCCCCTGCATTCTTTTCTTTTACATATATAGGTTTTTTTTCATTTTCATAACAAATAACCACATGTATACTATTACATAACAAACAGTGTATTATATTATTAAGATGTTTACATCAATTCTTCTTACCATCAACTCCCCAAAACAATGATTGGCTCTTCTGCTCTCCATACACCATATTTGTACCTTATCCATCACATTCTTCTCCCTCTCTCCTCCTCTTCCCTACCTCCTTTCTTCCCTCTGTCATCCTTCTCTACTTCCTCTTCCTCTCTCCTTCTCCTCTCTCCCCTATCCACTCCTTTTTTCTCTCCTCCTCTTCCCTACCTCCTTTCTTCCCTCTGTCATCCTTCTCTACTTACCCTTCCTCTCTCCTTCTCCTCTCTCCCCTTTCCACTCCTTTTTCTCTCCCCTCTTCCCTACCTCCTTTCTTCCCTCTGTCATTCTTTTCTTCTCTACTTCCTCTTCCTCTCTCCTTCTCCTCTCTCCCCTTTCCACTCCTTCTTTCTCTCCCCTCTTCCCTACCTCCTTTCTTCCCTCTGTAGTCCTTCTCTTCTCTACTTCCCCTTCCTCTCTCCTTCTCCTCTCTCCCCTTCCCACTCCTTCTTTCTCTCCCCTCTTCCCTACCTCCTTTCTTCCCTCTGTAGTCCTTCTCTTCTCTACTTCCTCTTCCTCTCTCCTTCTCCTCTCTCCCCTTTCCACTCCTTCTTTCTCTCCCCTCTTCCCTACCTCCTTTCTTCCCTCTGTAGTCCTTCTCTTCTCTACTTCCCCTTCCTCTCTCCTTCTCCTCTCTCCCCTTCCCACTCCTTCTTTCTCTCCCCTCTTCCCTACCTCCTTTCTTCCCTCTGTAGTCCTTCTCTTCTCTACTTCCCCTTCCTCTCTCCTTCTCCTCTCTCCCCTTCCCACTCCTTCTTTCTCTCCTCCTCTTCCCCCCCTTACCCTCTCTCCTATCCCTCTCTTCTTCCCTTACCTCTCCCCTCTCCTTCCCACTCTTCCTCTCATTTACTTGGTGTATTTCAGCTTCTGAGCGAGCTCCCTTTTAGGTTGATGGTATTTATAATTCCTTTTCAATATACATATTTAATTGTAACATATACCTTCCTCCTTTTTTAAAAGAATAAAAAAGTATACATATATAGTAATTGTATTTTTAAACAACTCCCCCTTTCCATTCTGATAGATGCTCTTGATGGCCGTTTCATGTCAGGCCCCCTCTCTGCCTCCGACGCAGAGCCCTCATTAGCGCCTTCCTCAGACTCAGGGACTGGCCCATGTTCCTCCCCAACCTCCTCACTGTCTGAGTCTGCTCCTCTGGCGGGCCACAACAAAGCCAAAGTTACCTTCTTTTCCACATCAAGCAAGAAGTTCAGAAGCGGTTTCCATGTGGCAGCAAAAGTACTTATGTTCTTTTCTTTAATCAGAGTAGTCGGTTTAGCCCTCTCTGCTAACTCCCTCAACTTCTGCAGCCATGGTGGGTATCGAAGTGCCTTTCCATTTTTGCGCAGACAGTAGCCTTGCTGCTCTCAACATATGTAGTACACATGACTGTTGCGCTAAGCTCTAAAGTCAGAGGGTAGTAGCCGGAGAGAAGGCAAGGGGCTCAGGGGTTCCAATTGCTGCAGGTCACAGCACTTGAACGTTCCTTAACACTCAGCTTGTCGTCTTCACTGCTGCATTTGTTTGGTTGAGATGGAAGTATGAGATAGAGCTGTAGGTTGATCTGGCTGTTTGACTCTGTTTTTTGGCTCTGAATCACTTCCCATCATTGCTTTGGTACCAGGTTTTCAGTTGGCTTTGAACTTTGACTTTGAACTTTGTTGCATGGATGCTTTCAGTGCGGTTTGAGACTGCTCCATGCTGGATCAGATGCAGAAGGATGGTGTTAGGCTTGTAAAAAGCCAGTTTTACCGGCCTCGCCCTTTGCCTTTCCGAGGGGAAGCATCAGACACTAAACTGTAGCTAAGAATTGAATAGAATAGAATAACAGAACAGTATAGAATAGAGCAGAGCAGAGCAGAACATAATAAAATGGAATTCTTTATTGGCCAAGTGTGTTTGGACACACAAGGAATTTGTCTTTGGTGCATATGCTCTCAGTGTACAGAATAGAATAGAATAGAATAGAATAGAATAGAATAGAATTCTTTATTGGCCAAGTATGATTGGACACACAAGGAATTTGTCTTTGGTGCAGATGCTCTCAGTGTACATAAAGAAAAATAGAATATATTCATCAAGAATCATACAATATTTGTTAAGTGGATTTTGCCCCATTTTATGACCTTTCTGGCCAGGGTTGCGAAGTGAATCCCTGCAGTTGTCAAATTAGTAACCCGGTTGTTAAGTGAATCTGGCTCTCCCATTGATCTCACTCGTTCGACGGTCACAAAAGGGGAACACGTAACCCCGGGACATGGCAACCGTCGTAGATAGGAGACCCTTGCCACACATCCGAATGCTGATCACGTGACCATTGGGACGCTGAAGAGGTTGCAAGTGTGAAGAACGATCCTCGGTCGCTTTTCCCCCCAGTGCTGCTGTGACTTTGAATGGTCACTAAATGAATTGTTGTAAGTGGAGGACTACTATATGGGAAATTGACTGCCTTGTACCACACCACCCCCCCAAAAAAGGGCTTGGACACTGGTTTTAGCAAAACAAGGTTTTTTGTACCTAAGGGAGAAAAATTATAACAACATGATAATAACAGGAATCTTGGCTTCATGTTCCTGAAGATGGAAGAAGATGTTCACTTTAGAAGATTAGCTAATTTATGAGTCTTGGCTCTGATTTTAGCCTTCATGGCTTATGATCTAACACTGGCTTATGATCTAACACTGAATGAGGCTTTCATCCTTGAATGGATCGTAGTCTAAAGGCTTTGGAACGTGCTAGCAAAACATCTCGGAGCAAGGAAGAAGTTGCAGCCTTCTGTTTTAAACACCCCTGACGAGTTAAAATATTCTTTAAAAAGAAAGCTCAGATGTACACATTGGCTGTAATGCCAGACTCCAGAGGACACAGAGAAACCTCCAAGTGGCCTCAACGACCCTCTCAAAGGATGCAAAGGACCAGCGGTCTGCAAGGAGTATCAATCCTTCCATTCCCCACCTTCCAGTCAGAGCTGAAGAAGCTTCTTGGAGGAGAAGCGAAACATCTTCAAAAGAAAAACAACAACAAGGAGGTCCAGTTGCCTCCTGAAAAAAAGCCCCTTTGGGACAGCCATGAACCTGGATGACTGAGAATCTCTACAGACCAGACTCAAGGAGGGTTTCTCAAATAGGCCTCATAGCATAGTGGAACTTCCACTTCCATCATCCCCAGTTGCACGTGTGCACATACACACACACACGGTCATCTTTTTGCAACTCCATCGTTGGCTGGCGTTGGGGGATATCTCCGTTGGGAGACAGAAAAGTTGTGCAGCGGCATATGCAGCGAGAGAAACATTGCTAGTAAACACACATATAGTAAACCAGACACTGTTAATAAAACAAAATAGCTTTACTGGTGTTGTAAAACTAAACTACTGCTTCACAAGCAGTGATGGTTGGTAGTTAGTCAAAACAAAGTCCTTAACAAACAAAACAATTGCTTATAGTCAGCAATTAACGAGTCTTCCTTCTTCAAACACAGTCAGTCACGGCAAAGGAGCAGATAGCAAAACAGTAGCGATATCAGCAAAGAAAACAATCCAGCAGAGAGAGGGATTGCATTCTGCTGACTTCCTCTTAGAGTGGAGATAATTACAGTCTCCAATCAGAGCCTCTAATTGCATTCCAACAATCTTAAAGCTACAATGACCATTTTTTATCAGGGTATTATATGTTGACTACCCAACACTAGGAATATACCCCTAACAGGTGGTATTGGCCGCAGGGTGGATTTGATTTAAATCAAGTCGATTTAAAGCAAGTCGATTTAAATCACAATTTAAATCACTAGTAAAAAAGGCTTGATTTAAATCAACTCGATTTAAATCATAATTTTTAGAGAGCCACTGTCATCTCTGTCCCGCAGTGGCTCCTCCTCTGACCTGCTGTTGATTCACCGACCGTCCCAATACTGCAGAATGCACAGCCTCTCATGCTACATCACTAAGCTCCATTTCATGCTGAATACATTAAATTACTGAAGTTTCCTAAATAGAAAACTATCTTTAGATAGATTTTTTTTTCCTACTCCAAAAGCATTTTATTAAAATAAATTGGATAAAAATAAAAATAAATCCGATTTAAATTTTAAAAATCCAGTGGTTTTTTTTTAAAAATCCATTGATTTTTATCTACCCTGATTGGCAGGGACAGATGGGAGCTGTAGTCCCAACAACAAATCAAGCAGGTTGGAAAAAGCTGCTCTTATTTCTGAGGTACCTTTTTATTTTTATTTCCTGGAGCGGAAGCCACATGCATTCGTGGCATCAGAACCCAAAACAGCCTGATGGAACGTTGGAGGCATTTATTTATTTATTAGAGCGCAAGCTGTTTGGGATGACACTTTTGGGTTATTTTCTTCTTCGGCCAAAGACGTTGATGGAAGCTTATTACATTCTGTTTGTTTGTAATGGTGCTGCTAAATTTGACAAGCAAATGGATGACATCATCGTGATTTTTTCCCAATTATATAACAGCTTACGTTGAGGGAATAGGAAAGAAGAAAAAAAACCAGATTCTCAAAGGAAGCAGAAGAGGAGGTGTTGAGAGATAATATTGACCTTGAAATGAAGATGAACCCATCAGATCAGCCCTCTGAGGCTGGATTTGTTTTGTGTGACTTCAGAACTCTTTCATAATTCCCTCTGAAGTTTGCTCCCATGTCAGTCTAATGACCAGATTAAATTTTTTCTCCCTCCCGTCTGCCAGTAAGGCAGAAGAGTTTCATAACCTGTATGATGCATGCTCAAAATTTATTCATATCTTAAGAACTATAAATGGGCTTGAAGCAAGTGAAGTACCGTTTTACAAAGCCTTAGTATGGCCAAACTGGAATATTGCATCCAGTTCTGGTCACCAGGCTACAAAAAAGATGTGGAGACTCTAGAAAGAGTGGAGAGAAGAGCAACCAGGATGATTAGAGGGCTGGACCCTAAAACATTTGAAGAACGGTTGCAGGAGCTGGGTATGTCTAGTTTAATAAAAAGAAGGACCAGGGGAGACATGATAGCAGTCTTCCAATATCTCAGGGGTTGCCACAAAGAAGAGGAAGTCAAACTATTCTCCAAAGCACCTGAGGGCAGAACAAGAAGCAATGGGTGGAAACTAATCAAGGAGAGAAGCAACTTAGAACTGAGGAGAAATTTCCTGACAGTTAGAACAATTAATCAGTGGAACGGAAGTTGCCTCCAGAAGTTGTGAATGCCCCAACACTGGAAGTCTTCAAGAAGATGTTGGATAGCCATTTGTCTGAAATGGTATAGGGCTTCCTGCCTAGGAGTTGGGCTAGATGACCTCCAAGGTCCCTTCCAACTCTGCTATTGTATTGTATAGCTTAATGAAAAGAAGGACATGATAGCAGTCTTCCAATATCTCACGGGCTGCCACAAAGAAGAGGGAGTCAACCTATTTTCCAATAGCACCAAAAAGCAAGATGAGAAACAATGGATGGAAAATAACCAAGGAGAGAAGCAACCTAGAATTAAGGAGAAAATTCCTAATGGTTAGAACAATCAACCAGTGGGACATTACAATCAAGCAGTACATTCTGTTTATTTGTAATGGTGCTTCAGAAATTGTGGGCGCTTCTTCACTGGAGGCTTTTAAAAAGAGATTGGACCACCATTTATCTGAAACAGTATAGGATCTCCTGCTCGATCAGGGGGTTGGACTAGAAGACTTCCAAGGTCCCTTCCAACTCTATTATTCTATGTTCAAGCAACGACTGAATTCTTAAAATGCTAAGGTATCGCAAGAAATTCAAGCTGCCTGAAATACTTGCAGAAAGAAATGAGAGTATAAAAGAATTTCTTGCAATCATTCCCTTGCTTGGAAGGATTTGGGGCTTTAAAAAAAACCGATAACTTTGGATGCTGCAAATTATACCGATGGCCACTGTACAAATCCTTCTAGACTCACCTTTGTAGGTGAGCAAAATGATTAGATCTTGTTTCAAAGGCACATAATTCTCTTTTGGCAGGAAAACAAATGTTACTTCTTGTTTGTATTTCAGCCGGTGAAAAAAAAAGGCCACGGGAATTTGAATGGAGCATCTAACTCAGGGGTCAGGAACCTATGGCTCGCGAGCCAGATATGGCTCTTTTGATGGCTGCATCTGGCTCGCAGACAAATCTGTATAAATAATATAGCCGCGCGCACGCTGCACAATTACAGCCCGGAGAAGGACCACAGCCCCTTTCCCAACTGGTCCTTCCTTGCTCGGAGGGAAGCTTCTGCAGAAGCCCAGGCGAGTGAGAACAACTTCCCGCCGTTACAAAGTCTCCAAGGCTGTAATTGTATGGGCTGTGCGCACGCGCATATGTTTTCCATGGCCGGTGCTCCACGCCGTGGAAAACATAGGTGCACGCCCACACAGAGTTCGTAATGGCGGGAAGTTGTTCTCACTCACCTGGGCTTCTGCAGAAGCTTCCCTCCAAAGCCCTCCGAGCAAGGAAGGACCAGTTGGGAGAGGGGCTCTGGTCCTGCTCCGGGCTGTAATTGTGCGGCGCAGAGTGGGGCTGCAGCCTCAAGACGAGACAGAGAGAGAGAGAGAGAGAGAGAGAGAGAGAGAGAGAGAGAGAGAGAGAGAGAGAGAGACTGACAGAAACACACACACACAGAGACAGAGAGAGTGAGTGAGAGACAGACAGATACAAACACACATACAGACACAGAGTGAGTGATTAAGTGAGTGAGAGACAGACAGACAGGCACACACAGAGTGACAGAGAGGAAGGGAGGAGAGAGAGACACACAGAAAAAGAGAGAGAAAGAGAAAGAAAGAAAAAGAATTAAGAGACTTATTGTACTTTAAAAGTGTTGGTCTTACATAAAATGCAAACGTTTACTTGTATTTAGTTTTAAATATATTGTATGGCTCTCACGGAATTACATTTTAAAATATGTGGCATTCCTGGCTCTCTCAGCCAAAAAGGTTCCCGACCCCTGCTCTAACTGAATTTTCACGGTTCCTTCTATTTCAGAGCATTTGTAATGACTCTAGCTTGGTTCAGACATCTCTAGCAATTGGTTCCTGACCATCGCTGAGAAAACAGGACGATTGGAAGGTCAAGCAGAAAGATGCTTGCAGATTCTGAGTTGCCAATGATTAGTTTGGGGCCTCTGATGTAAACTTGCAATAAACTAGGAGTCAGGGTAGAGTTCAAAACTGTTACAAATTTATTTTGTGCTATCTATACGCAAGAATCTGATCTACTCATAGTCAAGACAAATGGGTGCTAACTAAGAGTCAGTGGAATCCATAGGGGGATGGATGGGTGTCTTGTGAATGTGTAGTGACTCCAAATTGAAGATCGGTTGACCTGCCTTTGAGCTCAGCTGGGTCATCTCTTATTACAGTAATTCATCCGATTTTCTCCATTAGGTACCAAAGCATGGAAGTTTGTCACTAGCCACAGATGCAGGAAGGCGCCCCTATAAGACGGAAATCATTGGCGGAGTCGTCGTGCAGACGCCCATCTCAGTCAACCAGGTGAGAAAGGGTCGAATGGAATGGAATGGAAGGGAAGGGAAGGGAAGGGAAGGGAAGGGAAGGGAAGAGAAGAGAAGAGAAGAGAAGAGAAGAGAAGAGAAGAGAAGAGAAGAGAAGAGAAGAGAATATTGAAATAGAATGGAGTGGAATGGAATGGAATAGAAGAGAATAAAGAATGAAATAGAATAGAATAGAATAGAATAGAGGTTGGTATAGAATAGAATATTGAAATAGAATAAAGGATGGGATAGGATGGCATGGCATGGCATGGCATGGCATAGAATAGAATAGAATAGAATAGAATAGAATATTGAAATAAAATGGAGTGGAATGGAATAGCATAGAATGAATAGAATAGAATAGAATATTAAATAAAATAAAGGATGGGATAGCATAGAATAGAATATTGAAATAGAATAGAATAGAATGGAATAGAATACAATATTGAAATAGAATGGAGTGGAGTGGAGTGGAGTGGAGTGGAATGGAATGGAATGGAATAGAATAGAATAGAATAGAATAGAATAGAATAGAATAGAATAGAATAGAATAGAATAGAATAGAATAGCAGACTTGGAAGGGACCTTGGAGGTCTGCTTAGGCAGGAAACCGTACACCATTTCAGACAAATGGTTATCCAATTTCTTCTTTAAAAATGCCACTGCTGGAGCATTCACAGCGCTCCACAAAGTTGTGCCACTGATTAATTGTTCTCAGTGTCAGGAAATTTCTCCCTAGTTCTAAATTGCTTCTCTCCTTGATTAGTTTCCACCCATTGCTCCTTGTCCTTTCCTCAGGGACTTTGGAGAATAGCTTGACTCCCTTTTCTTTGTGGCAACCCTGAGATATTTGAAGACTGCTATTATGTCTCCCCTAGTCCTTCTTTTCACTAGAATAGCCATGCCCAGTTCCTGCAGCCCTTCTTCATATGTTTTAGCCTCCGGTCCCCTAATCCTCTTTGTTGCTCTTCCCTGCACTCTTTCCGGAGTCTCCACATCTTTTTTACATCGTGGCAACCAAAACTGGATGCAGCATTTCAAAGGTGGCCTTACCAAGGCATTCCACAGCAAGAGACCTATTGCTGTGGGAGAAGGAGGCAAAGAAGGCCTGGAGCTTCTGATAGAGACACGCAGAAGAGCCTTGGGGGATTCCTCTGCCTCTTTTGTTCAACATTTTTTCCGCAGCCGGCTGGGGAAATACCTTTTCAGGAGCCTCTAAGTGGCCTTTTCTGGTTGCAATATTTGGTAGGTAGAAATGATCCTGGGAGAACCAGAGAAAGAGATGCAGAATGATCAGATCAAAGGGGAGTTAGCCCACAGCTGAATAATGAGAAAGAAACTGAGGAAGGATCTGCACTAACTTATCAGGTGGTTAAAAAGAGAACGTGGGAGATTTGTACTTTCAGACTTATGAGATGCTGTCAGTTTCCCAGACAGGAAAAATGACAAGATAATTGTAAGGCTACATTAACAGACGCAGTCTCCTCTTTTCTATCTTCCTGCCCATCCGATTCTGCCCTTCTCTTTTCCTTCCTTCCTTCCTCCCTCCCTCCCTCCCCCCTTCCTCTCCCTCCCTCCATTCGTTTCTTCCTCTCCCTCCATCTTTCTATCCCTTCTATCAGTGGTGGGTTTCAAAAAAAATGTGAACCTCTTCTGTAGGTGTGGCCTGCTTTGTGGGAGTGGCTTGCCAGCCATGTGACTGGGCGGGAGTGGCTTGCCAGCCATGTGACTGGGTGGGAGTGGCTTGCCAGCCATGTGACCGGATGAGAGTGGCTTGCCAGCCATGTGACCGGATGAGAGTGGCTTGGCAGTTATGCGACTGGATGGGCGTGGCCAACTTGTAAAATGTGGCGAAACTCACTTAACAAAGCTCTTGCTAAACAACCAAAAAGTTGGCTCAGAAACTCTGGCATTTGAAGCACGCAAATCTTAAAGCTGTCAAGTTACAAGACCCTTGCACCCCTAACCCTTTAGAAAAAATAACCCCAGGAGTGTTCAAACTTGACAGCTTTAAGACTTGTGGACTTCAACTCCCAGAATTCCTCCTCTCGCTCTTCCTCTTGATGATGTGCGGAAGGGCAGGGGGAGGGAGCTGGAACCGATTCTAAATGGCCCTGTAGATTTGTGGAACCTCTTCTATAGAAGAGGATAGAACTGGCAGGAACCCACCCCTGCCTTCTATCCACCAAAAGTTGAAGCTGTGTCACGTTGTATCATAAATCCTTTTAAGGAAGTTTCCCAAGCAAATCATCTTCATGGCAGCTTCCCAACAGGATGTCTCCAGAGTGTCCATGGGGCGTGCATGAAAAAACAAAAATCAAGGTGGTGGATCTTGATGCAATGGAATTCCACTCCTCCTTTTAAAAGGTCTACATTTTCCCCTTCATACACCGGCCAGCCTCTTCTTTCACCCCACTTGCCAGCTCAATTTTCTCCTCACTAGTCCTTCTTTTTTTCATCTCTGTTTTGGAAAGTTCAGATCCTGGCAGGGCTGGCTCTGAGCATCTGCATTTGATGCTACATTTGCCTTGTCCTTTACAAGGGACAAGTGTTGTCGTCTTGGACTGCTCGATGGTGTCTAAGTGTGTGTGTGTGCGCGCATCTGTTTGGCTCTTTCCACTGTCTAAAGCATTAGGCCTACATTGGCTAAGACAGAGGGGGCTTTGTTATGGCTTGGGAACCTGATGTCTTGACCAAGGGAGCCAGCTACGCAACGTGGGTCACACAGTGGCACATTGTGTCTGCCTCTTGGTATCTGGGGAGCTGGAGTTATTAAAAAGCATGAAGCCCTTTTGTAATTGAAGGAAAGCCCACATACTTCTTCAAAGCAACGGATGATAAAGACCAAAGCATCTCTTTTTATTTAATCCCTCATTGAAGCAAAACTAGATGGCCAAGGACTTGTTTTTACTATCTTTTCCCTCCAATTTTTGGAACCCCATTTGTGAGTTTTTTTAAACCTCCATTTGCCTTGTGTTCTTATTTTGCCTCTTCTTCATGCTCTTTCTTCTCTGTCATTGCTGATCGTTATCGTCTTGGGGAAAAATATTCTGCCCCAACAGGAAAAAATAAAAATAAAAACCCAAGAATGAGATCTCTGTTCTCTTGGCGTTTTTAAAAAAAAATTGGGACTGAGCCAATGTTAGTCTCTCTCTTCCAAGCGATGCATGATTCTGCAATCTTGGAAATATTGAGAAATTCATCCTTAGCAGGAACATGGTTAGTTCTTGGAGGTGTGGAGAGAGAAGTATGCAGAAGTTGCTTCCTCTCTTGATTGAATCCCTTTCTGACTACAGATTTCAGTGGATTTTCCCCACATAGCTTTGCAGCTCTAAAGGATTTAGAATATAGTAAGAGTATAAAACCAATTTCATTGTAATTTTAGTACAATGACAATAAAGATTATTAGGAGTAGGAGTAGAGTAGAGTAGAATACAGTAGAGTAGAATAGAATATAATTTAGTAGAGTAGAATAGAATACAATAGAGTAGAGTAGAGTAGAGTAGAGTAGAGTAGAGTAGAGTAGAGTAGAGTAGAGTAGAGTAGAGTAGAGTAGAGTAGAATAGAATAAGAGTTGGGAGGGACATTGGAGGTCTTCTAGTCCAACTCCCTGGTTAGGTAGGAAACCCTACACCACTTCAGACAAATGGTTGTCCAATCTCTTCTTAAAAACTACCAGTGTTGGAAGATTCACAAATTCTGGAGGCAAAGTTTTTCCAACGATTAATTGTTCTAACTGCCAGGAAATTTCCCCTCAGTTCTAAGTTGCTTCTCTCCTTGATTAGTTTCCACCCATTGCTTCTTGTTCTGCCCTCAGGTGCTTTGGGGAATAGCTTGACTTCCTCTTCTTTGTGGCAACCCCTGAGATATTGGAAGGCTGCTATCCTGTCTCCCCTAGTCCCTCTTTTATTAAACTGTATTTCTCCCTCTTTCTCTATGGGCCACCTGGGAGTTTGCTATCCCAGTGCCTTTTTGGCCCTAAGAGGCCTCCATACGTTGCTGAGGAAATGACTGTTGGTGGGAGGAGTTAAAGGGAGGTGAAAACCTGATCAGTGGGTACATTTTACATGTGTGTACCTTGCACATGACACACATGTGCTAGGCACAAAATGAGTACGTATTCTATTATCGGAAATCCTTGGGAACATTGTGTGAAAATTTGAGGTAAATCGGTGCAGTAGTTTTTGAGATTAGCGGCGTCATACAAACTATTTTACATTTTTATTTATATAGATAAGACAAAGTGCTGATACAATTACTCACTCTTAGTCCAGTATCCATCCCTTTTCATCTATTAATAATAATTACAATATAGATTTAAGGTATATAATGTACTAGCTGGATACCCATGCTTCACGACAAAACTATGTGATCAGGCTATGCAGGAGAAATCTGGTTCGCAATCTGTTGGTTCAGTGGTGGTCAGTGATTGAAACACATAAGGGAATATCGCTCCTGCCACTTTGAGTCCGGAAGCCGTTCCATAGCTGGAAGAAATAGACATTTTGGTGAGGTACCGATGTTTAGTACTGTAAAGAGCCCCAGGTCACTCCTGAGTGAAGGAGGGGAACATCTGCCAGTTTGAACTGAGGTAACGGAATGTGAGGCAACTGGCAGTTGGAACAGAGTGCTTTTCAGGTGGGGAGGGGCAGTAGAATGTCAAACTCCTTAGCATCATAGCGTGTTAATATAAGGCAACTGGCAGTTGGAACAGAGTTCTTTTCAGGTGGGGAGGGGGAGTAGAACTCCTTAGCATCAGAGTGTGTTAATTACTGTAGAAGAAATACTAATGATCTGATGGTCATTTCAAAAAATCATTTCTTAGCGAGCACCTAGAAGCCAAGAGGAACATATGCGCCAAATTGCAAGTTTGTAGGCTTTACGGTTGTGGAGGTTTTGTGATGAGTGAGTGATACTTGGCTTTGATATAGATAGATAGATAATCAACCTTTAGTTTCTATATAGATTTTAATCTAGTGAATTCATAGCCTTTTGTCTATGATTCTATCTAGCTTTTCTTTCATATTTTATATATTAGATCATTTTTTCTTATTGTGGTGGACACACCTGCTAGTATAGAGGGAGGAGTAAGAAAGTGGTCTAGTTTGGAGCCATTCCATAGGAGGAAGTGTCTTTTGAAGTGTTTCCCAAGAGATTGCAGTCAGTTCGGTGAGATTCTTGTAAATAGGTGATCAACAATAAAGAAACTATTTTGTCCTATTCACACAGAGTTGCTCGGGTTTCCCAGAAGGACAGTGGTTGACAGAAAAAAAAGAAAAAGAAATGAAACTACAAGAAAGAAGTTAAAATAGAGAGGAGATGACAAAAAAAAAGAAGGGAAGTCTCAAAATAAAGAGATCAAGTGACAATAGGCAGTTTTGAAGTTGGTCTGCCATCTTCTTCAGTCCCATTATCGCTCTGGGTGTGTTATGTGACCTCTAAAAGATTCCTATATTACTGCATTTCTCAATCTTGGCAACTGTAAGATGGATGGACTTCATCTCCCAGAGTTCCCCAGCCAATATGCCAGCTGGGGAATCCTGGAAGTTGAAGTCCACCCACCTTACAGTTGCCAAGATGAAGAAACACTGCTATAAGGGAAGCAAAGATGTCCACAGGGGCAGGTTGGCAAGAGTTTGAGTTTGAGTTTATTCGACTTGTATGCCGCACCTATCTCCCAGAAGGGACCCAGGGCGGTGCACAGGAAATTAAAACAGATATATACATAAATGCATAATAAATATCATAAAACCAATTAAATTAAGAAAACCCTGTGCTAAAATTACTAAAATCCCTCTAATTAAAACGAATTTCTAATTTAAAACTCAGTCGTTATAGGGTGATCACGCTAGGCCGGCTTGATGGAAAAAGTGCGTCTTCAGGCGCTGGCGGAAAAGGCGGAGGTCCGAGGTGGTCCGGAGTTCGGGAGGAAGGTCGTTCCAGAGGGTTGGGCCCGCCACAGAGAAGGCCCTTCCCCTGGGCGTTGGCAACCAGCATTGCCCGGCCGACGGCACCTGGAAAAGACCCTCTCTATGGGAGCGGATCGAAGGGATGTGTGGGGTAGGAGACGGTCTCGCATATAACTAGGCCCTGTGCCATGGAGCGTTTTAAAGATGGTAATCAACACCTTGAAGCGCACCCAAAAGGCCACAGGCAGCCAGTGCAGCTCGCACAGGAGAGGTGTTACATGGGAATGCCGTGAGGCTCCCATAATCCCCCGCGCAGCCGCATTCTGAACTAGCTGCAACCCTCGGGTGCACCTCAAGGGGAGCCCCATGTAGAAAGTGTTACAGTAGTCTCGGCAGTATATCACAAGTGCTTGAGTGACTGTGCGGAGGGCGTCCCAGTCAAGTAAGGGGCGCAATTGGCGGACCAGGCGCACCTGGTAAAACGCCCCCCTGGCCACGGCCGTCACATTGTCCTCCATGGTCAGCCGGGAGTCCAGGAGGACACCTAAATTGCGCGCTTCAAGTACTCACTGGGAGTCCTCCCATTTTGTTTACCTCCCCCGTTGCACAGGGAGGTAGTAATTTGTTCTTGTGGTTGTGGCCACCGTCTTCTCTTTCTTGATGCTCCCCGTGGTTCCTCCTAATGGAAAAGCGGTTTTAGGTAGGAAGAAATAAAAGTTACCCTTCCTCTTAAGTTCAAGGAGGCACATTTCGTGGCGTTGGCCTTAGGGTTGAACTTCAAAAAAGTTTGGAAGAGAGAGAATCATGAAGAGGGCAGGGCCAGGAGGAAAAAAAGCTACATTAAATAAAGTTTAATTAAAATATATCAAGTAATTACATAGATTAAATAGAGCAACTAAGACTGATCCTCATGTGTTTCAGCATTTCCTCTTTTATGGTATTACAAATGAGCATTAGGTGTAAAGACTGTAGGGGCCTCACCCAACTTTTTCAGGAATGACAGCAATTTGGGATTGGCAGTTGCACATCCTGGCACTGAAGAAGTATGTTTTCTTGGATTAATTTAACGAGCATGATGATGTTGAAAAACTGGGAGTTTTAAGTAGAAAGGATGTAGATTAAATTAATTGCCAGTCTTCGGATAACCAGGTCTGTCTGGAACTAAATATAAGAGCAGGTTCTGCATGGGAACTCTGGCTGAACATACGTGAAGCAGGGCAGAAATAACATCTGGCTGCCCAGTGCCCATATCATGCCCATTTGTCAGGTGCAAAGGATGAGGACCACTTCTTAAGTTGCAGTACAGAAGATTTATTCAAGCCTATAAACAAGAATCTAACCAATTAAAGTTCAGTACTTAATTGGCACTGGATAAGCATCAGTGGACTTGGATCATTTATGGCAATGTAAGACTCTAAGCTGATGACACATTTCACTCCCCTTCCATTTTTGGCTGCTCTGTTATACCACATTTGCTTATCCCTGTCCTTTATATCTGAAATAGACAGAAAACTGTGATAGCTAGTTGAACACAAAGTCTTAAGAGGACATTTGTGTAGAATATGACATCTAAGTAACATCAAAACACTAATTAAACTGGATGAATGAAGGCATATACCATATTCTTCTGAGTATAAGACACGCCTTGTTTCCTCTAAAAAGAGGCTGAAAATCTGGGTGCGTCTTATACATCGAATACAGCATTTTTTGCCTCCCGAAACCCCACCCCCTTCACCAAAATGCCAGTGCCTAGCCTTATGGAGGCTTCCAGAGAGCTCTTGGGGGCTGGGGAGGGCAGAAATTAGCCTAAATTGGGCCGTATTTTGCCCCCCCCCCAGCCCCCAGCAGCACTCTATAAGCCTCCATAGGGCTATGCATGCAATTTATTTGACACAAAAATGGCCCGTTTTCGTGACAAATGGGCCGGTTCTTTGCTCATTTTTGAACACCCCCCCAGGAGCACTCTGCAAGCCCCTCCACAAGGCTAGTCATGCTTTTTATTTGAAGAAAAACGGCCCCGTTTTCGCAGAGAAACTAGCAGATCTTGACTGAATCCCTCTATTAATGCAATTTAGGATTGCATTGGCTTTTTTGGCTGCTGCTTCACGCTGTGAAATACGGAGCAATATGCAATAAAGGGACGTGGTGGCTCAGTGGCTAAGATGCTGAGCTTGTCAATCAGCAAGCTCAGCAGTTCAGCAGTTTGAATCCCTAGCGCCGCTTAATGGGGCGAGCTCCCGTTACTTGTCCCAGCTTCTGCCAATCTAGCAGTTCAAAGTGCAAGTAGAAAAATAGGAACCACCTTTGATAGGAAAGTAACAGTGCCAGTGAACATGACAACCGCAGAGACGTCTTCGGACAGCGCTGGCTCTTCGGCTTTCAAATGGAGATGAGCACCGCCCCCTAGAGTCGGGATTGAGTAGCACATATGTGCGAAGGGAACCTTTACCTTTATGAACAAGTCATTTCTAGAATTCCAGTGATGGCTAACCTTTTTTGGCTCGCGTGCCAAAAGTGGGGGGAGCGCAGGGGGGGTCGTGCATGGGTGTGCCACATCCATAATGCTATGTGCGTGACCCCCTGCTTTTGGGGTGCTTCTTTCACCCTCCCCAGGCTCCCGAGGCTTTCTAGGAGCCTGGGGAGGGTGAAAACAGCCTCCCCTCCCCACCTCCAGAGGCTTCAGGAGCTTCCCTGAAGCCTCCAGAGGGCGAAAAATGGCCTCAAAAGAAGGCCTAAATCAGCTGGCCAGTGCTCACATGCGCACTGGAGCTGACAGGGCAACGCCTCGCGTGCCCTAAGAAATGGTTCCGCGTGCCACCTGTGGCACCCGTGCCATCGGTTCGCCATCACTGACCCTTCAGGGAGAGGGGGCGGTTTATAAATATGTATCCAAGATGGCGGCGCGCTTAGGCGCAGCGGCTTTGAGCCCCTGGTATCACAGCAGACTTTTCCATCAAAACTCGCTCTGAACCTACTGTAAAAGAAAAAAGAAAAAGAGACGTGCATTTTCCTCTTCCACCAACTCCTGGGATGCCAAACAGATTTGAAGAAATGGATAACAGAAGACAGGGTGCAGTTGCTCCTTTTCAACTGTCATTTGTCAGCCATTTTGTTTCAACAGTCATTTGTCGGGCCTTTTCGTTTGCCTGGAGAGATTCCTGCTGTGGCTGTCACTGCTGTCTGTATCCCACCTGGTGCAGGTGTTGGCACGGCGCTCAAACCAATTTCATTGTAATTTTATTACAGTATTATTACAATGACAGTAAAGATGATGATGATGATGATGATGATGATGATGATTGTTGTTGTTGTTGTTGTTGTTGTTGTTGTTGTTATTATTATTATTATTATTATTATTATTATTATTATTATTATTATTATTATTATTATTATTATTATAAGTTTGGTTAAGTTTTCTTTGAAAACCTTCTGTCCCTCCTGCACTGAAAAAAAGAGAATTCTGGTATGGCAAATATAGGAGTTGAGGCAGTGATGCAACGATATTTTTTGGAAATTGCCCAATTTCTGCTAGCCTCTTTTTCACTGCTCCATTTCGCCGACCAAATTTTCATGGGTGAAAGTCATGAACTTTTCTTCCCTTTTCCTCACAGAATGGAGGAGATGACTCTGAAGGTCACGAGCTTTCGTCTCACCCTTTGTTGAAGCGGTCCCAGAGTTACAACCCCACTACCAAAACCCCCGTGGGACCGCTAGTCCTCAAGTGCGGCTACTGTGTGAAGCAGGGGAACGTAGTAAGTGTCGTTTGGACTTGCCATTGGTGACTTCTTCGTGGTCGTTTGATCTCTCCGGAGAGTTTTGGGATGAGGAGATCGTTTCAAGGGATGCTGTGAGGAAAAGATTCTGAGAAAAAAAATGAAAATAGAGGTAGTCCTCGAGTTAGGACCACAATTGTTCCCAACATTTCCATTGCTAAGTGAGGCATTTCTTCAGTGAGTTCTGTCCCAACTTAGTTATTAAAGGAACCACTGCAAGTGAATCTGGATTCCCCATAGACCAGGGGTTGGCAAACTTTACAACTTTAAGTCTGAAGGACTTCAGCTCCCAGACTTCTCCAGCCAGCTTTGCAAAGTTGCAAAGTTTGCCCACCCCTGCCATAGACTTTGCTTGTCAAAAGCTCACAAAAGCAGATCACATGACCTGGGGGGGACACAGCATCTAAAATGGGCTGCATGGAGACTCCTGGGGGGGCGGAGCAGGGCGGGCGGGGCCAGCCAGTCCTTGCAACTACCAGTTCGTTGAACCAGATGTAAAATTATCCTCCGGTTCACCCGAAACTGATCCGAACCAGCTGAATCCCACCCCTGGAGGACATGGGAAGTGTTTCAGAAGGGACCCTGCCTAGTTTTGGGTTTTGGAGAATAAAAGAATAGGAGAAATACTTTCGGACTTCCAAGACTGTTTGAATATAACTGTGCAATTCAAGACAGAATACTCCGGGCTGTGCTTCCTATCCGATTATCCTGAAGAGATAACAAAGAGGAGAAGACATCCCTCATCTGGAGATGTCTCTGGATTTGAGCTCACCATCACTTGGTTAAAGGGTGTGTGTGTGTGTGTGTGTGTGTGTGAGAGAGAGAGAGAGAGAGAGACATAGACAGAGAGAGAGAGACAGAGACAGAGAGAGAGAGAGAGAGAGAGAGAGAGAGAGAGAGGCAGTGGTGGGATTCAGTCGGTTTGGACTAGTTCAGGTGAACCGGATGCTAATTTTACATCTGGTTCGCCGAACTGGTAGTTGCAAGGATTGGTTGGCCCTGCCCACCCCACCTCTCCCAGGAATCTGCATACAGCCTGTTTTAGATGCCAGGTAAGTACAGGGCCCGCCCCGAGGCTCTGGGAGGGTGAAAAACGGGCCTCCTGGAAGTCTGGAAATGGGTCCGTTTCCAGCCTCCAGAGGGCCTCCGCAGCCTGGGGGAGGCCATTTCCACTCTCCCGGAGGCTCGAAGAAAACCTCCAGAGCCTGGGAAGTGTGAAAACAGCCCTCCCCCTGTGGTGCAGGAGGCCAGGTAGGCCACACCCACCATGGCCACACCCATCCAGCAACCAAGCTAACATTTTTGAATCCCACTCCTGTTGTTTGTGTGTTTGTGTGTCTGCAGGTTGTGGTAATAAAAAGCTAAGATGGCAGCCCCCAAGATGCTTTTTCCCAAAGGCAACGGGACTTCCTTGGTTTTTTTTCTTCTTCGAAAACGTTTTGCTTCTCATCCAAGAAGCTTCTTCCGTTCCTTTCTTGGATGAGAAGCCAAATGTTTTGAAAGAAAAAAACAACAAGAAGAAGAAAGTTTGCCTTTGGGACAACCATGACCTGCCCCACTGAGAATTCTCCACAGACACTTCAGATGGCAGCCATGACACTGCAGCTGAAGCTAGACCTTCAATCGCACCCCACAAACATAAAAACCAAAGCAGGTTCTTATAACAGCCATTCTCAGCATCTCCTCAGAAGGTCCTCTGTGTTACACGGAGTATTTGGAGCAACAGTTTAAAAGCTTTTGACAGGGATTCTTCTTGCCTTTCAGAGAAAGAGCTGGAAACGCCGTTACTTCATCCTGGATGAAATGTCTGTCAATTATTTCAAATGCGAGCAGGTAAACAATCGAGGCCTTCCACACCTGTGGTTGGATCTCCTTGCATCTCCTCCCTGGTGGCTGCAGAGAAGATGGCTGCAGAGTCTCTCCCTCAGAATCAGGAAGAGAGAGAATTCCAAAACCATAGAAGAATTGTCCTCAAACTCCGGCAGGGAACTTTGAAAATGCCTTTCGACAATAACTCAGTAGCCTCTTCTTTTGTCACGAATGGGTTCCTCGGTTGCCATCTTAGGCTTGCTTATGTTTCGCTACCATGCGGTGACAGTCTGCCATTAGTTTAGTTTTAGTTTTATTTGATTTATATCCCGCCCTTCTCCAAGAGGACCCAGGGCGGCGCACAGGAATTTAAAATAACATACAAAATAATACAAAAATTTAAAAACCTATTAAATACCAAGTCCTGCGCTAAAACCAATTAAAATCCCCAATTAAAACTATCTATACTAGACACAGTGGAGGTTATGTTAGGCCGGCTTGATGAAAGAGATGTGTTTTTAAACACTGGCGGAAGAGGCGGAGGTCGGTGATGGTACGGAGTTCAGGGGGTAGGTCGTTCCACAGGGCGGGGCCCGCCGCAGAGAAGGCCCTTCCCCTGGGTGTCGCCAGTCGGCATTGTCCGGCCAACGGCACCCTGAGAAGGCCCTCTCTGTGGGAGCGTATCGGTCTAAGGGATGTATGGGGCAGGAGACGGTCTCGCATATAACTAGGTCCCGAGCCATGGAGCCATGAATCCTGGGGAGGGTAGATGGGAGGAGGACTGCTTGGGGGGAAACGAAAATAAATTGCATCTCCCCGAGAAGCTGCCTCAAGGTCATCTGGCTGGGAGAAGAAGGCAACTACATACCAAATATGCTTGAACTGACCGTTCAGAAAACATCTTGCTTGAACCTGATGGGTCATGGAGGGGTCGGGGTCAGCAATGGGAGGCAGTTAAGGGAGGGAAAGGTTGAATTTAGGGATTTTGGCATGCGATTCTCAGTTCTGGCTATGCATTACTGTAATACACTTGACTTCGAATAATGTATAAGGGATATGGTGGCTCAGTGGCGAAGACACTGAGCTTGTCGATCAGAAAGGTCGGCAGTTCAGCGGTTCGAATCTCTAATGTCGCGTAACGGAGGGAGCTCCCGTGACTTGTCCCAGCTTCTGCCAACCTAGCAGTTCGAAAGCACGTAAAAATGCAAGTAGAAAAATAGGGACCACCTTTGGTGGGAAGGGAACAGCGTTCCGTGCACCTTTGGCATTGAGTCATGCTGGCCACATGATCACGGAGACGTCTTTGGACAACGCTGGCTCTCTTTGGCTTTGAAACGAAGATGAACACCGGCCCCTAGAGTCAGGAATGACTAGCACATATGTGCCAGGGGAACCTTCACCTTTACCTAATGTATACCTTTCTCAACAAATGGAACCAAGGCTCATTTCTATCTAGTGGTTTAAGTGGTGACATGTCTGACAGTGTCACCTTTATTTATCAGTATTAAGATATCAGACACCTGCATCAACGAATAGCAGCATGCAAAAATGATACAGCAAACGTCAAAAAACCTCATCCGAAGAGTGCTGCGCGCATTAGAAATTCGCTTGAACGATGAGTCATTTATAAATTTTATTACTGGCTTTTCATCTGCCTTCCAACCCACACAGTATCTGTTCTCACCTGTTGGCTAATTGGGCACTGCCCTGTTGGTTATGCTTATCTTGTCAGGACAAAGAGCCCTTGCGGTCAATCCTCTTGAAGGATGTTCTGAAGACTCATGAATGTCTCGTCAAATCTGGGTAGGAGCGCCCTCTACATTCGGGTATTTTAGCTTAGCACGGGATTTGTGCTGCCAAATCGTTTGTGGGATGGGTCAGAATTTAGAGGCAGAGGATGTTCTCCTTTGGTCATTTCACCGGGGCAAAAATGGTACTCCGATTACGTTGCTAGTGGTGGACAGATGAAAGCAGGGATGCTCTACTGCAAAATAGTTTTGGACAGGGGAGGGCTTCAAATATGTTAGCAACTGGTTCTCTGCCCGGTTTCTGGGTGGGCGTGGCCATGGTGGGCATGGCCTAGTCGGCCTCCTGCACCATGGCAGGGGGGCATTTTCGCCCTCCCCAGGCTCCAGGGGCTTCTGGTACTTCTGGGAGGCCTGTTTTTTGCCCTCCCCGGGCTTTGAAGGCTTTTGCTGAGCCTCCAGGAGGGCAAAAATGGCCTGGGTTTTTGAAGCTCCCTGAGGACCAGAAATGGGCCCATTTCTGGCCTTCCGGAGCCTCCGGGAGGCCTGTTTTTCAGCCTCCCTGAGCTTCCACATGGGTCCTGTACTTACCTGGCATCTGAAACAGGCTGCATGGAGACTCCTGGGATGGGCAGGGTGGGTGGGGCCAACCAGGAGTTATATACCACTTCACAGTGCTTTACAGCCCTCTCTAAGCAATTTACAGAATCAGGTTTACAATTACACAATCAGGGTCCTCGTTTTACCCACTTGGGAATGATGGAAAGCTGAGTCAACCTTGAGCCGGTCAGAATCGAACTTCTGGCAGTGAGCTGAGTTAGCCTGAATAGATTAAGAGAGAGAGAGCAGTTCGAGATGTAACAGAAAGAGGACAGATGATAGACAGATAACTAGAGATAGATTTAGAGAGATACATATTAAAAATGCTAGACAAACAGACAGAAATAGTGAGAGACAGAGAGATAGATATAGAGAGAGATAAGACATTGATAGCGATAGCACTTAGACTTATATACTGCTTCACAGTGCTTTTACAGCCTTCCCTAAGCAGTTTACAGAGTCAGCCTCTTGCCCCCAACAATCTGGGTCCTCATTTTAACCCACTTCAGAAGGACGGAAGGCTGAGTCAGTCTTGAGCCTGGTGAGATTTGAAATTTCAGGCAGCCAGCAGTCAGCAAAAGTAGCCTGCAGTACTGCACTCTTACCACTGCACCACCGCGTCTCAGTTATCTGGACTTGTCCCCCATCAGGGAGAAAACAGACACGGAGGGGGGAGATGTAGTTTATCTCATTAAGGCATTCCATTTTGCTTCTGGGGCATCTTCAGCTGAGGAATTATCCCAACGAGAGCCTCAGAAGCAACCCGAAGCAAAACCACCAATTCTGATTGTAGTTAATATTGAATTAATTCTTTAGAGCAGGGGTCTCCCACCTTTGCAACTTTAAGTCTGAAGGACTTCAGCTCCCAGACTTCTCCAGCCAGCTTTGCCACCTGAAAGGACTCTGGGGTTGTAGGAGCTGAAGTCCTTCAGACTTAAAGTTGCAAAGGTTGGAGACCCCTGGCCCAGGCCCTGACACTGACAGCTTTGCTGGCTGGAGAATTCTGGGAGCTGAAGTCCTTCAGACTTAAAGTTGCAAAGGTTGGAGACCCCTGGCCCAGGCCCTGACACTGACAGATTTGCTGGCTGGAGACGTCTGGGAGCTGAAGTCCTTCAGACTTAAAGTTGCAAAGGTTGGAGACCCCTGCTTTAGAGAAATTGGCATCCAGAAAAAAAATGTTCCTGGTATATTCAGTTAAGTTTAAGGTTAATATTTCCTCTTTCTTTGTTGTTGTTTTTCAAGTGATCTTCTAATGAGGGATAATCTCTTCGAAATTATAACAAGCTACAGGACCTTCTATATCCAGGTAAGTATATATACGACAATATATGAAACGGGGTCTTGCAAATTTCCGTTGTTTGAAAGTTGTTTAAGCCTTCTTCCCAAAAACGTTGCAAATTGTGAACCTTTCAATGTTGCTGAACTATAACTTTCAGCACGGCCAAGGACGATGGATGCTGGGATTTGTAGTTTCACCATTAATATTTGTACAACCGAGGAACAGTCTATCTATGGACACCAGTTTTCCACCTCTGAGGCTCACAAGAAGAAGCATTCCAATGGCCCCTTGCACATTGCAGAGGATGGAAGATCCTTGTGGTTCTTCCAGCTCTCTAATTCTGCTTCAAGAGAATCCAACAAAAATTCCCAGATGTTCACAAACAGTATACGCAAATCCACTAGCCAGCTAATTACAAGGTTGTCCTCTCACCGTTTAGAGTTCAAAGGCCCTGCAGAATAACCAGAATAACCTTAAGAGCAGGAAGTCGAAGGCATTCCACATTGGGAAGGCAAGATGTTCTAAATGCAGAGAGGAGCAACCAGGATGATTAAGGGATTGGAGGCGAAAACCTACGATGAACGGTTGCAGGAACTGGGCATGGCTAGTCTAGTGAAGAGAAGGTTCAGGGGAGACAGGATAGCATCTTCTGATATTTGAGGGGCTGCCCCAGAGAGAATAGAATAGGAATAGGAATAGAAAAGAGAATAGAAAAGAGAATGGAATGGAATGGAACAGAATAGAATAGAATAGAATAGATATTGGAATGAAGAATGGGATAGGATAGGATAGGATAGGATAGGATAGGATAGGATAGGATAGGATAGGATAGGATAGGATTTTTTATTGGCAAATTGTAATTGGACCCACGAGGAATTTGTCCTTGGTGCGTAAGCTCTCAGTGTACATAAAAAGAAAATAAAAAATCATAAGGTACAAAACTTAATGATAGTCATAGGGTACAAATAAGCAATCAAAATATACTAGGAAACAATCGATATGAATCGTAAGGATACAGCCAACAAAGTTTTTTTTCCCCATTTTAATTAAATTTATATCCCGCCCTTCTCCACGAAAGACCCAGGGCGGCGCACAGGAATTTAAAAACATATAAAACAATAATATACAGAATTTAAAAACATATTAAATTACGTAACAGTCCTATGCTAAAATCCAAATTAAAATCCCCAATTTAAAACTATCTAAAATAGCCCTAATGGGAGGGTAGGCTAGGCCGGCTTGCTGAAAGAGGTGTGTCTTTAGACACTGGCGGAAGAGGCGGAGATCCGAGATAGTGCGAAGTTCAGGGGGAAGGTCGTTCCAAAGGGCAGGGCCCACCACAGAGAAGGCCCTTCCCCTAGGTGTCGCCAGTCGGCATTGCCTGGCTGACGGCACCCTGAGAAGGCCCTCTCTGTGGGAGCGGATCAGCCAGAGGGATGTATGGGGCAGGAGATGGTCTCGCATATAACTAGGCCCCGAGCCATGGAGCGCTTTAAAGATGGTCGTCAGAACCTTGAAGCGCACCCGAAAGACCACAGGAAGCCAGTGCAGCTCGCGCAAGTTAGTCATACAGTCAAAAGTGGGAGGAGATGGTTGACAGGAATGGTGAGAAGATTAATAGTAATAGTAAAACAGTGGTGAGGGAATTCTTTGTTTAGTAGACGGATGGCGTTTGGGGGGAAAACTGTTCTTGTGTCTAGTTGTCTTGGTGTGCAGTGGTCTATAGTGTCACTTTGAGGGTAGGAGAGGAGGGGGGGGGGTGTCAGCTATTTTCCTAGGCACCCAAAGGCCAGACAAGGAATAATGGATGGAGACTGACCAAGGAGAGATTCAACCTGGAAATAAGGAGGAACTTTCTGATCATGAGAACAATCAACCCATGGAAGAGAAGTTGCCTTCAGAAGTTGTGGGAGCTTCATCCCTGGAAGCTTTCAAGATGACACAGGACTGCCATTTTGTCAGGAATGGTGTAGGGCAGCGATGGCGAAGCTTTTTTGGCTCTAAGAAGGGCCATGACTGGTCTTCCAACCCCTTCCCAGTGATCGAGGTCTGGTGTCTATATGCTTTCTGTTCACCGTAGTTAGGATGCTGTGCTTTTTCGAAGACCACCAGTAGAACTTCCTAGCACAGGGGTCTGCAAAGTTGGCTCTTTGAAGACTGATGGACTTCAACTCCCAGAATTCTGGGTGTTGAAGTCCACCAGTCTTCAAAGAGCCAACTTTGCAGACCCCTGTGCTAGCAGGTTCATTTGGTTGAACGTTTCAAGAGCTTCTGAAAGTCACCTGGTTTCTCAGAAGGCTGGTAAATCGTCGCGTGTTTAAAAATGGATTCCTAGTGGGGGGGAAGGCTGCGGGTTTTTTTTAAATTTAGTTTGCGAGGCCATCAATTTAGCTTTTGACAGTTGAAAGCGTTCTTACCCTGGCCCAACAGGTTGCTTTGTTGACAGGCTGTCAAGCAGAAAGGGTAAATGAGGTGAGGCTTCATACACGGTCCATTTTAGCCTGGGGTGGGGACGGGGGACATTGAAGCGCGAGAATCCAGCTACAAGTGCCACAATTTCACTTCTCCATTTCATCGCATTGGTCAGGAAAGGAGTTTGTGCAGCTGCAGAAAGAGAGCCATTAACATGGGGATTTGTGGTGTAAGATTGCAGCAGGAGAGCTTTCCCCAGAGAAGGGAGATAAAACTGCTTTTCAGGTGTGTTGGGACAACATTTAGGAAGCATCGTGTGTTAGGAAACGAAGAGTTGCATGCGACTGGGAGGAAGCGTTTTGCGGACACTAGAAATGAGGCGTCATTGGTGTTCTCTGAACTGGATTGTTTTCTTGCAGATGCTTCATTACCCAAACCAGATGCCACACCCAGATTAGTTTGAGTCAGGAAACATCTGCAAGAAATCAACCCACCTCAGAGAGCACCAAAGACCCCCTTATTTTGAACCCTGGGCTACAAATCTTCTCCTTTATTGAGACACTAGAGATGTTCTCAAAAATTAGTGCAAACGTCTCAAGATAATTCTATAGGGTGCTGGTCTTTAGAAGAATTGTGAAGAGAAGCCATATCTTCCCGTCGAGAACATCTTGCAATCTTTTTGTTATGAAAAAAAAAGATTTATTGGTTTTTACAAACTTTTAAAAATAGGAAAAAGGTGTAAGGTATTAAAAAGATATTTTGAGGACATCTATGTCGGAGGTGTCGGCCCCCTCCGAGGCTTCATACAAAAAAAAAAAGATAATACAATACATTTTTCATTTCCCTACAAAGTGGAAAGAGATACAGATATATCATTTTATATTCATGCAATCAATCATTGTTTCTATAAACATCCAGATAAAGGTTACACTATATAGAAAAAGGTCATTTGTGAGATCTGAGTCTTTTAACAAATGTGTCTTCCTCTCCCTGACCTCCAGTGGGCGGAGTCGTGGCCCCCTCTGCTCCCCCATTTTCATCCTCCAGGATTGGGGAATGTTTTTTAAGAAAGGCTTCCGCCTCTGCAATTGTTTTAATTCTTACTCTCCCCCCCTCCCAGAACACTAACATTCCCTCGGGCATCAACCACTTGAACCACACCCCCTTTTTATATAATCTTTTTGATAAGAAGGAATATTTCCTTCTTATTTCTCTAATCTTTTTCGGGATCTTGCAATCTTTTTAAGTACCACTGCCTGAAATTCATAGAATCCTAGGGCTGGAAGGGATCTCGGAGGTCTTCTAGTCCAGGGGCCACCGACCTTTCGGACCCCAGGGACCACTAAATTCATAATTTAAAATCCCGCGGACCACTAATATGATCTGCCTAATGACTGGCTGGGTGGGCGGTGGCTAGGTGGCCATGTGACTGGGTGGTGTGGTCAACTTGATGTCACTCACCTCGAGGGGCGCCTCGCCAGCCTCTACTTGCCCCTCCCCTCCCAGCCACTCCTCCCCTGCCTGCCTGAACTCCTTAGGGTCCCAATAGGAAACAGTTGCTGGAATTAAGTAGCTACCAGGAGAAAGCATTGGCAAAACAGCTCAGTTCAAATTGGATCTGGAGAAGGAGGCTCAGCAGAAGCACCTCACCGAGGACTAGGAGCATAGGCTTCCAAGCAGAGGGAAGACCTGCAGGAGTGCAAGGCCAGGTGCCGGCGCCTGGAAGCTCAGTGGGCTGAGATGGTCAGCCAGTTCCAGGCCATGATGCAGTCCCACTGGAATGAGGCCCTCTGGCTCTTCGCCACTAGTGGCGCTTCCCTCCAGCCTTCGCCCAAAGCCCCCCACCAGGAGGTTGAAGCAGACCCCAAGTTGGAATTTCTGCCCCCCTCCGACCCACACAAAAAGTCCCCGAAGGGGGAGACTCTCTGCAGCAACACAAATATTCATTGCACATATCCAGCCCAGGGGCCGTAGTTTGAGGACCCCTGATTTAGTGCAGTATAAAAAAATGGAAGTAATTTTTCTGCGGACCACTAAAATTTTCTCACGGACCACCAGTGGCCCATGGGCCATCAGTTGGTGACCGCTGTTCTAGCCCAACTTCCTGCCCTAGGTGGGCAACCTTATTCCATCCAGAGACAAATGGTTGTCCCCTTTTTCTTGAAAACCGTCAGCGAACAAGAGCCTACTCTCCCAACGTTTCTCTGATGAAAAGAGGAAAAACAATTGTGAATATCTGATTTGCAATCGATGGCCGTCCAAGATCCGCAACAGCTGAAGTCGTCTCTTGAAATTTGCAACCCAAAGTTGGCAACTCTGGGTTCAGAACCAGTGTTACAACTAAATGCGGAATAGTGTAATACACCGGACAGTAAAGATACGTTGCTTTAACCACAAACAAACTCTAAAACAGTGATAGTAAGAAAATAAATAGTCTTTACTTTGTAGCAACTGAAATACTTCTTCCGATCAGTGATTCTAACTTCTCAAAACAATAACAGTCCTTCACCAAAACACAGTTATCTTACAGTGATGTGAAACAAATACTTCTTCAGTCTTTAATCTTCAGCTTCAACTCCTCAGCGGCAAACAGTAAACACAGGACTCAGTGGTCGAACAAGGGAACGGACTGTGTTCCTGAGCTTCCTTTATGGTAGAGCTGAGAAGCACAGCCAATCAGAATTCAAACACAGTTCTTAAAGCTACATAACTCCTTAAGAACAGAGGCTCATATATATTGTCCACCCAATATAAGGCTGAATATCCTAACCAACAATTGTGAGTATCTGATTTGCAATCGATGGCCGTCCAAGATCCGCGACGGCTGAAGTCGTCTTTTTGAAATTTGCAAACTGCAAACAGGTTTGTTTTGACTGAATGGGCGCTAACTCACGCCTGTCTCCTTTTGAAGACGCTTTTGGAATGTGGACAATGTTTTACAGCCGTACTCAAATGACAGCTTGCTTGGGAAAAGAGGGCTGCATATTTGCGCAGTGACTGACATGGGAAACCTAACGGAGTTATAAAATAATGCACTCATTAAGCAGAATGTGACTGCCATCCCCCTGGCCCCCTCCCCTCCCCCCATTCCTCTCTCTACTTTTTGGAGTGATGAGCAAATCCTTTGCCTTCAACCTTTCTTTATTCTTCCCTAAGAAAGCTTTAGCGGCTTTTTGCAAGTTGAGTTGATGACGGTGTGGCTAGCCCTGTGTTTTTCCAGCGATCGTTTCCTCTCTCTCTCTCTCTCTTTGACTTCGAAGAACGGCTTAGAAACATAGGAAGCCAAGATGGGGCAGAAATAAGGGTCAAACACCAAGGGAGTTGTCCAGGTATACCATTGGTGCCCATGGATGCTTTGTTGAAGGTCTGGATGTTATTCAGTCCAGATGACTTGCTGTTCTGCCGCCCCCCCCCCCAACTGACTGATGCAAGATTGGCTGCTTGCCACTATCTTGGTCGCCACGATGTAGAAAAGACGTGGAGACTCTGGAAAGAGTGCAGAGAAGAGCAACCAAGATGATTAGGGGACTGAAGACTAAAACATATGAAGAACGGTTGAAGGAGCTGGGTATGTCTAGTTTGATGAAGAGAAGGACCAGAGGAGACATGATAGCAGTCTTCCGATATCTCAGAGGGTGCCACAAAGAAGAGGGAGTCAAACTATTCTCCAAGGCACCTGGGGGCAGGACAAGAAGCAATGGGTGGAAACTAATCAAGGAGAGAAGCAACTTAGAACTAAGGAGAAATTTCCTGACAGTTAGAACAATTAACCTCTGGAACAGCTTGCCTCCAGAAGTTGTGAATGCCCCAACCCTAGAAGTCTTTAAAAAGATGTTAGATAGCCATTTGTCTGAAATGGTATAAGGTTCCTGCCCACGCAGGGGGTTGGACTAGAAGACCTACAAGGTCCCTTCCAACTCTGCTATTGTATTGTATTGTATTGTATCTCCCTTGACTGCGAGTCTTAATTTCTCGTAACAAATACACGACTACCTAGAATCTACACGAAGCTGTCTTCAAACGTTCTCTGCAAATGCCTCCTCCTCACAGACTTCCTTATAAACCCTCTTGAGAGGAGCCATTCATTAACCAGCTGACTCCAATTCAGGGCCTCCGAGCTCACTTCTGGCGTAACTGTTGCCTCCTCTTCTCAGCCCTTCGCAATCTACCATCACAGGGACAAACTGGCCCTGATCCTCCCCACTACTCCAAGACCCAGGCGCCTCCTGGTGGCCAGCCAGGGTCTCTGCTTCCTCAAGGTCTCCCTCCTCCTCCAGAGCAGACTCATAGGACTCCTCACTAGAGGAGTCCATCAGCAGCTCATCCGGAGCCGGCTGGGCCACAACAACTTGCTATGTTTGCACCCCCTTTTTCTCTTTCTTTCCACCTTTTCCAGAGTTGTAGACTTCTTGAGAGAGAGAGAGAGGCCCGTGATTTCGAACCTATGCCACAGGTGCCCAAATTGGCACACGGAGCCATGTCGCCTGGCACGTGCGGCATCACCGGTTCCTCTTCCCGGTTTCCAGTGTGCATGTGCATGCAACGATCAGCTGATGTGCGCACATGCGGCAGTAACTGGAACACATGCTCCATGGGCAGCTCCTCTTCCTGGTTGTGGCCCAGACGAGTGCGCATGTACAAAGTGCTCCCTTTTCGGCACTTTGTTTATTTTTTTATTTATTTTTATTTTATTAAATTTATACCCCGCCCTTCTCCAAACGGACCCAGGGCAGCGCACAGGAATTTTAAAATACATACAAATTCAATAAAAAATTTAAAAAACTTATTTAATAACCGTCCTGTGCTAAAACCAAATTAAAATCCCCATAAATTTAAAACTGTCTAAAATAGTCAATTGCAGAGGTTACGCTAGGCCGGCTAGATGAAAAAAATGTATCTTTAGACACTGGCAGAAGAGGCGGAGGTCGGAGATGGTGCGAAGTTCGGGGGGTAGGTCGTTCCAGAGGGTAAGGCCCGCCACAGAGAAGGCTCTTCCCCTGGGTGTCGCCAGACGGCATTGTCCGGCCGACGGCACCCTGAGAAGGCCCTCTCTGGGAGCGTATCGGTCTAAGGGATGTATGGGGCAGGAGACGGTCTCGCAAGTAACTAGGTCCCGAGCCATGGAGGGCTTTAAAGATGGTCGTCAAAACCTTGAAGCGCACCCGAAAGGCCACAGGAAGCCAGTGCAGCTCGCGCAGGATTGGTGTTATATGGGAGTGTCTAGGCGCTCCCGTAATCACTCGCGCGGCTGCATTATGGACCAACTGTAGCTTTCGAGTGCACCTCAAGGGAAGCCCCATGTAGAGAGCATTGCAGTAGTCGAGTCGGGATGTCATGACTTTGTGTTCCCCCCACCCCCGCACTTTCTCTTTGTCTGGCATTTGGTGCTGAAAACGTTCGCCATCACTGAGATACGCCTTCTCATGATACGTCCAACATATGCTAAATTCATCCTGGTCATTTGTGTCTTGGGTGACATCTCTGAGCTGATTTGTTCCATGGCCCTTTTAGAACATAGAATAACAGGGTTGGAAGAGACCTTGGAGGTCTTCTAGTCCAGCCCCCCTGCTCAGTCAGGAGACCTTTTCCATTTCAGACAAGCGGCTGTCCAGTCTCTTCTTAAAAGCCTCCAGTGATGGAGCCCCCACAACTTCTGAAGGCAAACGTTCTCGGTTGGATCTATCTTTGATAAGTTTCCATCCATTACTTCTTCTCCTGCCATCAGATGCTTTGGTTACTAGGTCACCTCTCCCGCCCCTTCATTGTGGCAGCCCCCTAAATATTGGACAGACTGCTATCATGCCAGTTGCGCCCCTTACTGGACCGGGGAGCCTTACGCCACGGTCACTCAAGCACTCGTCACGTCTCGACTCGACTATTGTAATGCTCTCTACATGGGGCTTCCCTTGAGGTGCACCCGAAGGCTACAGTTAGTCCAGAATGCGGCCACGCGGGTAATCAGGGGAGCGCCTAAACACTCCCATATAACACCTATCCTGCGCGAGCTGCACTGGCTTCCTGTGGTCTTTCGGGTGCGCTTCAAGGTCCTAACGACCATCTTTAAAGCGCTCCATGGCTCGGGGCCTAGTTATATGCGAGACCGCCTCCTGCCCCATACATCCCTTGGACCGATACGCTCCCACAGAGAGGGCCTCCTCAGGGTGCCGTCGGTCGGGCAATGCCGACTGGCGACGCCCAGGGGGAGAGCCTTCTCTGTGGCAGGACCAGCCCTTTGGAACGACCTGCCCCCTGAACTCCGTACCATTTCTGACCTCCGCCTCTTCCGCAAGTGTCTGAAGACACATCTTTTTCAACTAGCCGGCCTTGCGCAGCCTCCAACACCGCCAGTTTAAAATGGGGATTTTAATTCGGTTTTAACACAGGCCCTTAGTGGAATAAGTTAAAAAAAAAGTTTTTTTGTTCTGTATGTTTTGATTTTCCTGTCCGCCGCCCTGAGTCCATTTGGAGAAGGGCGGGGTATAAATTCAATAAATAAATAAATAAATAAATAAATAAATTCCCTAGTCCTTTTCTTTTGATATGTGGACTTATAATCGCACAAAACATGTAGCTTGAAGAGACCCTGGAAACCTTGACCTATTTTTCTCAAAGTGCACCGAAAATGTCCTCCCTGGTTACTTTCTTTCATTTGCACTCTCCGTGGCTGCTTTACCTCAGGGGACCCCAAACTTCGCAACTATAAGACTTGTGGACTTCAGCTCCCAGAATTCTCTGAATTCTGGGAGTTGAAGTCCACCAGTCTTAAAGTTGCCAACTTTGAAGACCTCTGCTTTAAATAGAAGTGAATCCAGGTGGAGAGCAGCAACCTTTGCAATGACCCAGCTCAAATTCCATGGAGGGAAAACTCTGCAGGATACAGACAGGTGTACCCATCCAAATGTGAATTCTTTTTACGTGAATGATTTGGAAGGGAAGAGCATAACCAATGGAGTAAGTGCAGATGATTTTAAGAATGACATTTGCAATGCAGATTGCTGGGGTTTTGGTGTGTTGTTGTTTTTTTGCACCTGTCCAGGAGTTACAGTTGGCTGTGTTTTGTTTACTTGGTAAGCAACTGTGTGGAGAGCAGTTGTGCAAGAGAGCGTGGCTCCCATCTGTTTGAGGAAGACCATGGGAGGATGTATTTGGACTTGTGTGTGTGTGTGTGTGCATGTAGATAGATAGATAGATAGATAGATAGATAGATAGATAGATAGATAGATAGATAGATAGATAGATAGATAGATAGATAGATAGATAGATAGATAGATAGATAGATAGATAGATAGATAGATAGATAGATAGATAATTGTTTTCACAACTTCCTGTTAGGGCCCCATTAAGGGAGGAGACATACTGTTTCCCTCTCTGCCTTTCGGCTCATCACCAGAGACCATCATGACAGAGAACCATAAGTTCCGTTGTGTAAATTTTTTTAGATATGTGTGTTAGTTTTTATGAGCTGATCAATAAATTTAAATTTGAGAGACCAAGATAGATCACCAGCAAGGGAGCTGCCAAAATTTTATATACACCCTATTCCCTTTCCCATGTATATTTTGAAAACCAATAAAACTCTTTGGAAACACAAATTGAAATGCACAACAGCCAGTTAGTAGTCACCCATGGGGTTTTCTGTTGACCTTGCATGGCTTATAGTCCTGGTACTATAAGCGATCCGGTTAATTTTAATGTAGTGTGCTCTCGCAGCTAAATGCAGCACTGTAAATCGATACAGCCTAATGCACTTCAGCATTCAATCTTCACCATATCAGCCCCTATCAAAAGAAAACAGTGAAGTAATCCAAACAAGACATTTCCTAATGTTAGCACAGCCATTAATATCAGCACCAAGCAATTACCACCAGATGTATTCGCTTCATCAAGGACTTGCAAAGGATATATTTTAAGGGCGTTTTATCAGGTACGCCTGATACGCCAGTTGCGCCCCTTACTGGACCGGGGGGCCCTTCGCACAGTCACTCAAGCGCTTGTGACTTCTCGGCTGGATTACTGTAATGCTCTCTACATGGGGCTCCCCTTGAGGTGCACTCGAAAGCTACAGCTAGTTCAGAATGCGGCCGCGCGGGTGATTATGGGTGCTCCAAGGCAAGCCCACATAACACCTCTCCTGCGCGAGCTGCACTGGCTGCCTGTGGCCTTTCGAGTGCGCTTCAAGGTGTTGACGACCATCTTCAAATCGCTCCATGGCTCGGGGCCTAGCTATATACGAGACCGCCTCCTGCCCCATACATCCCATCGTCCGATCCGCTCCCACAGAGAGGGCCTTCTCAGGGTGCCGTCGGCCGGGCAATGCTGGTTGGCGACACCCAGGGGAAGGGCCTTCTCTGTGGTGGGCCCGGCCCTCTGGAACGACCTACCCCCCGACCTTCGCACTACCTTGGACCTCCGCCTCTTCCGCCAACGCCTTAAGACGTACCTATTCCAACAAGCCGGCCTAGCGTAGCCCCCCGTTTCTGACTATATTTATAAATTTAATTTTTTTAGGATTTTAAAGGGTTTTTAGCACGGGTTTTAAGTTAATTCAATATGTTTTTAATAGTATATATTGTTTTGTAATGGTTTTTAATAATGCCTGTGCGCCGCCCTGAGTCCTAACAAGGAGAAGGGCGGGGTATAAATTCGAAAAATAAAATAAAATAAAATAAAGGGCCTTTTTTTTTAAACTTCAGGATATTTCATTCCAGATATTAATCAAGACAAGAGTTTATCCAGAGGGAAGAATGAGAGCTTTCCTTCGTAGGCTGCTAGATTAACCACCTCTTCTGCTTTTTTTATTTTTAAAAAATGTATTTATCAGAATCTAGCAAGATCTGCATTTTTGCGAAGGGATATTTTATATACATGCATCACGTTTCGTTCCAAATCTCAAATCTGCCCTCTGGTGGATCTTTTCATAGTTGGCCAGAACTTACGTAGGGCATGGACAATTGAGGAGGAAGTTTCGAAAGGGTGTTTCTTCACTTCCACCCACCTTTTAGGTTCCTTAAGAGATGCCACATTTGAAGACAAGTCAACCATTCAAGGTTATTTAAAATAATTAAATCGGAACTGTGGAATTGTTAAGTCTTAGAATGGTCAGGGTTGGAGACCTACCGTATTTTACAGAGTATAAGACGCACCGGAGTATAAAACGCACCAAGATTTTGAAGAGCTAAATTAAAAAAGAAAGTTTTTGCACTCTGCAGACCTCCCAAAAATGGCCCGTTTTTGGTCAAAAAAAAGGGCATGCATAGAGTTTAGGAGGCTTGTAGAGTGCTCCTGGGGGCTGGGAGGGGGCAAAAGCAAGCAAAAAAAACCACCAGCCCGTTTTTTGCTCATTTGTGCCCTTCCCAGCCCCCAAGAGCTCTCTGGAACCCTCCTAAAGACTATGCATGGCCATTTTGGTGAAGGGGGTGGGGTTTCAGAGGGCCAAAAATGCTGTCTTCAGTGTATATAATGCACCCAGATTTCCCCCCTTTTTTTTGAGGGAAAAAGGTTCGTCTTATACTCCAAAAAATACGGTAATGGGGCATGAGGGTGGTTAGGACACTAGGATGGAGTTTAGCAAAACTTCGTTCAAAACCCGAATGCTGCCAGGGGATGGGGTTGAACTCCCGTCCTTGGCTCCAGCTCCTGCTGGGGAAATGAATGGAGCCCCCCAATTGGGGGGGTCTCCCGAACAACAGCGATGTCACCGGCTAATCCTTTCCACCCGGAAGCACCCCTCTGCTTCTGTTACGAGTGCAAAACCTAATGTGTCAATGAATGGGAAGCAGACTTTTTCGGATTGAAAAAGGGAAATGATTCCTCAGAAAATGTCCATGAATTTCACTTCACAGTGCTCTCTGGATGGTATCATTTCCTTTTCCTTCTTTTCTGATAGGCCTACAGCCCTGAAGACATGAAAAGCTGGATCAAAGAGATTACCGGTGCGGTGCAGGCATTAAAGAGCTGTCCCAGAGTAGGTCAAATTCTTTCCACTTTGACTCTGTGTGTGTGTGTGTGTCTGTGTTTGGCTTGTTTGAAGCGGAGGTCATCTGTTTTCATAATTTCGAGCAAACATTTGAAAAAGAGCCCATTTCCAGAAGAGTTTTCTCCAGCCATCTGAGTAAATAAACACATACCGCAAAGAACAGGATCACAAATAGACCGCAGGGAATCTCTGGGGAAAAGGAGATACATGGGCCATTCAGCTATCTGCAGCTTTGGGCCATGATCACAAGAGGTTTGGCCAAACTTTGGAGTTAGGTAACTTCTCAAGCTCCAGAAATCTTTTAACTCTCTTTCCAATCCCCCAAATTTTGGGATTTGTCTCTGTATGTTTTAAACCAAGGAGTCCATGGCATGGGGAAAGTGTCTTAGCAAATGATTAAGGTGTCATTCTGGGCAGCCTCAGCCCCCTGATGAAGAAGGAAGGAGTTGTAGAACATCAACTCGTATCTCCCAGTCATATCTACACACCCCATCAGAGGAGAGAGGCAGAGTAGGGAATGCCACAGATCCCCTGTCCTAAGAAGGTCCATCTAGCCCAGGGGTCGGCAACCTTAAACATTCAAAGAGCCACAAAGGTCCTAACCGGAAGTCCTCCATTCATTTCTGGAGCTGACTTCATCATAGAGTTCCCTCCAAGCGTGGCATCCTTTTTCCTCTGCTGATCGGAAGTCCAGTTCCCCCACCATAGAGTCTCCTCCTAGCGTGGCATCCTTTTTCCTCTGCTGAGGAGGTCGGGGAGGAACACGGGGCCAGTCCTGGAGTCTAGGGAAGGCTCTGATGAGGGCTCTGTGTCAGAGGCAGAGAATGGGCCACAGCCATATGCCAGTTATCAGCTGCCTTCAGAGTCAGACATCAGTGAGGCAAACAAGCAGCTGGAACCTGTTCCCAGTGTGCGCATGCGCAGAGTGGCCAGATGAAGGGAACAGCTAAAGAACAGGGATCGACTTGGGAGTAAGGCCACAGGAGGAGGATGAATGGCCCCTCCCAGAGGAAATAAAAGAGGAGCGACAGGGGAGTGGAGTTTGCAGGAGACCATTAGTTCGCTTCATTGGTTCATGACTCTCCGACACTCCTTGCCAAATTTTGCAGATATGGGCCTGGCAGCTCTCCAGGCCAGATAAGGTCTGTGACTGTAAATCCTCCCTTGAAAGACTTTGCTGGATGTGAATGAGCAGAATTCACAATCAATGAATAAAAGGGGTTTTGGTTGGGACAAGGTGTTTGCTTCATGCTCTTGGGAAGCCTTGCTTAGAACGCTGCCACTGATGATCTGGTTTTGCCTTGCAGGAAATGCCTTTGGTGAGATCGGTGTCGATGGATAAACGAGGAAGCCCCACCTTCTCCGGCTCCACCGCGGCATCCATAGCCTGGCTGAAGCAGCGAGGAGAAGAGTCCAAGGTTGGCCACAGAGGCCCCTCCACCTCTTGCTGGCTGCCTTGGATGCCCGTGCCACAGATGGAGGAGAAGCAGCATCCGGCGTCCAAGGACCAGGCTGAAGAGCTGAGCAACTCGGGGTTCGCCCCTTTGTCCGCCGAGCGGGATGCTGGAGAGACCCAGGTCAGGCGCCTCCGACACAGGTCGGAACCGCAGAACTTCAAAGAGCACCGTTACCTGATGGACCTGGATGATGAGAACATCAGAACCTCGGATGTGTGACGGGGCAGCCGGTTGCCGGGAAACGGGCCTTCGAAGGACAGGATGTTCGGGACGAACCCTTGCTAGCTTGCACCGGCTCCAGCTGCAGAGTGGGAAGAGATACTGCAAAGAAAGTTAAAGCTAAGAAGGAGCTACATGTAACGGGTGGGTTGCCGGAGTCTTCTCAAGATCCAGCCTAATCCAGAGGATCCCAGGATGTTCACGATGGGCCCCGTTTCAAGTCCGTTGAGGATGCCAGAACCGTACGAAGGAGCTTAACTTTCCCTTTGCCGTCGGAAGCCCTTCGTTCCGCCATCGTGGCTTCCCATCTGGGAAGGGAAGGGAAGCCGAAGGTTTGGAGGCCTTGATGAAGATGTCGCCTTCCTTTCTTGTTTTGCTTGTGCAAAAAGACTTTACTAGATTTACCTGGAGCATCCAGCAACTTAGTGTATTTTTCTGCCCCTTTCTGTTCTGGTAGCAACTATGGGGTGGTTTGATCAGTGGATGAGTTGAAGGCAGTTCTCTTTGTTTAATGTCCAAAGCTGAGGGTAGGAAGAGAGTTTGGAGTCCTTCCTTTCCTTTGATTTCCATTCTCCCTTCCCTTCCTTCCCCTTCCTTCTTTCCTTTCTCCCTTCTTTCCTTTCCCCTCCCTCCCTCTTCTTTCTCTCCCTCCTTCCCTCCTCTCCCTTCCTTCCTTCCCTTCCCTCCCTCCCTTCTCCTCATTCCTTTCCTTCCTTTCCTTTCCTTTCTCCCTCCCTCCTTTCCCCTCCCTCCCTCTTCTTTCTCTCCCTTCCTCCCTCCTTCCCTCCTCTCCCTTCCTTCCTTTCCCTCCTTTCCTTCCCCACTCCCTCCTTCATTCCTTTTCTTTCCTCCCTCCCTTCCCCTCATTCCTCTCCCTTTCTTCCTTGCTTTCCCTCCTCCCTTCTTTCTCTCCCCTCCCTCTCTCCCTTCCTCTCCTTTTCCCCCTCCTTTCCTTCCTTCCCTCCTTCCTCCATCCCTCCCTTCCTTTCCTTTCTCCCTCCTTTTCCTCCCCTCCTTTCCTCTCTCTCTCCCTCCTTTCCCTTCCCCCCTCCCTCCTTCCTCCCTCCCTTTTCCTCTTTCCCTCCCTCCCTTCCTTTTCCTTCCCTTCCCTTCCTCCCTTCTTCCCTTCCCCTCATTCCTCTGCCTTTCTTCCTCCCTCCCTCCTTCTCCTCCTTTCCTTCCTTCCCTCCTTCCCTCCCTTTCTCCCTTCTTTCCTTTCTCTTAAAAATGATAATCTCAGATGAGAATAGGAGGGTCTCCTGCTTAGCTGGGTTACAAGCTAGTCATGATTTTATGCTCTTCCCAATATAACTGTTCGTAGCAGGTCGCTCGGCTATCAAAAAGCAACCTGGTGGGGTGGGAAACATCACCCAATAGCAGGCTGGCCGTAAGGCCTACCCAAAACCTACACCGAAGAAAGGGATTTTCAAGAAATTGGAGAGCGGAAAGAGAGCAAGGACCTCCTCACGTGAAGCAGCATCTTCTTCCGTTCTTCTCTGGGGTCTGTCCGACTATGGGGGGAAAATAAGGGAGGTACCAAAAGGGTTTTTTTCCCCATAGTGAATATCAAATGATACTCGGAGCAATGAGGTTGTCATATGCTGGGCAGATAGTTGACACCTAGAACTGAGTCATTCTTTGAACGACTGCCCAGATTCATGAAGATTTCAAACTGTGGCCTTTCCTGGTCACCTGGGGACCTGGGAGGGGAGTGAAAGCCGGCGGAATCCCCTGACACTTCGATCTATTGCGATGGTCCTGGAGATGAACGTTCTTGCAAGGGGCAGGAAGGAGTAGGTCTCATTTAGCCTTTGCAAGACGCCTTCCTCCTCCTTTGGCCTTCCCAAGGAGAGCTGGGTTTGGAAGGCAGAAGACATTTTAATTCAGAAAATGTGGGAGTGGAGACTCCCTGGCTGCCCCACCCAAGGAGGGGAAAGGATGATCCAGAGGGAAACAGAACCGAAGAACCATCCTTCCAAAACCCAAGTCCAGCTTCTTCCTTTCTTCTCATGTTATGAAGCCTTTCCCAAAGTGGGACCTTACCAGCTCTGGCTCCCCTGCTTTCATTTCGGGAAGTTTATGATCAGGGGTGGGATTCAAATAATTTAACAACCGGTTCTCTGCCCTGATGACCAGCTGGGTAGACGTGGCTCAGTGGTCATGTGGGCGCAGCCAACTCAACGTCACTCAGGTTGATGGGCGCTTTGCCTTAGCTGTGACAGTGGAATAAGGGTTAACCGGAGAGGCGGTTTCTGTAGGCAGGGCAATGAAGATGAAGCTGGAAGCAACACCAGGATGTTTCCTTCCTGCCTTCCTTACAGGATTAGCCCTGCAAAGTGGGGAAAAACAAAAAACGGAGATTTCTTCCAACTGCCGGTTTCCCCAACTGCTTAGAAAGTTAACAACCGGTTCTCCCGAATAGGGGCGAACCGGCTGAGTCCCACCACTGAGTTAGGATGAATGAAGATGCGTTCCTAGTCTGTACTAAGTCAGCAGGTAGACGGTACAGGAAGTTTCGAATGGCGAGTCGGGGCAGGAGGAAAGTTCCCCTCGGTCCGTGATGGCGAACCTGTGGCACAGGTGGCACGCGGAACGATTTCTTAGGGCATGCGAGGCGTTTCCCTGTCAGCTGCAGCACGCGTGGGTGCACTGGCCAGCTGATTTGGGCCTTCTTTTGAGGCCGTTTTTTGCCCTCTGGAGGCTTCAGGGAAGCTCCTGAAACCTCTGGAGGTGAGGAGGGGAGGCTGTTTTCACCCTCCCCAGGCTCCTAGAAAGCCTCTGGAGCCTGGGGAGGGTGAAAAAAGTGTGCCAAAAGCAGGGGGTCACGCACATAGCATTATGGCACGCCCACGCACAACACACACCCCCGCTTTTGGCACACAAGCCAAAAAAGGTTAGCCATCACTGCCCTAGGTAAATCGATTTCCTGGTACTAGTGAGATTCCCCTCTTACTCAAGCTTGACGTTCTCTCCTTAAAAGAAAACGATTTCGGGAGATGTCGCGCGCACATCAGTAGCGGTACAGATTTGCAGCTGAAAATGCACAGTGCTTCTCTCGCCTTCCCACAGTTGGCAAGAAGCATGCTTTGGAGCAGATTGGACGGTACCAACGCTCCTCATTTTGAGCCACGGGCTTAGGGCGAAATCCTCTGATCCATTGTGCAAAGACTACTCTCTCGCAGAACATGTGACTTTCTGTGATACCAAGATTCTCAGGTGTGCATCCTTTTGTACTTCGGTTAATTCAGGAATAAGACTTTGGGGTTGTCGTTTTTTTTAAAAGAGGCAGCATGTTCTCTACTAGGGAGCCCGATGGGTTTTTTGCTGCTGCTGCTGCTTCCAGATTCATGCCAAGCATTTGGCAAAATAATATTTGCTGGGGAGGGGAGGCTGTAGGTGAATTTGAACCCCTTCATCACCGTGGGTATTGCAAAGGAAGAATAGTGGCTGAAATAATCTGCATTATTCTCACCCAAAGGGAAAGAAAAAAGGAAAAAAAGAAAATCTAGTTGTAGCCTTTGTAATTACTTTACTTTAATTCGACTTATTAGCCGCCTCCTCCCCGAAAGGACTCGGGGCGGTGCACAGGAAATATAAAAACACAATATATCACAATAAATACATAAATATTTAAAACTATATTAAACTAACACCCTGTGCTAAGATCTCCCCGTTAATTGAAGGAAATGGAGTCATTTGCATCTTTCTTTCTTTCTGTTTTTCTTTCGGATGTCACTGAATTCTCAGCTATGGGCATAACTTGATATGGAGCCTTATGCGAAGGCCGCTATTTAGACACTGGAAGCAAGCTGCTAAAATCATTTAAGGCAGGGACGTCAAATGCAAGGCCCGCGGGCCGCTTTGATCTGGCCCGCGGGCCGCCCTCCAAAGGGCTGGCCCCTGGTGCCTCTGCCAGTGAAAATGGAGATCAAGAGGACCGCGCGTGGCCCTCCAGAGCTCTGGCAGAGGGCTGCAGGAGGCCGCAGCAGCCGAAAACGGAAATTGGGAGCCCGTTTTCGCCGGCAGAACGCTTGGGCCCCCACAGGTGGTTGGCCATGCCCACCCTGGCCATGCCACGCTCCCCCCTCTGAGGTCAAGCATGCCCCAGATGCGACCCTCAGTGAAATGGAGTTTGACACCCCTGATTGAAGAGATCATGCTGTTCTTTGATTTTAACATGGATAAGACAGAAGCGAGGAAGGAAGAAAGTAAGGGAATTGAAGCCCCTGGGGGGGTTTGGGGGGCCCCCTCTGGAAGGCGTGCTTATGACTGCAAAGTTAAATTGGGGTTCAATCCCCCAATCAATAGACCCACAATTGCAACTTTCATCCACTTCTTTGCTCTGGAGATATATTTTTTTTAGCTGTTGTTAATTCATAAAATTATGACTAGAATTTTGTGCTGTTTCTTTTTTTTTTCTCTTCTTGTGTTGGATTTCATATAAAACTAGCTATACCCGGCCACGCCCAGTCTGGTTAAATGGCCAACCGATCTGTGTGTAGATCTACACCTGCACACATACACACAACCACCGTATAACCCCCAACCTACCTACCTACCTACCTAGTGTATTTCTCTCTCTCTATCTATCCCTCTATCTACCTACATACTGTATTTCTTCCTTTCTCCCTCTATCTACTTACCTACCTACTGTATTTCCCCTTCTCTATCCCTCTACCTACCTACCTACTGTATTTCTCCCTCTCTCTCTATTCCTCTACCTACCTACCTACTGTATTTCTCGCTATCTATCTATACACCTACCTACAAACCGACTGTATTTCTTGCTCTCTATCTATCCCCCTATCTACCTACCTACTGTAATACAATAATACAATAGCAGAGTTGGAAGGGACCTTGGAGGTCATCTAGTTCAACCCCCTGCTTAGACAGGAAACCCTATACCATTTCAGACAAATGGCTATCCAGCATCTTCTTAAAGACATCCAGTGTTGGGGCATTCACAACTTCTGAAGGCTAATTGTTCCACTGATTAATTGTTCTAACTGTCAGGAAATTCCTCCTCATTTCTAAGTTGCTTCTCTCCTTGATTAGTTTCCACCCATTGCTTCTTGTTCTGCCCTCAGGTGCTTTGGAGAATAGCTTGACTTCCTCTTCTTTGTGGCAACCCCTGAGATATTGGAAGGCTGCTATCATGTCTCCCCTGGTCCCTCTTTTGTTAAACTGTATTTCTCCCTCTCTCTCTCTATGGGCCACCTGGGAGTTTGCTATCCTCTTGTTTTGGCACTTTTAGGCTTCCATATGTTGCTGAGGAAATGACAGTTGAAAAGCAGCCTGATGGGCGGGGCTACAGGGAGCTGAAAACCTGATCAGTGGGTACATTTTACATGTGTGTACCTTGCACATGACACACGCGTGCTAGGCACAAAATGAGTACGTATTCTATTATCGGAAGTCCTTGGGAACATTGTGTCAAAATTTGAGGTAAATCGGTCCAGTAGTTTTTGAGAGTAGCTGCTTCATACAAACTATTTTACATTTTTATTTATATAGATTGAGTACTGTGTCCTAGTACAGGTGGTCCTCAACTTATGACCACAAAATTTCTGTTGCTAAGTGAGACGGTTGACCATCCTTTCCTGCTGTAAGCAAATCAGTGTGGTGGTTAAGTGAATCACATGGTCACTAAGCGAATCCAGCTTCTCCCACTGACTTTGCATGTCCGAAGCCGCCTGGGAAGGTGGCGATCACATGACAGGCACACAAACACAGACAGGACACTGCATGCCATGCCATGCCATGCAATAGCAATAGCATTTAGACTTATATACCGCTTCACAGTGCTTTCCCGCCCTCTCTAAGCGGTTTACAGAGTCAGCCTCTTGCCCCCCAACAATCTGGGTCCTCATTTTAGCCATCTCGGAAGGACGGAAGGCTGAGTCAACCTGAGATGGATGGATGGATGGATGGACAGACAGCAGGGCAGACATAGGATATATTTATCTATAACTGAGTTGGGAAGAAATCCCATTCCCAAAGGCTAAGAACAAGGTGGGCATTTCATTATAAAAGGCACATCCAGATCTCCAAAACAGTGGGGAAATTCATATTTTTTACTACTGGTTCTGTGGGCACGGCGGGGGAAGGATACTGTAAAATCCCCATTCCCTCCCCACTCCAGGGGAAGGATACTGCAAAATCTCCATTCCCTCCCCACTCCAGGGGAAGGATACAGCAAAATCTCCATTCCCTCCCCACTCCAGGGGAAGGATACTGCAAAATCTCCATTCCCTCCCCACTCCAGGGGAAGGATACAGCAAAATCTCCATTCCCTCCCCACTCCAGGGAAAGGATACTGCAAAATCTCCATTCCCTCCCCACTCCAGGGTGAAGGATACAGCAAAATCTCCATTCCCTCCCCACCCCAGGGGAAGGATACTGCAAAATCTCCATTCCCTCCCCATTCCAGGGGAAGGATACAGCAAAATCTCCATTCCCTCCCAACTCCAGGGGAAGGAGACTGCAAATTCCCCATTCCCTCCCCACTCTAGGGCCAGCTAGAGGTGGTATTTGCCGGTTCTCCAAACTACTCAATATTTCTGCTAACGGTTTTCCAGAACCTGCTGAATTTCATCTCTGATTCAGAACTCTATATAAAAAGTAGGGGTATCGATGGGAGGACTGAAAAAGTTGACCACAACTACTGAATTAATGACCTGCCATTTTGACTTTGGTCGGCTGGGGAATCCTGGGAGTTGAAGTCCATCCGTCTTAAAAGTTGTTGTGGGTGAGAAATACTCACTTGGTCAAGTAGGGTAAGGGAAAAACATCTAAGCTGATTATCTTGATTTCTTTCTTTTTTTTAACTTTAAACATATCACATAAAAACAAAGCAATGGAGCTGTTTTGCACACATTTTAGGGACTGCTAATAATTCCCAGTTTTAATTCGAATCCTGTAGAAAAAGTTACTTTTACGCCTTGAATGAAATTCTTCTGCTTCACCCACTGGAGCTTTTGATAATAAACATGTGAAGGGATTTCCCCTTCATAAAATATTTCAGTACATATTTCTTTCCGGCTTTTGAGCAATTTAAAGTGCCTCTTTTTAATTTTAACTACAAAAATGAAAAACAAAACGACATATAAACTTTCAGGACCCTATAGGAGAAGTTGTTTATTTGAACGATAAAACTCTTATTTCCATAAACATGTTGTGCCTGTATTTTTTTTCCCCCATCTGCTAGCCAAGGAGCATGCAATTCTTGGCCAAGATTGGATTTATTTTAAATATTTATTTCCTGCTCTGGTTAGCTCTGAGCACAACAAATGCAGGCAGTAGCGAATGTGTGATGATTGAGGTCATCTTCAATTAATGCTTTTTTAAATTGTTATTTATGGAATAAAGGTTAATGGCCAGGTGAATATTTAAATACAATGATAACAATCTTATGCTGAAGGTCATTTGAGGCCACATAAATTAGAGGCAAAGAAAGTGAGAGATTAATCAAGATAAATACAACATTCCTTTTTGCATCCTTTGCGTGTAAAATATGAATAGCGAAGCTGGTGAAAAAAATCTAGAAGGCAATAACATTCTACTGTTATTGTAAAAAAATTACACAGGCATATTCATATAATCGCCACCAGTGCAGCTTGGCTGAAGGGCTTTGAATTCTGTTTACAGGTAGACTGCTATGGGCAGAGCTGCTTTGCCAAGTTTTGTTTAATTTCCTTTATTAAGAAAATTTATATGGCTGCCCAACTCACCCATAGTGACTCCAGCAGACAGAAATAAAACCCACTATTAAAAAACAACAACACTAGATCTCCACAAACACACGCACACCCTTGTGTCAACAACCAACCAACCACTTGGTGGGCTCCCATATCATCCTGACGTCTCCAGACCTGCTGGCAAAACCATATCTTCAGGGCCTTTTGAAAGAATATCGAAGTGGGGACCAATCCTATTTCCACAGGGATGGAGCCACCACCGAGAAGGTCCTTCTTCTTGATCCCACCAGATGGACTAAGTTTTTCTTCTCCAAACCTAGTGAGGGCTCTTAAAAAGGTCGACAAAAGCTGCTTCAAAAGAGGGGTTTGGGAGAAGAGGGCCAGGAACTTAGGAACGATTCAAAGATGGGAACCCCAAACATATGAAGAACGGTTGCAGGAACTGGGTGTTAGTCTAGTTTAATGAAAAGAAGGACCAGGGGAGACATGATAGCAGTCTTCCACCATCTCAGGGGCTGCCACAAACAGAGGGATAGAATCAAGATCACATGAAGTGTTAATACCACTTTATAATCCCTTGGTAAGGCCACACTTGGAATACGGCATCCAGTTTTGGTCGCCACGATGTAGAAAAGATGTGGAGATTATAGAAAGTGCAGAGAAGAGCAACAAAGAGGATTAGGGGACAGGAGGCTCAAACATAGGAGGAACGGTTGCAGGAACTGGGGATGTCAAGTTTAATGAAAAGAAGGACCAGGGGAGACATGATAGCAATGTTCCAATATCTCAGGGGCTGCCGCAAAGAAGAGGGAGTCAAACTATTCTCCAAAGCCCCTGAGAGCAGGACAAAAAGCAACGGATGGAAACTAATCAAGGAGAGAAGCAACTTGGAACTGAGGAGAAATTTCTTAATCAGTGGTACTGCTTGCCTCCAGAAGTTGTGAAGTTTTTAAGAAGATGTTGGATAACCGTTTGTCTGAAGTGGTGTAGGGTTTCCTGCCTAAGCAGAGGGGGTTGGACTAGAAGACCTCCAAGGTCCCTTCCAACTCTGTTATTCTATTCTATTCTATTCTATTCTATTCTATTCTAATCTAATCTAATCTAATCTAATCTAATCTAATCTAATCTAATCTAATCTAATCTGTGCTAAAGACCCGGTCTAGCCTCACAGCCCTGATTTCATCCTAACATTCTGTCCTTTGCTTAGTCTTTGAGTAAGGAGATCTTTGCACCTGGAATTTAGGGTTTGATTCTCCATCCCCTGCCCTAACTACTGGCGGGCCTGACGGATGGGTGGCATCGGCCACCCACGGGCCTCCGCCCCCTTGGCCCTGACCCCGCTGCCTTCCCCTCATAAAGCCCACCAGCCGTCGGCGTGGCTACTAGTCCAGTTCCTGCAGCCACGGACGCTCGGTGCAACGCCATGGCCCGGCCGCCGCTCCTCCTCCTCCTCCTGCCAGCCTTGCTGGCCGCTCCTTCCAGCCCGTTGCCGCCGTGCCCAGCGGAGTGCCAGCGGATGCGTTGCCCGCCGCGCTCCCCGCCAGCTTGCCAGGCCGTCGGGGGCGAGCTCCAGCTGGACCGCTGCGGCTGCTGCTGGGACTGCGCGCCGGGCGAGGGTCAGCCGTGCGCTCCGGACGGCCTCTGCGCCCGGGGCTTCTTCTGCCACCCGCCGCCGGGCAGCGGCGGGCCGGGCATCTGCTCGTGCGTTGAGGGGCCGCTGGGCGTCTGCGGCAACGATGGGCGAAGCTACAGCAGCCTCTGCCAACTGCGTGCTCAGAACCATCAGTCGAGCTCTGGCAACCAGCCGCTCGTGGTCCCCGTCCATAAGGGACACTGCGGAGAAGCAGGTGGGTGCTGGGTTCACGGGGGGAGGAGGGAGGAGGTAGGAGGTAGAGGAGAAGACCGCGGGTCCCCTTCCTACTTGGGGCCACAGCTTGACTACAAACCTAGTTTGCCAGGCGGGAGAGCTGGAATCTTTTCCTGGACACTTTAAGCTGGCCAAGAACAGAAGGAGTTTCCAGAAGTGAAACCCAGCCACCGGCCCCAGTCCACCCCGTTTCTCTTGGAAAGAGAAAGGAACAGAGACAGGCAAGCTGCCACCCTCCCATCTGCAGGTGGGCCCTTACAGGTCAAATACTAGCTGGAAAAGTAGAATGGAATGGAATGGAATGGAATGGAATGGAATGGAATGGAATGGAATAGAATAGAATAGAATAGAATAGAATAGAATTCTTTATTGGCCCAGTGGACACACAAGGAATTTGTCTTTGGTGCAGATACTCTCAGTGTACATAAAGAAAAATAGAATACATTCATCAAGCATCAAAAGATACAATACTTAGCGTTAGTCATAGGTTACTAAGAAGCAATCAAATTATACTAGGAAACAAATGAAAGTAGAGCAGAGTAGCGTAGCATAGCGTAGCGTAGAATAGAATAACAGAGTTGAAAGGCACCTTGGAGGTCTTCTAGTCCAACCACCTGCCTAGGCAGGCAGCCCTACACTACTTCAGACAAATGGCTATCCAACATCTTCTTAAAGACTTGCAGTGTTGGAGCATTCACAACTTCTGGAGGCAGCTTCTGTTCCACTGATTAACTGTTCCCACTGTCAGGAAATTTCTCCTCAGTTCTAAGTTGCTTCTCTCCTTGATTAGTTTCCACCCATTGCTTCTTGTTCTACCCTCAGGTGCTTTGGAGAATAGCTTGACTCCCTCTTCTTTGTGGCAGCCCCTGAGATATTGGAAGACTGCTATCATGCCTCCCCTAGTCCTTCTTCTCATTAAACTAGACATCCCCAGTTCCTGCGACCGTTCTTTATATGTTTTGTATGTGGCTTGGGAGAAGCCTTTTAAAGATGCATAACACTTGTACACAAATCTTGTGACGTATCTGATGACGCCAGCAGTATCCTGGTTTGCTCGTTGTGTTAATGCCTAGTTGCTTCAGTATGATTGAATGAACAAGGGAGAATATTTGTAGCTCAGGGTTAAAATGATTTGTCTGAAATGGTATAAGGCTCCTGCCCACGCAGGGGGTTGGACTAGAAGACCTACAAGGTCCCTTCCAACTCTGCTATTGTATTATTATTGATCGGCCCTTGGTGGTCTCTGAGCTTGGTTGTTTTGTTCCAGACATTTCATTTCCCAGACTAGATAACATCTAACTAGCACTCATGATGTTACCTAGTTTGGGTAATGAAAAGTCTACAAGAAAATAATCAAGCTGAGAAAGAAGCAAGGACTCCTCATGATTGAATGAAGCAAAAGTTGCATTCCTCAACTTCATACCATAGAAATCACAGTACCTGCATTAATTGACTCAGGAAAAGTATCCCATGGCCTTATATCACGATATACCATACCACCCAACCCTAGTGAAAGGGTGGTTAAATTAGTTTGGAAACTAGCACAGAGATCCAAAGCAGATTCACACAATGTGATAAGTCTGAACAAAAGAAACCCCAATTATCATCATCATCATCATCATCATCAACTTTATTGTCATTGTAATAATATTGTAATAAAATTACAGTGAAATTGGTTTGAGCGCCGTGACAGACCTAGAATAACAGAGTTGGAAAGGACCTTGGTGGTCTTCTAGCCCAATTCCCTACCCAAGCAGGAAACTCCATACCATTTCAGACAAATGGTTGTCCAATCTCTTCTTAAAATCTTCCAGTGTTGGGGCACTCACAACTTCTGGAGGCAAGTTGTTCCACTGATTAATTGTTCTCACTGTCAGGAAATTTCTCCTCAGTTCTAAATTGCTTCTCTCCTTGATGAGTTTCCACACATTGCTTCTTGTTCTGCCCTCAGGTGCGTTGGAGAATAGTTTGACTCTCTCTTCTTTGGGGCAACCCCTGAGATATTGGAACATGGCTATCATGTCTCCCCTAGTCCTTCTTTTCATAAGACTAGACATACCCAGCTCCTGCAACCGTTCTTCATATGTTTTAGCCTCCAGTCCCCTAATCCTCTTTGTTGCTCTTCTCTGCACACTTTCTACAGTCTCCACATCTTTTTTAGATCGTGGCGATGAAAACTGAATGCCGTATTCCAAGTGTGGCCTTCCCAAGGCCTTATAAAGTGGTATTAACACTTCACGCGATCTTGATTCTATTCCTATGTTGATGCAGCCTAGAACTGGGTTGGCTTTTTTGGCAGCTGCTGCACACGGCTGGCTCCTATTTAAATGGTTGTCCACTAGGACTCCAAGATCTCTCTCCCTCTTATTAAATGTGTTTCTCAACTGAGTTGTAATTTCTATGTTTGCTTTTGCCCATTCACTACTTTCTGTACCGAAAGAGCTCAGCAAATTGCGACTTAATTGGGATGAAGAAAACATGCAGTAGTTTAGCCAGGAATGAGTTGTATGTACAGTACAAAAGTTATCAAGTTTGTGATCTCTCTTGTGTTGGGGTCTTTTCACCAGTGATGATGTGAATTGGAGCCCTGTCCATCTCTGTAGAGGACACCAGTGGTAGGAAAAAATGTCTATGGAAACTCCTTATAGCACATCAGTCTGTTTTTGATCCAGTTAAATCTAATTTGGTGGCATCCTTTGCCATTCAATGGTTTTCTAAGGGGATTTGGGGAGACTGGACTCCAAATCCCTCTGTGTTTTAGCATTGCATCTCATTGGCTTAAAGATGCCTCAATGAACTGGGTGTGTGTGTGTGTTATTGTTCTACAGGTGTTGTGGACCTCAACAGCCCAAGGAATAAATTTAACTTTATTGCTGATGTGGTTGAGAAAATTGCTCCTTCTGTGGTCCACCTGGAACTCTTTCGCAGGTAAGAAAATCTGTTTGCAGGTAGTGAGAATGACCAAATTCTCTCTAGGTGAAATTGATACGTCTCGGCCGGTGTTGACATTAACCACATTCTCAAATAGAATTCAAGCCAGAATGATTTCTACTAGGTATTATAACAGGAGGCTACAGCGAACGGTCAATATACCTAATTCTTCACATTCTGACAGCAGCGAGAAAGAAGCATTGACTTCCTCTGCTACAGTAAAATAAGGCATTAACATCAAATCACAGCTTTCCCCCCCCATAATATTATGAACAAGTTAGGCATGTGGTGGCTCAGTGGCTAAGATGCTGAACTTGTCGATCACAAAGGTCAGCGGTTCAAATCCCTAGCGCCGCATAATGGAGTGAGCTCCCATGACTTGTCCCAGCTTCTGCCAACCTAGCAGTTGGAAAGCATGTAAAAATGCAAGTAGAAAAACAGGAACCACCTTTGGAGGGAAGGGAACAGCGTTCCATGTGCCTTCAGCATTTAGTCATGCCGGCCACATGACCACGGAGACATCTTCGGACAGCGCTAGCTCTTCAGCTTTGAAATGGAGATGAGCGCCGCCCCCTAGAGTTAGGAACGACTAGAACATATGTGCGAGGGGAACCTTTACCTTTATGAACAAGTCATTTCTAGAAACATCTATCCATCTAATGTGTAAAACCCAAAGTCAGAATTTCATTCTTTTCCCCACCAGGCATGAAGTTCAGAAGTGGTTTCCATGTGGAAACAAAAGTGTTTCTCATATTCTTGATGCATTTGAATGAACGGCCATTAGTTTCCAGAATTTCCCAGTCCACGGGTCTTATTATTTTATTATTTATTTATTTAATTAGATTTCTAGACCGCCCCCTCTCCCCGAAGGGAATTGCTGGGGTTGAGAAATACACTGCCTTAAATTCCAAAGTTGGCAAGGATGGACTAATTATGCTTTTTGCCTCTCTTCCTGGGCCACAGGGTGCCCTACACCAAGAAAGAGGTCCTGGTTTCCAGTGGCTCCGGCTTCATTGTCTCCGAAGATGGTTTAATCCTCACCAACGCCCATGTTCTCAACAAGAAGCAGAGAATCAAAGTCGAGCTCAAAACTGGCCATCAGGTGGATGCCCAGATCAAAGATGTTGACCATAAACTGGACATTGCTCTGATCAAAATAGACACCCAGGTGAGTATAGCTTTCTCGTTCCAGCGGGGAGGGAACAAACCCTCTTTCTTGTATGTTTACTAGTTGGCAAGTAAACTCACCGCCCCGAGTCCCTTCGGGGAGAGTGACGCGGTTTATAAATTTAATAAAATAATAAATAAATAAATAAATAAGATACCTTATGATACAGGATTAGACTAAAAAGAGAGCAACACGTGTGAGAAAGACTCACAAATGCATTCGCTACTTAACACCCATTAGGAACAATGCTGGCCTTATTCAATTATGGTTCATCATTGGAGACTAGGTATCATGCCCCCAATTGGAGTCTGAATCTGCGGGGGAAGATGAGCTGGAACAAGAGCCAACAGCGATTGAGAGGGCAGCTCTGTTGGCCTTGGAAGAAACTGGGGAAGGGCAGAGTTGGTCCAGGCAAGGCTTTTCGGAGTTAGTGAGGCCCGCAGGCAGGGAGGAAGAGAGACAGGATGAACATGAGAGATAGAGCTCAGGGGAGGAGCAAGGACCACCCCCTCCTGATCCAAGAGCATGGAGAGTGAAGAGAAGGCGAGAACAGCGCAGGCTGAGCAGGCTACTTGGTGGGGAGAGTGCCCTGCCCATCTTCACCAGACACACCTGGGGAATGGGACTTAAGGAGACGCTGTGGGGAGGGGCATTTGTCAGGAACAAGTGCTGAGCTCCTGAAGTATTGCGTGCCAACGTTTGAACTTGCCAAGAGCCCTTGCATTCCTTTTGGCGTTCTGGACTAATTACTGTATTTTTGGACTATAAGACGCACCAAGATTTCGAAGAGGTAAGTAAGAAAAAAAAGTTTTTGCCCTCCCTCAGTCCCCAGCAGCACTCTGCAGGCTTCAGCAGGGCTGGGGGAAGGCAAAAATGCTCACATTTTTGTGAAAAACAGCCAGTTTCTTCTCTGTTTTTCACCAAAACGGCAGCATTTTTGCCTTGCCCCAGCCCCGCTAAAGTCTGCAGAGGGCTGCTGGGGGATGAGGGAAGGCAAAAAAGCCTCTGTTTCTGGGCAAAACAGCCCATTTTTTGCAAAAATGGGATGCAGGGGAGGGATTTTGGAAGGCCAAAAATGGCTGCATTCAGTGTAGAAGACGCACCAGCATTTCAACGCTCTTTTAGGGGGGGAAAGGTGCATCTTATACTCCAAAAAATATGGTACCTGGATCTTTTGCTCCCTGAACTCCTGGATTTGCCCTTGTTTTGCCAAATACATTTGGGATTTTTTGTCCTGCAGCCTTGGTGCAGACAGCCCTGGGCTGGGCTAATTGCAGCCAGAGGCTGCTTGAGGTTTACGTTTATTTAAATTTATATACCGCCCTCTCTCCCTTGCGGGACTCAGGGCAGTGAACAGGCAATTATAAAACATAAAACATCAGGTACAATAAATATAATAAAAACAGATTAAACAAAAACCTGCTCTAAAAAGTCCCTAATAAAACCCAGTTGATAAAACAAATTTAAAAGCTACGCCAGGCCGGCCGCATGAAATAGATGAGTTTTCAGGGCCCGGCGGAAGAGGCGCAGGTCCGTGGTTGTGCGCAGGTCGGGGGAGAAGGTCATTCCAGAGGGCCGGGGCTGCCACAGAGAAGGCTCTCCCCCTAGGGGTCACCAGCCGACATTGGCTAGCTGACGGGACCCTCTGTGGGAGCGGACTGGTCGATGGGAGGTATGTCTCTGTGCTGTGCCCTGGCTCATCACGCTAGGACAGGGTTCTGCAAAGTTGGCTCTTTTAAGACTGGTGGACTTCAACTCCCAGAATTCTCCAGCCAGCCTGGCTGGCTGGGGAATTCTGGGAGTTGAAGTCCACCAGTCTTAAAAGAGCCAACTTTGCAGAACCCCGTGTGACTAGGAGAAATGGTTACCTCCCAGTCTGGATTTTGATTGCTTGTCTTCTTGAGCCAGGTAGCCCTTCCGGTGCTCCTGCTGGGAAGATCTTCTGATCTTCGGCCTGGAGAGTTTGTGGTGGCACTGGGAAGTCCTTTCTCCTTGCAAAACACGGTGACGACTGGGATTGTAAGCAGTACCCAACGGGACGGCCGGGAGCTGGGGATGAAGGACTCTGACATGGAATATATCCAGACCGATGCCATCATCAATGTAAGAGACTTCTCTGCTCCTTTTCCAGAAGAGATGGATCCCTTCCTCAACTTTGGGCAAAGTATCGGGTTATTATTATTATTACCCCTTGACAGGCAGTTGATGTTATAATTCCCTCCAGCTCCCTTCTTCCACAATTTTGACTAGTTTCAAGTCTTCCTTCTCTTAGAGTGGGCAGTGGAATAGAAGGGGTGGACTAGATCAGGGGTCCCCAACCTTTTTAGACCTCAGGGACCATTAAATTCATAAATCCCGCGGACGACTAATATGATCTACCTAATGACTGGCTGGGTGGGCATGGCTAAGTGGTCATGTGATGAGTGGGTGTGGCCAACTTGATATCACTCACATCGAGGAGCGCCTCGCTGGCCCCTACTTGCCCCTCCCCTCCCAGCCACTCCTCCCCTGCCTGCCCAAGCTTCTTAGACGCCCAACAGGGAGCAGTTGCTGGAGCTAAGAAGCCACCATGAGAAAGAGTTGGCAAAACAGCTCAGTTCAAATTGGATCTCGCCAAGAAGGAGGCTCAGCAGAAGCACCTCACTGAGGACTAGGAGCATAGGCTTTCCAAGCAGAGGGAAGACCCGTGGGAGTGCAAGGCCAGGTGCCGGCGCCTGGAGGCTCAGCGGGCTGAGATGGTCAGCCAGTTTCAGGCCATGATGCAGCCCCACTGGGACAAGGCCCTCCAGCTCTTTGCCACCAGCGGCGCTTCCCTCCAGCCTTCGCCCAAAGCCCCCCACCAGGAGGCTGAAGCAGACCCCAAGTCAGAATTTCTGCCTCACCCTGACCAACACAAAAAGACCCCGAAGGGGGAGACTTTGCAGCAACACAAACATTCATTGTACGTATCCGTCCCAGGGACCGTAGTTTGAGGACCCCTGGTTTAGTGCAATATAAAAAATGCACCTAATTTTTCTGTGGACCACCAACATTTTCTCCGTGGACCACCAGTTGGTGGCCGCTGGACTAGAGGACCTCTGACCACCCATTTACAGTATGTTAAAGTTGCATACGGGCTTGTACTTCAATGTGTAGATTCCAGAGCACCCCACTCATGCCTCGGAAAATTGGCAGCCTCCTAAAGTTTGCGTATCCCAGAGAGAAGCCCCTGCCCCATTCAGCAGAGTTCTTCTTACATTTTAAAGATATCTAGACAATACCTGTCAGTAGAAATAGAACATATACCAGTAGAATGACAAGGTTGGAAGGGGTTTGGAGGTCTTCTAGTTCAGCTCCTGCTAGGAAAACCTATAACATTCTTGTCCAATCTCTTCTTGACAACCTCCAGTACTGGAGTACCCATAACATCTGGAGACAAGCTGTTCTACTAACTGTTCTCACTGTCAGGAAAGCTCTAGAACAGTGGTTCGCAACCTGTGGGTTGCGACCCCTTTGGGGGTCGAACGACCCTTTCACAGAGGTCACCTAAGACCATCGGAAAACGCATATTTTCGATGGTCTTAGGAACTGAGACACCAATTTTATGGTTGGGGGGGGGGTCACCACAACATGAGGAACTGTATTAAAGGGTTGCAGCATTGAGAAGGTTGGGAACCACTGTTCTAGAATCTAGATGGATCTGTCTTTGATAATTTTCCACCCGTTATTAGTTTTGGACTCTAGATCAGTGATGGCTAACCTTTTTCTAAAAGTGTGCCAAAATTGTGTGTGTGCCCACCCACCTGCACTTGCACGCACAACCCCTCCCCCACCTGCACATGCACATCCCCTGTGCAGGGGGGAGATTTTTCACCCTCCCCAGGCTCCGGAGGGTTTCCTAAAGCCTGGGGAGGGCAAAAATGGCCTATCCTGGTCTTCCGGAAGGCCAAAAAGGGGGGTTGTGCATGGGCGTGCCACACCCATAATGCTATGTGTGCGACCCCCTGCTTTTGGCACACTTTTTTCGCCCTCCCCAGGCTCCAGAGGATTTCTAGGACCCTGGGGAGGGTGAAAACAGCCTCAACCCCACCTCCAGAGGTTTCAGGAGCTTCCCTGAAGTCTCCAGAGGGCAAAAAACGGCCTCAAAAGAAGGCCTAAATCAGCTGGCCAGCGCACACATGCGCACTGGAGGTGACAGGGCAATGCTTCAGAAATGGTTCTGTGTGCCATCTGTGGCACCCGTGCCATAGGTTCGCCATCATGGCTCTAGGACATAGGATAATTGGGTTGGAAGGGACCTTGGAAATCTTGGAGGAAATATTTTTTCCCCCCATTATTTGATCATTTCCTTCTTTTTTCATTCGCAGTATGGAAATTCAGGAGGCCCATTGGTGAATTTGGTAAGGACTCTTTACTTTTTCTTTGTCTTTTCTAAACCCCACCAATGATCCACTCTGTTGAGGACTTATTACATTTTGTTCATGGAATAAGCCACAATTATTTGGATTCACACAACCACAACAAAAAACAAAAAAAAACCAAGCACATATGAACGTCAGTGAATGCTTAATCCAGAATATCTTCGTGTGTGTGTATGTTCCAGTATAACTCTGGAACACCTCGACCAATTTTAACCAAACTTGGTACACAAAAATGACTTACTCTCTGGGAAAAAATACTGTGAGGGTAAGACACCCCTAACACCTCTCGGGGTGTGTGTTCGGTTAAGATACATCCTGTTGTGCCTTAAAATGGCTTCTACTGTGGAGCACAGTGTAGTTGCCATGGTAATGGCTTCAAAGTACTCCACAAGGGGCCTCCATCTGGTAAGGGGGGAAATCCAACATTAGACATTACATTTGGTCTGGACATTTTCTCCCTATAAATAAATACTCGGGCGATGCCAGGTTATCAACTAGTGAGTGATAAAATGTAAATTGAGAGACAAGTAATCATGAAAATTGCTGGAGGCCTTGTTTTGTTTTGTCCAGGGCTGTGGACTATGGGCTATTTATTTACAGGGTATATAATCTGGGGTCGAATCTTTCTTTTCCCTTTCTCCTGCGCCTCCCCACAGGATGGCGAAGTCATCGGAATGAATACTCTGAAGGTTACAGCTGGCATCTCTTTTGCCATCCCCTCCGATCGGATCCGCCACTTTCTGGAAGAAACTCACAACCGACAGGCGAAAGGTAGTAAGGCAGGACGTAAAGTTAAGAACTGGACATTAAGAGTGAACCTACGGGGTCAGGTTGGACAGCCTCTCGGGGGGCGGGGGGGGGGGGGCTTTCCATCGTTATTAAAAAGCCAGGTAGGCAGAGTTTGCAGCTTGCAAAAGAAGGAAGTGTGAAGTTCAGCTAAAGTTCTTGCAAAGCCACATAGCCATTAAAAAGGGGAAGCGAGACGGTATCTGCTTCTAAGGCTTCCCTGCTCAAGGTAAAGTTCAGGAATCAGGAATCGGTTAAGCCAGGGGTGGGCAAACTTTGCAACTTTAAGTCTGAAGGACTTCAGCTCCCAGACTTCAAAGCTGGCTGGAGAATTCTGGGAGCTGAAGTCCTTCAGACTTAAAGGTGCAAAGTTTGCCCACCCCTGGCTTAACCGATTCCCTGTTCTGTTGCTCTTGAAAAGATATATAAGGAACTGTCTTTTCTGTAAGTTTTTGTCCAAATGTTAGAAATTGCTATCTCTATCTGGACCTTTGGCCAAAAGAAAGCTTTTTCTTGATCTCGCAGTCTGAATCTCCTGATTTTCTGCAACGGTAGGATCTCAGGAGATTGCTCAAATGAACCTCGGATGCAGCCAGAACAATGCAGGGTAGTGGACTCATCATGGGAGGACACGGCACCCCTTGGTTAACTAACCCTTCCCTTTTCATCTTTTTTTTAAAAAATTGGCCTTTGAAGCATGCTTTCAACTTCCCGCTTCTTTTCTAGGTAAGGCCACTCCTAAGAAGAAGTATCTGGGCCTCCGGATGGTCCCCCTTACTTTCAAGTAAGTCATTCCTCTGCCCTTCCATCCCACAGGCTCTATCACCTGCCTATCTATCTCTCTACAGTGCCTGTCTGTCTGTCTGTCTGTCTTTCTTTCTTTTTCTTTCTTTCTTTTAATCTATCTATCTATCTTTTTATCTATCTATCTATCTATCTATCTTTCTTTCTTTCTTTCTTTCTTTTTCTTTTAACATATCTATCTATCTTTCTTTCTTTCTTTTAAAATATCTATCTATCTATCTTTCTTTCTTTTAATCTATCTATCTATCTATCTATCTATCTATCTCTATTATCTATCTATCTATCTTTTTATCTATCTATCTATCTATCTATCTATCATCTTTTAATCTATCTATCTATTTATCTATCTTTCTCTATCTATCTATCTATCTATCTATCTATCTATCTTTTATCTATCTAACTATCTATCTATCTATCTATCTATCTTTCTTTCTTTTTTTCTTTCTTTCTTTTTATCTATTTATCTTTATCTATCTATCTATCTATCTATCTATCTATCTATCTTTCTTTCTTTCTTTTAATCTATCTATCTATCTATCTATCTATCTATCTATCTATCTATCTATCTATCTATCTATCTATTTATCTATCTATCTATCTATCTATCTATCTATCTCAATCTCTGCCATCACTCCGCCAAACAACTAATTCCCACAACACTGTCAAACTATATACTGAGACTGTATTACTATTATACTTCTCATCCTTCCTATTACCTATTTCCTCCCACTTATGACTATAACTATGTTGCTTATATTTTTATCATTTATATTGTTCTGTTTGTTTCTTAGTATGATTTGATTGCTTATTTGTACCCTATGACTATCATTAAGTGTTGTACCTTATGATTCTTGACAAATGTATCTTGTCTTTTATGTACACTGAGAGCTTATGCACCAAAGACAAATTCCTTCTGTGTCTCATCATACTTGGCCAATGAAGAATTCTATTCTATTCTATTCTATTCTATTCTATTCTATTCTATTCTCTATTCTCTATTTCTATTTCTATTTTTACCTAATCTAATCAACCTACCTATCCACCTAATTTGTCTCATCTATCTCAATCTGTCATGTCTATTTTCTCTCTGTCATCTCTGTATTTTTGTCTTTCTCTCTCTCTCTCTCTATGCCCATCCCACACAAACCAACCACCAAACATTAAAAATGAATTCTAACTACTAGCCATTTATAGTAGAAGAATTCAGCTCCCTTGATCCTAAGGTTTGAAGGAACAGCCAGGTATTCAATCACTTGCAAAAGGCTAAGAGGCTTGGGGTGAAAATGGCTTCTCAAAACACTTCTTGCTAACCTCTGAGGAAGTTGGAGGGATGTCACACCTGTCATTTGTCCTTTTGCCAGCTTATTTGATCGGTAGGCCTTTCCCCACCCATCCCATGCTGAGTGGGTGAATAAATCTGATGTTAGAACTCCCACGCTCTTGAGAAAATTCCATTCTAAGTATCCCAATAAACCCTAGGTGTGAGATATATGTATGTATGTATGTATGTTACGTTTTTGAGCTGATCAATAAATGGTGTTGTGGAACAAGTATATATATATACATATACATATACATACACATACATACATACATATACAGCAACAATAACTATATATATTTTCACGGGTGTAGGTATGCTGGCATAGCTGGCTTCGGGGATTTTCCCGTGTATAAGGTTATACACGGGAAAATCCCCGAAGCCAGCTATGCCAGCATATATATATATATATATAAAATTTGTTATTGTTCCTGTCTGTTATCTTCTTCTCCAGGGATGAAGGAGGGCCGAATGTCAGCCTCTACTTTCCTTGCTTGCTATCGGCTGGGGAGGGAGGGGGAATTGCTGGTGCTGGAGGAGTTATGAAGAAGGGAGTTTTGTTCTCACCATCTTCTGCGCATGCTGGTGGCCTGTGTTTGGACTTGGTCACGGCCAACCATCTCGCATATCAACTTGATGAGGCCTTTTGAAGATGCACCCCACATGACACCTTAGGGAGTTGCAGATTGGACACTGGGTTGGGGAATTGGGAGGAGGTTGCTGGGTATACGGTTGATATGTACATGTTTGCGCCTTTTTGGCTCCGATCTTCCTTTCCTTTTTCACTGCTTTCCATTCATATCTAGTAAAAGTACTTTATCTCTATTCAAATTCCTTCTTGGATATTGAAGGAGGAGGCATGCCTGACACCTAGCACCTTGCAGATATGTTCCCCTCTGACATATATTAGGTTATATTGGTAACGTAATATATGTGTGGAGAGGAAGCCAGGAAAAAATTGCAAGAACTTACTAGCTTATCTTAAGCACCTTTGCAGCTGTTGGTGGTAGAGCTGTCATTCTCTCTCTCTCTCTCTCTCTCAGTCTCATCCATGAGCTGAGACGGCACAATCGAGATTTCCCCAACTTGAGTTCCGGTGTCTATGTTTATGAAGTGATACCAGGAACAGCTGCTGCAAGGTAAGAGGTGGATGTTTTCTTCCAAAACTTTTAATAGATGAGAAGGTATGTTCACCTGTGAGCTCCTTGGTCCTCTCTGAGCTTGGGTGTTTGCTTGCAGATGTGTTATTTACTGGACCAGGTAACATCATGATGATGTTGATGTTGATATCATGATGTTCTTACCTAGTCAGATAATGAAACATCTGCAAGCAAACAACCAAGCTCAAGAGCTACCAAGGACCTCACAGGTGAACATATAAATGTAAAGGTAAAAGTTCCCCTTGCACATATGGGCTCACTGTTCCTGACTCTAGGGAGTGGAGCTCATCTCCATTTCAAAGCCGAAGAGCCAGTTCTGTCCGGAGACATCTCTGTGGTCATGTGGCCGGCATGACTAAACTCCAGAGGCACACAGAATGCTGTTCCCTTCCCACCAAAGGTGGTCCCTATTTTTCTACTTGCATTTTTATGTGTTTTTGAACTGCTAGATTTGCAGAAGCTGGGACATGTAACGGGAGCTCACTCTGTTATGGGGCACTAGAACTGGTAGTGGAAATTTTGAGTAGTTCAGAGAATCGGTAGCAGAAATTTTGAGTAGTTCAGAGAACCGGTAGCAGAAATTTTGAGTAGTTCAGAGAACCGGTAACAGAAATTTTGAGTAGTTCAGAGAACCGGTAGCGGAAATTTTGAGTAGTTCAGAGAACCGGCAAATGCCACCTGTGGCTGACCCCAGAATGGGGTGGGAATGGAGGTTTTGCAGTATCCTTCCTCTGCCATGCCCATAAAGCCACACCCACAAAGCTGCACCATGCCCACCAAGCCACGCCCACAGAACCGATTGTAAAAAAAATTGAACCTCACCACTGAGATGGGGCTACCTGTCACTTGCCTTGAGGATGGACTCTATCGGTTTCGTTCCTTTTGTTTAAAATATGCACTCACTTTCTGCTTTGGGTTGCTTCCAGAGCTGGCCTGCAAGATGGAGATGTCATCATAGCAATAAATGGAAAACAAGTCACCTCAACCCGTGATGTGACAGAAGCCGTTCGAAACAACCGTATCCTGGCAGTAATCGTGAGACGACGAAATGAAGACATCATCCTGAGAGTAACTCCAGATGAAATCGATTAAATTGGACCTTCTGGCCAAACAGATGTTGGGATCTTCAATTGCTGTTGATAGGAAACAGCTTAGGAAAAATCTATAGTGTACAGATAGTTCCTTTTCCTGAACGTGCAGTATATATAAATTGATCCACGCGCACATTTAACAGGATAACAGGATAACAATGATAAAAGCAGAGTTGGAAAGAACCTTGGAGGTCTTCTAGTCCAACCCTCTGTTCAAGCGGAGACCTATTTCAGACAAATGGCTGCCCAGTCTCTTCTTAAAAACCTCCACGGATGAAATAGCCTCAACTTCTGGAGGCAAGTTGTTCCACTGGTTAATTGTTCTTACTGTCAGGAAATTTCTCTTTAATTCTAGATTGGATTTGTCTTTGGTAGTTTTCCATTCTGTTTCTCCTTGTCTTTCGCATACGAGGAATGGAATAACACACTTAGAAAATGAAGTCCGCTAGGCCTGCTTGTCATTTAATTCCTTTGGCCCAAAGGAAGCAGGATTATTTGCTGAAGGTTCTACAAAATTTTCTCTTTTACGTCCCTAAAGAGCTGTGGTGGTGCAGTGGTTAGAGTGCAGTACTGCAGGCTACTTCTGCTGGCTGCCGGCTGCCTGCAATTTGGCAGATCGAATCTCAGCAGGCTCAAGGTTGACTCAGCCTTCCACCCTTCCGAGGTGGGTCAAATGAGGACCCAGATTGTTGGCGGGGAAGAGGCTGACTCTGTAAACCGCTTAGGGAGGGCTGTAAAAGCACTGTGAAGCAGTATATAAGTCTAAGTGCTATTGCTATTGCTAAAATATGGCAGCAGCCTCTACAGATAGTCATCATGACTTATGTATTGATGGGCCCTACAAAGAAACATTTTATTGTCAAAATCTGAAATCAAAAGACAGAACTTTTTATAGGATTTGAATGTTGAACATGTAAGAAGCAAAATAAATGTGCTAAACCTCAGATAGGTTTTAATCTCCTTTGCCTTTCTAAATGCCCCATCTATCTCGGACCTTGAATCAACCTTGCCTTCTCTGGAAATGTCTCCATGGTAAATGGGACACCGTGGCTGAGGGGCTAAGATGCTGAGCTTGTCGCTCAGAAAGTTCAGCAGTTCGAATCCCTAGCGCCGCGTAACGGAGTGAGCTCCCGTAACTTGTCCCAGCTTCTGCCAACCTAGCAGTTCAAAAGCATATAAAAATATAAGTAGAAAAATAGGGACCGCCTTTGGTGGGAAGGGAACAGCGTTCTGTGCTCCTTTGGCATTTAGTCATGCTGGCCACATGACCACAGAGACGTCTTCGGACAGTGCTGGCTCTTCGGCTTTGAAACGGAGATGAGCACCACCCCCTAGAGCCAGGAACGACTAGCATATATGTGTAAGGGAGGAGACCTTAACCTCCATAGTAATGCTTTACACCTGGTGATGTTTCTTTAGTCCTTTAGTCCTGATCTATGCAGGGGTACATGGGGAGGGGCCGGAAACAGCAGCCAGCCAGACCCACCCAGTCCAATTGATTCAAGTTCATTATTAACCAGATGCTGAATACCGGAATGAAAGCACGGAGATGTCTGTAGGATATGATTTTACATAATTTAAAAAAAATTGGAATGTGCAGAGATGGATAGGCTCACGAAAGAATTAAAAGAGAAAGAGGAATCGGAATCTGAAAGAGGAGAGGAGAAGAAGGAGGGAAGGAATAGAAATAAAAGGAGAGAGGGTAGGTGGGGGAAGAGGAAGAGAGGATCAATGGAGAGGCAAGGGAAGAAAGAAAGGGAAAGGAGAAGCGGAAGGAAGGACGTAGAGGAGGGAGAGAGGGTGAAAAGAAGGGGAAAATAGAGTAGTGATAACATGAAATAGGTGCCGGGGATGGTCAGCAAAGCAACCCAGAATGTATATTTTAACCTTTTATATGGAAAAAAAACAAATATGTAAAAGCGATAAAGATAAATAAGAATAATAACTATGTGAATGTATACCTGTATACTGTATGTAAGAGAATAAAAATCTTTAATCCCTTTGGAATGAGCTGCCCCTGGAGCTCCGCATAATTCCCGTCCTCCCATTCTTCCGTCGCACCCTAAAAAGTTGGCTTTTTCAGCAAGCCAGCCTGGCCTGAATAAATTATTAATTTTAATTGTCAATTTTAACTTAATTTTAAATTTAAATTGTAAATTGTCGATTGGGTTATTGGATTCCTTATTTCATCCTTTTTTTTAAAAAAAATTGTAATATGTGTTTTTATGTTGTACGATGCCCTGAGTCCTTTGGGAGAAGGGCGGCATACAAGTCCAATAAAACCAAAACCAAACCAAAACCTAATAAAAAGAATACATGTTCTTGCACAGAAACAGGAAGCTCAAGGGCAAAACCCAAGAGAAGGTATAAATACTCCCCACACTCTCAACCCCATGTGGTCAGCTGCACCAGGATGACAAACCCGTGGTCCTGCTGCATCAATAAATGGACCCTCTTCCCAATCAGCCTCCAGCTTCCATTTTGTCTGCAGTGCTTTCCTCCCGCCTTGGAACTGAACCAGATGGATATTTTCTCCTGTTTAAGCAGTTCCCCCAGAGAGACAACAGGGGGAATCTGTATTCATCCCACTGAATGCAAATCCACGCCATCAATATCAGAATGATAGGCACAACGTGTTTTCTGGTAGTTCTTTCCTGTTCGTCTCTTTAAACTGGGGGGAAAAAAAATAGAACGTGATGCCTGAGGCATGCACATTTCAAACAAAGGCGTTTTGTGTACGCCCGTCTATCGGGCGCTGGATCTGCAGCGATGAACCAATGTTTGCATAAGGCATGGCACGGCAGTGACACAGCACCAAGAAAAGGATAATAAAAGTTCTAGAGCCGTGTTTCCCAACCTGAGGAGGTGTGGAACTCTAACGTCAGTTCACTGGGATCGTACGACGTGCTAAACCACAAGGCAGTGCTATTCATTTGCCATTTAAGGTTGCAATGTGCTTGGCTGGTTTGCGGCTTCTGTGTGTTACGAGCTCGGCTAGTATACTACGATACCATAAGAGGGAGCCATTGGCCTGCTGTCTGCTCCACTTGGGCGCCAGCAGAACATGGAGCTAGGAAGTGTTGTCGTTTAATGCTTCCCAAAGGATGAACTGACTCACAAGATTTAAAAGTCTCTACCGTTCTCTAGCCCTGTTTTCTTCTGTGTCTCGGAGTAAAAGCAGAGAATAATGCTCTTAAGCGATCAATTGGCAGAGGCCACCTGAATGTTAGGAACAACTATTTAGCAGGAGTTGGACAGTGGCTCTAATTGTGAAGAGAGATCTTGACTAGATAAATTCCCTAGTTATATTCAAACCATGGTTGAACATGGACTGCCCCGGGCTACTTCAATTTGGATTCCTAAATGGAGCAATGGTTTAGATTTGATGGCCTGAATGATCCCTTCTACAATTCAGTTCTAGTGGTCTGAGATGATAGAGGGATGATAGATGGATGATAGATTGAAAGACAGATAGAGAGACGATAAATAGAGAGATGAGATGAGGGAAGGAGGGAGGGAGGGAGGGAGGGAGGGAGGGAGAGAGAGAGAGAGAGAGAGAGAGAGATGAAGATATGAGAGAGGGGGGAAGGGGGAGAGAAATAATAGATGATAGAGAGGTGAGATAGATAGATAGATAGATAGATAGATAGATAGATAGATAGATAGATAGATAGATAGATGAAAGATAGACAGACACACAGAGAGAGAGACAGACAGAGAGATAGATATGATAGAGAGAGGTGATAGAGAGATAGAGATGACACAGGCAGACAGATAGATAGACAGACAGACAGGTAGATGAAAGAGAGAGATGAAAGAGAGAGATGAGAGAGAGAGAGAGGGAAAGATGATAGATAAACATGGATGATAGATAGATACATGGATATAAATAGATATAGATAGATGATAGATGAAAAATAGAGATAGATAGACAGACAGACAGACAGATATAGAGAGGGATGGAGACAGATAGATATAGAACAGGCCTGTGAAACTGGTGGCCCGCAGCCTCAATCCCCATGTGTCACAATATGGCCTGCAATGAGATTGGGTTTGACACTCTTGCTATAGATAGATAGATGAGAGAGAGAGAGAGAGAGAGAGAGAGAGAGAGAGAGAGAGAGAGAGAGAGAGAGAGAGAGAGAGAGAGAGAGAGAGAGAGAGAGAGAGAGAGAGGAGGGGAACTTACATAGAGCGCTGTCTAGAGATTAAGGGTAGAAACCAGAAGACTGAATTCAAGTTCTACCTCTAGGCAACCTTCCTTTGGCCAATCACCAGGAAACTCTGTGAGATCCAATCCCATCTTAAGCAGCAAAGCCAGCTGGGCTGGGTTACTTTAGGCAAGTCTCCATCTCTCTCCCTCTCTCCCTCCCTCTCTCTCTCTTCTCTGTCTCCCTCCCTCTCTCTCTCTCTCTCTCTCTCTCTTCTCCCTCCCTCCCTCCCTCTCTCCTTCTCTCTCCCTCCCTCCCTCCCTCTCTCCCCCCCCCTCTCTTCTCTCTCTCTGCTTCCCCCTCTCTCTCTTCTCCCTCCCTCCCTCCCTCCCTCTCTCTCTCCCCCCCCTCTCTCTCTTCTCTCTCTCTGCTTCCCCCTCTCTCTCTTCTCTCTCCCTCCCTCTCTCTGCCCAACCCACCTCACAGGGTGGCTGCTGGGTGGGGAAAATAAAAGGAGGAAGGAGAATGTTCGGCACCTTGAGTTATGTCTAAAAACAATAAAGGTGAGATAATAAAGAAATAAATAACATCTCTTAATTGAAAAACTAAGTCGGTAACCAAGTATCTATACCAGCCGAGTTCCACACACCCACATGCAAAAGAGGGGATCAAATTATTCTCCAAAGCACCAGAGAGCAGGACAAGCAACAAAGGATGGAAACTTATCAAGGAGAGAAGCAACTTGGAATTAAAGAAGAAACTTCCTAACAGTGAGGACAATTAACCAGCGGAAGAGAAGTTGCCTTCAGAAGTTGTGGGTGCTTCATCACTGGAGGGTTTCAAGAAGAGAGTGGACATGAGATGCTCAAGGTTCTCTTGCTTGAGCAGGGGGCTAGACTAGAAGACCTCCAAGGTCTCTTGCCGCTGTAGTCTATTCTAGAAACTCAAAACCCACTTGTTCCATCTAGCCGGCCTGGCCTAACTTCATGCTTCCCGCCTCAGTCTGTAATTTTAAATTATTTTATTCGGTTTTATGGGTCAAGTTTTAATTTTTATAAATTTATACAGAGGACTATTTAATTCGATTTTAGTTTAGATGTATTGTTATGGTTTTGATCATTTTAACTCTACCTGTACACCGCCCCGAGGCCCTTCGGGGAGAGGGGGCGGTCTAGAAATCTAATTAAATAAATAAATAAAAATGAAAATAAATAAATAAATTCTACGCTGCTACCTGCCTGATGTGTGATCAGCAGGGGGATCATCAAGCACAAGTATGCTTTCAAACCAGTGGTGGATTCCGACTGGTAGGCCCCAGTATGGGCGTACTGGTGCCTGCTGGGAGCACCATGTACCGTTCCGCTACAGTGCTCCAGAGGGCCCACTGACCCGCCCACGCTCCTTACCGGTATTTGAGGTTTTGGGGGCTTCCGCACACAGAGCATATGGCGCCTGTTGCAGGTGGTAAGTATGCATGCGCGCACTGCACCCATGCTGCCACACATCCATTCATTCATTCATTGCACCGTACTGGTTGCAATGGGATCTGGAACCCACCACTGTTTCAAACCATCAGTTCCCTACCTGAGAAAGCATACCAGAAAAATATATCTTGATACAATGAAATGAATATTATAGGGCAGGGGTATTAAACTCGATTTCACTGAGGGCCACATCAGGGTTGTGTTTGACCTTGGGGAGAGGGTGCAGCTCGATGTCAAGGCTCCATTTACAGCCACAATATCCCTCCCAGGCTCTGTTTCGGTCACAACGGCTCTCCTGGGCTCCGTTTTCGGCCACGACAGCCCTCCCATGCTCTGTTTTCAGCTGCGACAGCCTCCTGCAGCCCTTTGCCAGTGAAAATGGAGTTTTGGGAGGGCCGCACGTACATGGAGAGTTGCAGGAGGCCATTGCGGCCCATCTGAGCTCCGTTTTCATTGGCAGAAGCACCGCAGGCTGGTCCTTAGCTGTTTCTAGGGCAGCCCAACGGGCCACATCTAAGCACCCCTCGGGCCATGAGTTTGACACCCCTGTTATAGAGCATGATTTGCACACCACCTTCAGTTCACTAAGGCAAATAGTAAGGGTGTAAACAACTTGACAGATTTTTGAGAAATCATATTTGTTGCACTTACTGTTGGTTGCAAACAGTTGGTTTCAAGAGGGTGAAACTTAATCTGATTTCTTCTCCCTCACTGGTTCCGTCAACCATCCCTTGTTTTGATGATGGGTGTCTTTAGAGTAGAATAGAATAGAATAGAATAGAATTGAATTGAATTGAATTATATTGGTATGGAATGGAATGGAATGGTTTGGAATGGAACGGAACAGAAGAGAATAATATTGGTATGGTTTGGAATGGTTTGGAATGGAACGGAACAGAACAGAACAGAACAGAAGAGAATAATATTGGTATGGTTTGGAATGGAATGGAATGGAATGGAACGGAACAGAACAGAAAAGAACAATATTGGTATGGTTTGGAATGGAATGGAATGGAATGGAACGGAACAGGAACAGAACAGAAGAGAAGAGAATAATATTGGTATGGAATGGAATGGAATGGAATGGAATAGAATAGAATAGAATAGAATAGAATTCTTTATTGACCAAGTGTGATTGGACACACAAAGAATTTGTCTTTGGTGGATATGCTCTCAGTGGACATAAAGAAAAATAAAATAGAATACATTCATCAAGAATCATAAGATACAAGTCTTAGTGATAGTCATAGGTTACTAATAAGCAATCAAATTATATTCCTATTATATAGGAAACAAATGAAACAATACACATGTTAAAGATCCAATCAACATGGTTATAGTCATAAGAGGAAAGAGATAGGTACTAAGAAAGAGAAGGAAGAGAAGAATAATAGTAATACAGTCTTAGCAGATAATTTGACAGTGTTGTGGGGATTAGTTGTTTAGCAGAGGGATGGCATTCAGGGGAAAAATCATATTTGAGGGTAGAAGTTGAAACTATTTATGTCCAGGATGTGAGGGGTCTAGATATTTTCACAGCCCTCTTTTTCACCCGTGCAGCCTCAAGATTGATATGTAAGCAGGGAAGAGTTTGTTTGTTTTACTCTGATGGCCAGTGGGGGGAAAATGGCCCCAGGTTTGTTGTCTTTAAGTGGGAAGTTAGGATTTAAATTCCGGAGCTGATGTTATGAATATCGGGCTTAATTCTTGAGCTCTGCAGTTAGCAAATCTCATGTGTATAAATTATTTCTTTCTGGTCTACAATAAATAACTTATCTAGTCATGTCAAGTCTGGGAGGCTTCTGATGTTATAAAATGCAAGGTTGTTTCTGAAGAGCCGATATTTATTACTATGCTGTGAAATGTGACAGCTTCCAACTGACCTCTTTCATCCGAAAAGGTATCGATGATTCAGTATTAGCATTCCACAAGGAGCTCATACTTTGAACAAAGTCAACAACAAAACATGAACCTGTGTCTACAAGAAAGTAGGAGCTCTCGTGGATATTTCTGCCTAATTTATCATCTCTCTCTCTCTGTTTTTTCTCCTGTTGTCTGTCCGTACGTCCATCCATCCGTCCATCCATCCACCCAACCCACCCATCCATCCACCCACCTACCTACCTACCTACCTACCTACCTACCTTCATCAAGAATCATAAGGTACAACACGTAATGATAGCCATAGGGTACAAATAAGCAATCAGGAAACAAACAATATCAATATAAATCACAAGCAACAAAGTCACAGTCCTGCAGTCATAAGTGGGAGGAGGAGGGTGATAGGAATGAAGAGAAGACTAATACTAATAGTTATGCAGCCTTAGTGAATAGTTTGACAGTGGTGAGGGAATTATTCGTTTAGCAGACTGACGGCAGTTGGGGAAAAAACTATCCTTGTGTCTAGTTGTCTTGTTGTGCAGTGCCCTGTAGCATTGTTTTGAGGGTAGGAGTTGAAACCATTTATGTCCAGGATGGGAGGGGTTTTGTAGACATTTTCACAGCCCTCTTTTTGACTCGTGCAGTGCGCAGGTCCTCAATGGAAGGCAGGTTGGTAGCCATTGCTTTTTCTGCCGTTCTGATTCTCCTCTGAAGTCCCTGTCTGTCTTGTTGGGTTGCAGAATCCTACAGTAATAAGCTGACTTTGTACAATCTGCCCAGTCTCAACATTTCGTAGCCCAGGCAATGACTAAATCAAACACATCTGATCAAATGAACCGATACAAAAATAAAGCTTTCCGGGACCTTTGTTGGTTCTATACAACGGTCCACATTCTTTCACAGGCCAGTCAAGGGTCTGGAATTTATCTTGTTCAGCAGCCCTGTTGTACTTGGCCAATTCAGCGAGGAGGAGGAGGAGGAGGAGGAGGAGGAGAAAGAGAAAGAGAAAGAGAAAGAGAAAGAGAAAGAGAAAGAGAAAGAGGAGGGAGGCGGAGGAGGAGGGGAGATATCAGAAGCAGAGGCAGAAGGAGAAGGAGCAAAAGAAGCAGGAGGAGGAGAAAGAGGAGGAGGAGGAGAAAGAGAAAGGCGGAATGGGACCGTTCTCCTCCTGCCCTTCTCCGCACCTATTTCACTCCCAGGTTTCCGCCCCCAGCCATTAACCTCTGCCATCTCGCCTCTGCTGTTAGGACCCTAGCTGTTCGTGCCGGCCAATGGGACCCTGCCTCTTTAGTCCTACACCCTTCCTCACGGGCTTTTGGGCGAAACACTGTTCAACCCGGGCTGTTGGGCTCAGGTGACAGTTCACTGCCAGCCAATCAGAGGAAGGGAAGGGAGAAAGAGAGAGGGGGGGAAGGGAGAAAGTGTTCCTGTAGAGTTTCCTCTCCGGGGGTTTATTTCCCCAAAATATTGGGGAATAGCTAATAAATCCTTTGCATTTCCCCCACCCCAAAGTATTGGGGAATAGAAAGAGGAGGAGGAGAAGCAGAGGCAGAAGCAGGAGGAGGAGGAGGAGAGGAGGCAGAGGCAGAAGAAAAAAAGAGAAGAAATCATCTAGCTATCACCTGCTGGGCGTCTCTCTTTATTATGACCACTAGACTTTGGTATGCACTCAAGCTTTCGTGACGTCCCGACTCAACTACTGTAATGCTCTCTACATGGGGCTTCCCTTGAGGTGCACCCGAAAGCTACAGTTAGTCCAAAACGCAGCGGCTTGCGTGATTATGGGAGCCTCTAGATGCTCCCACATAACACCGATCCTGCGCGAGCTGCATTGGCTTCCTGTGGCCTTTCGGGTGCGCTTCAAGGTTTTGACGACCATCTTTAAAGCGCTCCATGGCTCGGGGCCTAGTTATATGCGAGACCGCCTCCTGCCCCATACATCCCTTAGACCGATACGCTCCCACAGAGAGGGCCTTCTCAGGGTGCCGTCGGCCGGACAATGCCGACTGGCGACTCCCAGGGGAAGAGCCTTCTCTGTGGCGGGCCGAGCCCTCTGGAATGACCTACCCCCTGAATTACGCACCATCACCGACCTCCGCCTCTTCCGCCAATGTCTAAAGACATATTTGTTCCAACAAGCCGGCCTAGCCTAACCTCCCATGGGGACTTTTTAGGAAGTTTTAAATTGGGTATTTTAAAATTTGATTTTAGCATAGGATAGGATTGTTTAATAGTTATTTTAAATTATATTTATTTTTTGTATTTAGTATGTTTTTAAATTTCCTGTGCGCCGCCCTGGGTCCTCTGTGGAGAAGGGCGGGATATAAATTTAAATAAAATAATAAATGAAAAAACAGAGAAGTTCTCTAAAACAGGGGTCTCCAACCTTTACAACTTTAAGCAAAGCTGGCTGGAGAATTCTGGGAGCTGAAGTCCTTCAGACTTCAAGTTGCAAAGGTTGGAGACCCCTGCTCCAAAACAATTCCCAGGCCAAGGCTTTGTGGGGAGGTGACCTTGGCACCTTTAACTAGCTAGGAGTTGGAGTAATAGCAGCACCCAGCAACACCCACAGTGGCATTTCAAAGCTTCCGATATTCCGATATCTCTCTCTCTCTCTAGAGAGGGAGAGGTTGCATAAGACATTGGGCAATTCCCACCCAGCAGCAGCATCTTGTGATGGCTCCTGCCTAAGCTACATTTCTGCAGCTGCAAATCTTTCATAAGAAGAAGAGATGCTATTTTGGGAATCATGTTTGCATTTGACCTATGCATAAAGTACAGTCAATGTACAGTCTCAATGCTGAGCGCTGTATCTAGAACTCGGTGAGAAATGTCATTTTTTTCCCTCAACTGTTTTCAGGTTAAGAACATTTACCCTGGAGATTCTCAGAGGCTACCGTATTTTTCAGAGTATAAGATGCACCATGATTTTGAAGAGGCAATTTTAAAAAAAAAAGGTTTTTGCACTCTGCAGGCCTCCCAAACTCTCTGCATGCCTTTGGCGGGGGGGGGGGCAACAAAAAAAAGGGCACACAGAGCTTTGGGAGGCTTGTAGAGTACCCCTGCCCCCCCCAAAAAATGAGCAAAAATGGCCTGGTTTTTGCCCTCCCCAGCCCCCAGGCGCATTTTGCAAGCCTCCCAAACTCTCTGCGCATCCATTTTTGCAAAAAGGGTGGGGTTTCGGGAGGCCAAAAATGCTGTATTCAGTGTATAAGCCCCACCCAGATTTTCACCCTTTTTGGGGGTGGGGGGGAAAGGGTGCATTTTATACTCCAAAAAATACGGTACTTAGCCAAAAGAGCAAGTTGTATTTTTATTAATTTTTATTTTATTTTATTTTATTCTTTTATTTGTCAAACATGTACAAGATAACGGGTATAACTATAAACATGGACATGAAAAAAGGAAATGAGTAGAAATAAATGGGGAAAGTAGGGCAGGGACGGGAGGCACCAGAGGTGGGTTGCTGCTGGTTCGGCCTTGTTAAGTTTGCAGGAATTCAGTCCGAGACAGGCTAGTCATTGGAACAGGTTCATTTGCAACTAACAAGAAACTGTGTATAGGTACAAAAGATCGGTTCAGCAAAGACTTCCCCACTTCGATAGCTATTTATACTTTTTGCCAAAAGCGGGAAAAACCTTAGCCAGACAGAAAGTCTGGCCCGGCCAGCCGCGTCTCGGCCAATCAGACGCGACTGGCTGTTACAGTGTTTAACAGACCTCCGGGTCAATTTGAGTTCCCCAGACTGAATGTCTGGTCGTCGGTTGAGGATATAACAGGCCTTGTTTGGCCCAGTTCAACCGAACTGGTAGTGGAATTCAGGCCTGGGTCGCAGAACCGGCAATGACCCAGGCCTGCCATGCCCTCAAACCGGTCCCCTCGCTGCCGCTTGGCTGCCACCATTTTGGGTTTTAGTGACTGCGCATGTGCAGTTCACTGTAAATTATTCTGTGCATGCGCACAGAACAATTTACATTGAACAGTGCACACACATGCACGTTGCACACGGGTTGCACCGGCACATTGCATGTTGCACACGGGTTGCACACGTTGCACCGGCAGTAATGCCAACAGCAATCCACCCCTGGTAGGCATGCTGGTGCACTTACACGCGCCCCCTTTACAGACCTCTTAGGCATGGGGTGAGGTCCACGGTAGACAGTTTAAGGTTAAAGTTACAGGGGTTTGAGGATGTAACAAGGGAGTCAGGTAGAGCCTTCCAGGTGTTGACCATTCTGTTGCTGAAGTCGTATTTTCTGCAACCAAGTTTGGAGTGGTTTACCTTGAGTTTGTATCGATTGTTTGCCTGTGTATTATTGCGGTTGAAGCTGAAGAAGTTGTTGACTGGTAGGACATTGTAGCAGACAATTTTGTGTACGATGCTTAGGTTGGACTGCAGGCAGTGTAGTTCCAGATTATCCAAGCCCAGAATTTCAGGCCTGGTGGCAGAAGGGATTCTCTTGTGAGCAGAGGAGTGGAGGACTCTTCTCGTGAAATACCTCTGGACCCGCTCGATCGTATTAATGTCCGATAAACAGTTTATATAGGAGGTTGACTTACAACTTCAACAGGACCAGAAAATTCATCCTTACACAGCACCATCATTAAATGAAACATCATGTGAAGACTTTCAAATTTACAGCCTTCCCCCCCCCCCCCCAATCATTAAGTGAATCACTCATGGTCGTTAAGCAAAACCTCACTGGATCAATGTCTGTGGAGATTCTCAGTCATCCAAGGTCATGGTTGTCCCAAAGGTGCTTTTTCAAAAGGCCACTGGACTTTCTCGGTTTTTCCTTGACGAGGTTTCCCTTCTCATCCAAGAAGCTTCGCCAGTTCTTCAAGAAGCTTCTTCAGGAGAACTGAAAAAGCTTCTTGGAGGAGCAGCGAAATGTCTTCAAGGAAAAAAACAAAACAAAGGAAGCCCAGTTCCTTTTGAAAAAGCAGTTTTGGGAGGTTCATGTGATCACCACTTGCAATTTTACTGCTGACTTCTCCATTGACTTTGTCCGTCAGAAGTTATTGTGAGAAGTGACAAATGGGAACCACACAACTGTGGGAGGTTGTAAGTGCAAGGGCAGGCCATAAATCATTTTTAGCAGCACTGTTGTAACCTCAATGGTTGCTAAATGATTGGTTGTTTAGTGAGGACCACCTGTAATGGAATGTGATAGTTTATATAAAGTTTTTTTTTTCATTTTCATAAATTTCTTTTTTTTTTTTAATTCGCATTTATACCCTGCCCTTCTCCAGAAAGGATCCAGGGTGGCGCACAGGAATTAAAACATACAAGTATAAACAAAATATAAAATTTAAAAGATATTAAACTCCCCCCTGTGCTAAAATCAATTTAAAATCCCCAAATTAAAACTGTCTAAAAGTAGTCCCAACGGAAGGTTACGCTAGGCCGGCTTGATGGAAAAGGAGTGTATAACCACATGTATACTATTACATAACCAACATCATATTATATTGTTAAATGTTTACATCAATTCATCTTTCCATCAACTCCCAAAAACAATGATTGGCTTTTCTGCTCTCCATACACCGTATTTGTACCTTATCCATCACTTTCTTCTCCCTCTCTCCTCCTCTTCCCTATCTCCTTTCTTCCCTCTATCGTCCTTCTTTACTTCCCCTTCCTCTCTCCTTCTCCTCTCTCCCCTTTCCACTCCTTCTTTCTCTCCTCCTCTTCCCTGCCCCCTTTGCCCTCTCTCCTATCCCTCTCTTCTTTCCTTATCTCTCTCTACTCTACTACCCACTCTTCATCTCATTTACTTGGTGTATTTCAGCTTCTGAGCAAGCTCCATTTTATGTTGATGGTATTTATGATTCCTTTTCAATATACATATTTAATTCTAACATATATCTTCCTCCTTCTTTTTTAAAAGAATATATATGTGTGTGTGTGTGTGTGTGTGTTACGTTTTTGAGCCGATCAATAAATAAGAGATATTGAGAGATAATAAATAAGTCTCTCAAATTTAAATTTGAGAGACCAAGATAGATCTATTTCGAGCTTATTAGCTCTCATCAGTTGGCCATACCCTTTACTGGGATTCGAACCGGGGCTGTAATGCCTATATATATATATGTTAGTTTTATGAGCTGATCAATAAATAAATCAGAGAGACTAGGATAGATCTGATATATTTATTGATCAGCTCATAAAACTAACACATTAAAAAATTAACACAACGTAATTCTTGGCTTGCTGTCTAGATGGTCTCTGGTGATGAGCCGAAAGGCAGAAAAGGAAACAGCATGTCTCCTCCCTTAATTGGGGCCCTAATAGGGTGTTGTGAAACAATTATATACTGTATATATAGTATTTTTTTAAAAAAAACCCTGCCTATTTTTGGCCAAGATGTAGACCTGGTTACGATTCCCAGCTATTCTCATCATTATATTTATATAATTATGCATCCTTACATATCCAAAATTTGTAGTTCTGTCTTTATAATCTCAATAATTTCCCATTGTAAGTATATTTCACGTTCCGTCTCCATTTTGCCATATCTTAACTTAGCTTACCCTTAATTGTCTTTAAATAACAATCCTTACTGTTCAATGTTCATTACAATTCCATTAATCTAATTAATGGAATTTGATAGTTAGTGGTTATTGTTATTGATAGTTATTATCCTGCTTAGAACTCCAGCACCACAAAGTTTAATCTCATTCTTGAGTATGTCCTAATTTATTACCATCAGGTTTTTTTTTTAGGGAAATTACATATTCTCTACATTGCCCTTGTAAGTGACATGTAGTGGGATCAGAAATATATTTGCTGAACTTGATATCATGCATTTGAAATCCTGAATGATGTATAAGCCCAAGTGGCTGATGAAATGAATTAAAGATAACAATAGAGAGAGAAATGTGCAAAGACAGAAAATAGATTACATGAACCACTCATAGCAGGTCAGGACAATGGTCCATCTGCTGCAGTATTGTCTAGTTGATTAACCCTTCTTCAAGGTTTCAAAGAGGGAAGAGATATTTTCATAATCTATTTCTGACTTTTTTTTTTTTTTTTACTTCCACATGCCGGGAACTGGTCCTCAGAATGTCATCGTTTAAATCTTGAATGGCCTTGAGCTGTGATTCTTTGCTGAAGGCAACATAAAGCAAAACCGAAGAGCATTGCAATAAAAATAGCTTTCCACTATATATCTCATGGCTAGGGGATGCGGTGGCTCAGCAGCTAAGACGCTGAGCTTGTCGATCAGAAAGGTCAGCAGTTCGGCGGTTCGAATCCCTAGCGGCGCAAAACGGAGTGAGCTCCCGTTACTTGTCCCAGCTTCGACCAACCTAACAGTTTGAAAGCATGTAAAAACGCAAGTAGAAAAATAGGGACCACCTTTGGTGGGAAGGTTACAGCATTCCATGAACCTTCAGCATTGAGTCATGCCGGCCACATGACCACAGAGATGTCTTCGGACAGCTCTGGCTCTTCGGCTTAGAAATGGAGATGAGCACCACCCCCTAGAGTCAGGAACGACTAGCGCATATGTGCGAGGGAAACCTTTATCTTTATCTTATAGTTCATGGCAAATAAAGTCAACACAGAAAACATTTTTAAAAGTCATCATTTCACCATGTTCCCTCCAGAAACTAGGCCTCCTAAGTAGAGTTTCTATAAACAACACACCATTATTGAAAAATTCTGGTTCAGCATCTCCCATCGTCCCTTCCGATGGGAGCAGAATATGAAGATGAGTCTGGGCATTAGAAGCTCAACAGATAGGTAAAATTGACATGGCAGAAAGTTCCTTTAGAGAAATCTAGGAGATTTGATCTAGGAGAGAAATAAATATGAACCAGGAAAATAATCTCTTCTGTGTTATTTCCTGCTAAGATGACATTCGCAATGAGGTGACTTTTCAAAAAAGGACTTTAAAGTGTTTAATAAATATACTTATGTTCATAAATGATTTTGTTGCCTTCCCTCTGCAGGATCTCAGCAGGCTTCCTCATTTTGGAGTATGAAGAACAGTTGCAGGAACTGGCCATGGCTAGTCTAGGGAAGAGAAGGACCAGGGGAGACAGGAGAGCAGTCTACCTATACTTGAGAGGCTGCCCCAGAGAGGAGGGGGTCAAGCTGTTTTCCAAGACACCCGAAGGCCAGACAAGGAACAATGGATGGAAACTGATCAAGGAGAGATTCAGACTAGAAATAAGGAGGAATTTTCTGACAGTGAGAACAATCCACCCATGGAACAGATGTTGCCTTCAGAAGTTGTGGAAGCTTCAAGAAAAGACTGGATTGCCATTTGTCAGAAATGATGTAGGGTCTATTGCATGAACAAGGGGTTGGCCTAGATGACCTACTTGGTCCCTTCCAACTCTGTTAATCTCTGTTAATCTCCACATTTTTTAAGATTTATTGATGCATGCTTCAAACTGTACTTTTGTGGATTTTATTATATAGACGTAAAAAATCAGTATACTTCAAGTTGTTCATATGATCATTGAAAATTTTACCTATCTTCAAATGCACTTCACAATTTATTAAAATGCACTATAGTGGTCTTCCAGTACTTGTGGGGTGGTCACAGAACAGCCTGACTTATTTTCCAAACTACCAAAGGGCAGGACCAGAAGGAACAGATGGAAACTAATCACAGAGAGACCCAACCTAAAACTAAGGAGAACTTTCCAATTATCAGTCCTCATTTCCAGAAGTTGTGGGTGCTTTATCACTGGAGGTTTTCAAGAAGACGTTGGACAGCCATCTGTCTGATATAGTGTAGGTCTCCTGCTTGAGCAGCGGGTTGGACTAGAACAGGGGTCTCCAACCTTTGCAACTTTAAGTCTGAAGGACTTCAGCTCCCAGACTTCTCCAGCCAGCAAAGCTGGCTGGAGAAGTCTGGGAGCTGAAGTCCTTCAGACTTAAAGTTGCAAAGGTGGGGGACCCCTGGACTAGAAGACCTCCAAGGTCCCTTCCAACCCTCTTGTTCTATTTTCTAAAAATGCTGCATTTTGAAAAATGTTGCCTTTGATATCTTCGCCTTACAATGCTCCAAGAATAAACCAATCAACGACTATGTTTCTTTAGGAAACGATATTTCAAGGTAGCAACTTGAGGAAGGGGTGACGAAGGAGAGAATAATTTTAGCGGAGGAGACCCTCTTGCCTTCTAGTGTACTCCCCTCCCTCCCTCCCTCCCTCCCCCCCTCCCTCTCTCTGGAACGCCTCGAGCAATTTCAACCAAACACGGTGCACAGATGACTTACTCTTTGGAAATAAACGCTGTGGGGTGTAAGACACCTCTAACACCCCTCAGGGTGTGTGTTCTGTTTAGATACAGCCTGTTGTGCCTTAAAATGGCTCCCCCTGTACTGCCGCAAAATGGCTTCTACTGTACAGTGCAATGGAGTTGCCATGGTAACAGCTTCACAGGACTCCACAAGGGGGCGCCCTCTGGTAAGGGGGAAAAATCCAACATTAGAAATTACGTTTAGTCTGAACATTTCCCCCCTATAAATAAAGACCGGGGCAATGTCGGGTTATCGGCTAGTTTATTAATAAATAAAAGGTGCTTGTTAAAAAAAAAGAGTTTCAGCTAACATAATTCAACTTCCTGTCCATTGTTTACAGGTCATAGGAGCTGGCAATCAAAGTCCGTCACATCGGGAGGATTTCAGAGCTTGCAAATCTGTTTTCTTTCTGTTCGACGTATTGTGCAAAGTGGGAATTATTTTTTTTCCAACGTTTCTGGAAACAGCTGTGGCTTTTTCTTTGTGCAACAGGCACACCCATAGCACAGTCAATACAGTGAGGATGAATCAGGTACGTCATGCAGTGGCACACGAGCCCAGGGTCAATGCTCACCCAGTTCAGTATATACTCTCTCGATCAGGTTTGACTCAACACTCATCATTCCCAAATTATGCTAAAGAGTGGCAGCACACGTGTTCAAGAGGAAATTAGAAAGTTTATTGAAAGTTTTAAAAGCAGGGTGGTGAAAAGGCAGAGCCTCTTCTGCATCAGGCATAGCCAGAAGAGACCCTGGGATCTAAGCAGAGGTGGGATTCAGCAGGTTCTGACCAGTTCTGGAGAACCGGTAGTGGAAATTTTGAGTCGTTCGGAGAACCGGTAAATATCACCTCTGGCTGGCCCCGCCCCCATCTATTCTCTGCCTCCTGAGTCCCAGCTGATCGGGAGGGAATGGGGATTTTGCAGTAACCTTCCCCTGGAGTGGGGAAGGAATGGAGATCTTACAGTATCCTTCCCCTGCCATGCCCACCAAGCCACACCATGCCCACCAAGCCACATCCACAGAACCGGTAGTAAAAAAAAATTGAATCCCACTACTGGATCTAAGGATGAAATTTCTGGGCATTTGTGCATTGATATATATTGGACCTTCTCTGTGGTGGGTCCAGCCCTCTGGAACGACCTGCCCCCCGACCTTCGCACTACCACGGACCTTCGCCTCTTCCGTAAAGCATTGAAGACTTACTTTTTTCATGCGGCCGGCCTGGCATAGTTTGTTTTTACTATCATTTTAATAGGGTTTCTTAAGTTTATTCTAACTCAGGTTAAATTTATTTAATTTAACTTTAAATTTATCTATTGACTGTATTTAAATGTACCTTTTATTATCCCTGTGCACCGCCCTGAGTCCCTATGGGAGAAAGGGCGGTATACAAATCAAATAAAATCAAATAAAATCAAATCCAATCCAATCCAATCCAATCCAATCCAATCCAATCCAATCCAATCCAATCCAATCCAATCCAATCCAATCCAATCCAATCCAATCCAATCTAAATAAATAAATAAATAAATAAATAAATAAATAAATAAATAAATAAATAAATAAATAAATAAATAAATAAATAAATAAATAAATAAATATTGAGAACAATTTCAGATTCTCCTTTATCTACTGTGCTATAGCTGAAATGCAGAGTATAAAAAGGTTTTCTAAAGGCTGGAATGAATCAATCAGTTAATTTACTGCTGTGGTGGTAAAAGTTATAATAATTTGACATGACAGAAATAAAAAAAAATAGTATTTTGAATTTCAGAAGAACCTCACAACCTTTTCTACACAAACACATGCCAACCAAATAATCAAGTGTTATTTCTTAAATATTTATTTTCTTATTTTTGTTGGTATGTGTTTGTGTCGAAAAGGCCGTGAGGCTCTTCCGAAATTCAAAATACATTCCTGGACCTTATTTCAATGAGAATGACTGTGTTGCTTTAACAACAACAACAAGAACAGCAACATAAATAGATTCTGTAAGACTTATATTTGCTCAATGTGGAATTGTGTGTTCTCAAAATACATTAGATTCTCAGCTAACCAATCATTTTTCATCCCAGACCATTAAATGTATCCAGTTAGGGTTTCAATTTAAATAATTGTTGTTTTTTAATATTGTTTTCAGTTATTTATTGTTTTATTTTAATGGTTGTACGCAGCCCAGAGTCAGATGGCCAAATGGATTTGAATATAAATGAATAAATGAATAAATTTAATGGTTCAGTGAGCCATGCGAATCGACAAAGCCGGACTTAATAGATCATGTTTGAATTGTGGGTGTGCTTTTAATTAACCAGCGTGTCTCTGTGAACCCAGCTATTAAATCAGATGAATAGGACTGGTTTTAAATGACTATAGAAGCAGTACGGTACTTTCAATTGGACTGGAAATCTGCAGGGATTTGGCTGTTTAAAATGGCTGCATCTTTTCAGAATCTTGAGGATTGAAAGCCCATCCAAAGGAGACATGGCGGTTTTTAAAAACTCTTTCATGGCGGATCTTGGCTACAATTGTCCTCCTCTAGTTGGAGTCAAATTGGAAGCGCTGCACAATCTACCATATATTTCAGAGTATAAGATGCATTGGAGTATAAGACGCACCAAGATTTTGAAGAGGCAAATTTTTAAAAAAGTGCACTCTGCAACCTCCCCAAAACTGCCTGTTTTTTGTGTGAAAATGGGCCCATTTTTTGTCAAAAAAAGGTCATGTGTAGCCTTTAGGAAGCTTCCAGAATGCTCCTGGGGGCTGGGGGGGGGGCAAAACTGAGCCAAAAACTACCTGTTTTTAACTGATTTTTGCCCTTCCCAGCCCCCAGGAGCACTCTACAAGCCTCCTAAAGACTATACACAGCCATTTTTGCAAAGGGGGCAAGGTTTCAGGAGGCCAAAAAATGCTGTATTCAGTGTATAAGACGCACCCAGATTTTAACCCTCTTTTTTTGAGGGAAAAAGGTGCATCTTATACTCCGAAAAATACAGTACTTGAAAGCTTCTTTATTCTTTTTAAAAAGTTTGCAAAAGCAGACCACATGACCCTGGGACACTACAAACCATCATGAATGTCAGCCGGTTGTCAGGCACCCGAATGTAAATCGTGTGGCCATGGAGATGCGGCATCGGTCATAAGTGTGAACAACAATCACAAGTCGCTTTTTTTCAGGGCCATTGAAACTTCAAATGGTTACTAAACGAATGCAGGATCCAATCTAGGTCGGTCACTGGAACCGGAAATTTTATCTTTTGAGGTTTTGGGGTCATGTGGAAGCCCATCTTCAGGGACCTCAAGGTGGCAACCATATCAAATACACCTTCCGCCTCCTGTTTGCCCCACAACAACAGACCTGTGAGGTGAGTGAGGCTAAGAGAGAACGATTGGTCCAGCTGGCATTCATGGCTAAGGTAGGACTTGAATTCATGGTCTTCCACTTTCTAGCCTGGTGCCTTATTAACCACTAGATCAAACTGACTGACTGACTGACTGATTCCTTTCCTCTCCTCTCTCCTTCTCTCCTCTCCTCTCCTCTTCTCCCCTCTCCTACCCTCTCTGTTGAGTCCTCGACTAGCGACCGGTCCCGACTTACGACCGGACCGGCCGCAGGTCGAGGACTCAACACTCTCCCTCCCTCCCTCACTTTCTCTTTTCTTTTCTTTCATTTGAATTTGAATTTGAATTTATTTTGATTTATATACCGCGCCTTTTCCATTGAGATGGACCCAGGGCAGTGCACAGGAAATTAAAACCAATAAATAATAGAAAATACAATAAATATAGTTAAGAAGAATTAAATTAGAAGCCTGTGCTAAAATTCCCAATAAAAAAATTCTCTTCTCTTCTCCTCTCCTCTCTCTCTCCCTCACTTTCTCTTTTCTTTTCTTTTCCTTCCTTCTCTTCTCTCCCTCCCTCTCCCTCTCTTCTCTTTCTCTTCTCCCCTCTTCTCTTCTCTCCCTCCTTCCCTCCCTTTCTCTTTTCTTCTCCTTTCTTCTCCTCTTCTCTCTCTCCTTCCTTCTCCTTTCCTCTCCTTTCTCCCTCCCTCCCTCTTTTTTCTTCTTCTCCTCTTCTCTCCTCTCTCTCTCCCTCTCCCTCTCTTCTCTTTTCTTCTTCTCTTCTCTCTCCCCCTCCCTCTCTCTTTTCTTTTCTTTTCTCTCCCTCCCTCTCTCTCCTCTCCTCTCTCCCCCCACCTCTCTGCAGAGTGTGTACAACCATGAAATAACTGGTTTTAAGTGAAGAAGTACCTGTAATTTAGTTTCAGCTGTAGAGTTTCGATTACTGTGGAGAACTCTTAGCTTTAGCCTGGTTTTATCCCAACATGGGGCATATTATTGTGGCAATGGGTACATCTCTTTTGTCACCTGATCCTCTGCCAGAATATTGGGGATGATCCACCCACATGTTTCTGTGAGATTTTGTTTTGTCCCTGGGAACCACTGCACTAAGGAATCTGGCTGCAGCAATATAATTATTAATATGATAATAACAGACTGCTTGTCGATGAGGTAATATTCTGTTTAAGCCATGGGAAAGCCCGTAAGCCAGATAGGGAAGCTCCAACTATTTTCCCTCCTGTGAGATCACACTGCATGACTTTTATTCCTGATTCATGGTTCGCAAGTTGAGTTTGAGACAAATGAGGTTTATTTACCAACAAATGCAGGTATTCCATTGTGTAACTTTTTTTAAAAAAACACTGTTAGAATTCAGGAGGAATTACATTCAATAATAATAATAATAATAATAATAATAATAATAATAATAATAATAATAATAATAATAATAATAATAATAATAATAATTTAATTTATAACCCGCTCTCTCTCCCCGAAGGGACCCGAGGCGGGGCACAGGGAAATTAAAATGCATATAAAATCACAACAATACAATATTAAAAAGAATTAAATTAAACCCTGCGCTAAAATCCCATTAAACTAAAACAAACCCCTAAAAACCCCTAGAAACGGTTAAGTTTGCAAACATTAAAGTACAGATAGGTACAGGTAGAAAGGAATGTGATGGCTCAGTGGCTAAAAGGCTGAGTTTGTCAATCAGAAAGTCGGCAGTTCAGCAGTTTGAATCCCTAGCACCACGTAATGGAATGAGCTCCCGTTACTTGTCCCAGCTTCTGCCAACATAGCGGTTCGAAAGCATGTAAAAATGCAAGCCACCTTTGGTGGGAAGGGAACAGCATTCTCTGCGCCTTCGGCATTGAATCATGCCGGCCACATGACCACGGAGACGTCTTCGGACAGCGTTGGCTCTACGGTTTTGAAACAGAGATGAGCACCGCTCCCTAGAGTCAGGAACGACTAGCACATATATGTGAGGGGAACCTTTACCTTTACCTTAATAAATGGTGCGCCTAAAGCTGTTACAGAATCTGCTAGTCCTGCTAGAAATATTTTGAAACCTCCTCCCAGAAGGCAGCAACAGAAACAGACTGCAAAGTGGGTATATGGGGTCTCTAACAATGCTTCAAGCTCTAAGCATGTAGCACTTATGAGCAGTATCCTGTATAACGGGAAGCGAACTTCCTATAATCTTCTCCACTGTCCTCACCACTCTCTGTAGGGACTTTCTATCTGAGGCGCTGCTGCCACCAAACCAAACAGGGATGCAGTGTGTTAAAACGCTCTCAATCGTGCCTCTGTAAGTAGCCAGGATAGAAGGAGAAAGATGTGCTCTCCTCATTCGACGCAGGAAATGCAGACAGAAATTTGCACACTTCCCTAAGGATGATATGTGGAGACACCAGTTCAGATTGTTAAGTTATCTGCACCCCCAGAGACTTCATGCTGTTGACCACCTTTGCAGCTGCTTCCTTGATACTTTCTAATATCTGCAATGATCTCCTTCGTTTTATTAACATTGAGAACCAGGTTACTTTTATTGCCCCATAAAAGTCCAATAAGGCTGTGAAGCGTGGGAAACACCTGGATTTCTAGGACAGCCTTTCTTGGATATGTAATCTGATCTCGAGAGATTATCTCAAGGCATCTCCTGCTCATCTTGTACCTAGCAAAAATTAAGGTGGAGTTACTGTCCTTTCTAACTCTTATCCCTCCCACGGACTCAAGAATGTCCATGGGAATGGGAGGCCCTGGAGACCTGCCACAACTTTAATAGTCCTTGGCGGATGCCTACAATGGAGAACCTGTTGGTCTTTCTGGACAACTTTGAATTTGTTTTTCATCTGTTGTTTGTTATCCCTGCCGGTCGGAGTAGCACTTTATTTTTTGCAGATTTGTTCTGTCTGTATGTGAGAGGAAGCAGCTTGTTCTCCTGGAAATGATTTGTGGAAATAAGATGGCTCAGAGGCTAAGATGCTGAGCTTGTCGATCAGAAAGGTCGGCAGTTCAGCGGTTCGAATCCCTAGCGCTACGTAACAGAGTGAGCTTCTGTTACTTGTTTCAGCTTCTGCCAACCTAGCAGTTCAAAAGCACGTAAAAATGCAAGTAGAAAAATCAGAAACACCTTTGGTGGGAAGGTAACAGCGTTCTGTATGCCTTTGGCATTGAGTCATGCCGGCCACATGACCACGGAGACGTCTTCGGACAGCGCTGGCTCTTCAGGTTTGAAATGGAGATGAGCACCGCCCCCTAGAGTTGGGAATGACTAGCACATATATGCAAGGGAAACCTTTACCTTATGTCCCAGATTCCTCATTGCCACCCAAGTTGTCTCTTTGTTAAATTTATATGGCTACCCATCTCATATAAAGTGACTTGGGTAGTGTTGAGTAAAACCAGAGATTAAAATATGCAATAAACCCAGCTAATAAGCAGGGTTACAAACAAAATAATTCGAGTTAACAAGAGAGGGGATTACCGTATATAACACAGATTGTCCTTGATGTACGAGCACAGTTGAACCCAAAATTTCTATTCACCACATCACTTAGGTTTCCAGGGCAGAGATATATCCCAGAGTATTATCAGCACACTGATGATGCTTCACCCCATCGTGATAGAGGATCTACCCCAGTGATTTCATGTAGATGAGCACACAAATTAAGAGTTGGAAGGGACTTTGTAGGTCATCTAGTCCAACCCCCACCCACCCAAGCAGGAGGCCTAACACCATTTCTGATAGATGGCAGTCCAGTCTCTTCTTGAAAGCCTCCCGTGGTCAAACTCCTACAACTTCTGTTCCATTGGTTGATGGTTCTCACTGTTAGAAAATTTCTCCTTCTTTCTTGTTTGAATCTCTCCTTCATCAGTTTCCATCCTTGTCTGGCCTTCAGGTGCTTTGGAGAATAGCTTAACACCCCCTACTCTCTGTGGCAGCCCCTCAAGTATTAGAAGACTGCTATCCTGTCTCCCCTGGCCCTTCTCTTCACTAGACTAGTCATGCCCAGTTCCTGCAACTGTCCATCGTATGTTTTAGCCTTCTAATCATCTTTGTTGCTCTTCTCTGGCCTCTTTCTACAGTCTCAACATCTTTGATAAACAGATGATTATCAGGAGTGGAGAGAGCCCCATACTCTGAGGTGAAATGATACTCAGCTGTACATATCTACTCGCGACCACCCCAACGATGTTGTCAAGGTGATGTCCTGGTGTGTGGAGGCCGTGCGGCTCTGGATGGGAAGTAGCAAACTCCGGCTCAACCCGTCCAAAACTGAGTGGTTGTGGTCTCCGGCGTCCCGGCATAGCCAGCTAGTTCCATCGCTGGTTATCGGGGGCGAGTCAATGGCCCCCGTGGAAAGGGCGCGCAACTTAGGCGTTCTCCTGGATTCACGGCTGTCCCTGGATGACCATGTGGCGGCCGTGACCAGGGGGGCGTTCTACCAGGTTCGCCTGGTACGCCAGTTGCATCCCTTTCTGGACCGGACGCCCTCCGCACAGTCACGCAAGCACTCGTGACATCCTGCCTTGACTATTGCAACGCTCTCTACATGGGGCTCCCCTTGAGGTGCATCCGGAGGCTCCAGTTAGTCCAGAACGCGGCCGCGCGGGGGATTTCGGGAACATCTCGAAGTTCCCATGTAACACCTCTCCTGCGCGAGCTGCACTGGCTACCGGTGGCCTTCCGGGTGCGCTTCAAGGTGCTTGTTACCATCTTTAAATCGCTCCATGGCTCGGGGCCTAGTTATTTGCGGGACCGCCTCCTGCCACATACCTCCCACTGACCAATTCGCTCCCACAGGGAGGGCCTCCTCAGGGTGCCGACCGCCGGTCAATGCTGGCTGGCGACGCCCAGCGGCAGAGCCTTCTCTGTGGCAGGGCCTGCCCTCTGGAACAACCTGCCCCCCGAACTACGCACCATCACGGACCTCCCCCTCTTCTGCTGCTCACTCGAGACACACCTTTTCCAACAAGCTGGACTAGCTTAGAACTCAGGTCTTGGCACGATAGAGTTTCAGTTACATTAGAATAATGATTTGATAGGTTTTTATTGGGAATTTTAGCACAGGCATATAATTTAATTTCTTTTTAACTTTTGTAATGTTGTTATTTATTTATTGTTGTTTTTAATTTCCTGTGCACCGCCCAGAGTCCGTCTCGACGGAGATTGATGCGGTCTATAAATTGAATAAAATTGAAAATTGAAAATTGAAATTGAAACAACCCCACGTAATTACAGGTGAAGGTGGAATCTCTTGCTCCTGATCAACTCTGATTGGTATCTGTGAAGAACCAGGACCACACATTAAGTTGAAGTTAAGCTGATTCATTGCTCATGCCTGTACACAAGAATGTGGTCAACTAACGGTCAACACTAAATTAGCCCTAGATAAGAGTCAACAGAATTCAAGAAGGGTTGAACGTAGACTATTTGTGGGAACCTAATGACTCCAGGCTGATTCCTCTCTTGACTCCACCCCAGAATCTGTCCCTACTTCTCGTACACTATCAGAAGGAAAAGGAGCTAGCACAATCTTGTCTTGCTAACTCTGAATCCTTAGAACTGATCCAGAAGAATATCATGGTGGATGCTTTTTCTGACCGAGGCTTTCCAAGAGCATGAAGTAAACTCCTGGTCCCGAAAAAAAAACCCCTTTTATTCATTGACTATGAATTCTACTCATTCATGTCCAGCAAAGTCTTTCCAGGGAGGATTTACAGTCACTGACCTTATCTGGCTTGGAGAGCTGCCAGGCCGAGATCTGCAAAACTTGGCAAGGAGTTTCAGAGAGTCACGAACTAATTAAGTGAACTAATGGTCTCCTGCAAACTCCACTCCCCTTTTGCTCCTCTTTTATCTCCAGCTGTTCATCTGCCTCACGGATGTCTGACTCCGAAGGCAGCTGATAACTGGCATACGGCTCTGGCCCCCTCTCTGCCTCCAACACAGAGCCCTCCTCTGAGCCTTTCCCAGTCTCCAGGAATGGCCCATGTTCCTCCCCAACCTCCTCACTGTCCGAATCTATTGCCATCTCTGTTGGCTGGCCATAACACAAGCTATTAAAAGTTGCCAAGAGTTCAGTTAATACCAGGATGGATGGATGGCCCCCATTCTGCTCATATCAGATCTGCTTCACATCTTAAAAGCAAGATTCATCTGTGGCCTAGAGGTGGAGCTCTCGCCTCCCAATCAGGAGGTTGTGAGTTCAATCCTAGGTAGAGGCAGATGTAGGGTCTCCTGCTTGGGCAGGGGGTTGGACTAGATGGCTTGCAAGGCCCCTTCCAGCTCTGTTAATCTGTTAAAGATCAGTGTTGATTCCATTCCATGTTTGGGCCTGAATGACCGAAGGAAGGTCTACATAATCTCTACAAAGCTTATAACAGAAATCAGTCAGTCCTTCAAGCGTGGGCTGCCAAAGCTTGAAAATTGCAGTTTAATCAATTACAGTAAACTTAGTCAAAATAACACCAGGGTGGGGTGAGAAATGTCTGGATCCTGAAAGAGATTTGCTAATTTGTGACCAATTTTTGTTTAAAATCTGTCAATCCGATTCGAAGTTGCTGTAGCTTTTCTGAGCTTAGCTGCAGCACTGCAAATTCTCCTGTTTTTGGCATCAAGGCTACTTAGCTGTTATAGCAAAGTTATTCATGCCTAACACAAGAAGTTTTGCTTACTAGCTAGCTTATCCCAGAGCCTGATGCTTTTCAGATACAGAGGCAGATGAACAAAATTGGAAGGGACCTTGTAGGTCATCTAGCCCAACCCGCCACCCAAGCAGGAGATCCTACACCGTTTATGACAGTCTCTTCTTGAAAGCCTCCAGGGATGAAGCTCCCACAACTTCCAAAGACAACTTCTGTTCCAATGGGTTGATTGTCCTGACTGTCAGAAAATTCCTCCTTACTTCCAGGTTGAGTCTCTCCTTGTTCAGTTTCCATCCTTTATTCCTTATCTAGCCTTCAGTTGCTTTGGACAATAGCTCGACCCCCCTCCTCTCTGTGGCAGCCCCTCAAATATTGGAAGATGCTCTCCTGTCTCCTCTGGTCCTTCTCCTCCCTACACTAGCCATGCCCACTTCCTGTAACTGTTCCTTATATGTTTTAGCCTCTAGTCCTCTAATCCTTCTGGTTGCTCTTCTCCGCCCTCTTTATTTTGATGGTGAAGAAGGACTAACTGGTAGAAAGTTACCCATGAGGCTTTCTCACCCAGGAAGGGCTAGTCTCTACAGGTAGACCTCAACTTACAACAAGACTTCCTCCTACCCCACACATCCCTTCGACCGATCCGCTCCCACAGAGAGGGCCTTCTCCGGGTGCCTACGGCCGGGCAATGCCCAGGGGAAGAGCCTTCTCTGTGGTGGGCCCTGCCCTCTGGAACAAGCTACCCCCTGATCTTAGAGACATCACGGACCTGCGCCTCTTCCGCCAACACCTAAAGACTCAGTTCTTTCACCTGGCTGGCATGGCCTAACTTCCGAGACTATATCATCGACTGATTTTAAATTAAATTAAGTGAATAAGGGGTTTTAAATTGATTTTAGCACAGGTATTATCTACTTTAATAGGATTTTATTGATTTTATGATGTATTTATTCTTTGTATTGTCTTTTTCGTGTTTTAATTTCCTGTGCACCGCCCCGAGTCCCTTCTGGGAGAGTGGCGCGGTATATAAATCTAATAAAATAAAATAAAATGAATTCCTTTGGTGACCATTTAGAGTTACAACGCCACTGACAAAAATGACTTATGACCATTATGGCGGTTGCAGCATGTCGCATGACGATAAATCATGCTCACATGATTTACATGAAGATGCTTGGCAACTGTCTCCCATTCAGGATGGTGGCAGTGCCCCAGGGTCAAGGGAACCTTTTTTGCGACCTTCGGACAAGCAATGTCAAAATCGTACCCAGGTTTACTTAACAACCGTGTCACTAATTTAACAATTAGGCACTGATTCACTTAACCCAGGGATGTCCAAACTTGGGAACTTTAAGACTTGTGGACTTCAACTCCCAGAATTCCCCAGCCAGCTATGCTGGCTGGGGAATTCTGGGAGTTGAAATCCACAAGTCTTAAAGTTCCCAAGTTTGGACATCCCTGACTTAACCATTGTGACAAGAAAAGTCGTAAAAATGGGACACAAAGCTCACTTGACAAATTTCTCACTGAGCAAACATAAATTCTGGGCCCCATTGTGGTCGTACGTTGAAGACTTCCTGCTCCAGCCCTTTAACCACTCCCTTATAATGGCTGTCTATCCAATCTGAAACCTTAGAATAGGTTTGAAAATTAGGCCTAGTTTGTTGAGAAGCAGGATTAAAATTTAGAATGAAGACTCATCCTTTCCCTCTGAAAATAAGACCTCCCCGGATAATAAGCCCAATTGGCCTTTTGAGCGCACGCCCTAAAATAAGCCCTCCCCCCAAAAAATAAGCCCTCCAGGAAAATATTGCAACACAGCAGCTGCCATGAGGTGACGACGCTCACCGCCTCCTGCACCTCCAAAATAATAAGACCTCCCCGAAAATAAAACCAAGCGCTTATTTCAGGAGTCAAAAGAAAGTAAGACCCTGTTTTATTTTGGGGGAAAGACGGTAGAACTAAGGAGAGATTTCCTGACAGTTAGAACAATTAATCAGTGGAAGAGCCTGCCACCAGAAGTTGTGAATGCTCCAACACTGGAAGTTTTTAAAGAAGATGTTGGATAACCGTTTATCTGAAGTGGTGTAGGGTTTCCTGCCTAAGCAGGGGGTTGGACTAGAAGACCTCCAAGGTCCCTTCCAACTCTGCTATTCTATTCTATTCTATTCTATTCTGTTCTGTTCTATCCTGTCCTATCCTATCCTATCCTATCCTATCCTATTCTATTCTATTCTATTCTATTCTATTGCTCTGGTTTCAAAAGTTGTTTTTTACCCTTCTTATCTACCATTCTGTCCTGGTTTATTCTTTGGATATTGATATGCTGCATGATACAATACAATACAATAGCAGAGTTGGAAGGGACCTTGTAGGTCTTCTAGTCCAACCCCCTGCGTGGGCAGGAACCTTATACCATTTCAGACAAATGGCTATCTAACATCTTTTTAAAGGCTTCCAGGGTTGGGGCATTCACAACTTCTGGAGGCAAGCTGTTCCAGAGGTTAATTGTTCTAACTGTCAGGAAATTTCTCCTTAGTTCTAAGTTGCTTCTCTCCTTGATTAGTTTCCACCCATTGCTTCTTGTCCTGCCCTCAGGTGCCTTGGAGAATAGTGAGTTCTTGGAGTGCCAGGAAACGTTAAATTAAGAGAGGTTTGAACGAAAGAAGGCACTTTGGAAGACTGTCAAAACACATCATACCCACACATAATAAACTGGTCTATCTACTCCCACGTAACTATTATGAAACAGGGCTCTTACAGCATCAGCCCAACAGCTCAGCCATAGCATGGACATGACATGCACCTCGCCGTATTTCTTCAAAGGATACCCATAATTGTAGTTCCCAGGGCATTACAGCAACCTCTCACCTTACTCATCTTAGTGGCGTCGGTTATTTGCACTCAGCACAGTTCTGCAAAGCCCAAAATAAAAGGAACCTAACACATTTCACCTCAAACAAGTTGTTATGCAAGTAGTATTTGATTTACAACCATTTATCTCTGGAGATTCTCCGTCATCCAAGTCATGGTTGAACCAAAGGTGCTTTTTTTTTTTCTTTCCAAGAGGCAACTGGAGCTCCTGTTTTTTTCTTTGAAGACGTTTTGCTTCTCATCCAAGAAGCTTCTTCAGTTCTGGCGGGACGGTGAAGACGATTCTTGATGAGAAGCGAAGTGTCTTCAAAGGAAGTCCAGTTGCCTGTTCAAAAATGCATCTTTGCCACTTGCAATCATTTGTTTAGGGACTGCTCGAAGCTACAATGGCACTGAATGGCTCTCTACATGGGGCTCCCCTTGAGGTGCACCCGAAGGCTTCAGCTAGTCCAGAATGCAGCCGCGCGGGTAGTTATGGGAGCCTCTAGGTTCTCCCATGTAACACCGCTCCTGCGCGAGCTGCACTGGCTGCCTGTCGTCTTTCGGATGCGCTTCAAGGTGTTGGTCATCATCTTCAAAGCGCTCCATGGCACGGGACCTAGCTATCTGTGGGATCGCATTCTGCTTCATACATCCCTGCGGCCGATTCGCTCCCACAGAGAGGGACTTCTCCGGGTGCCGTCCACTAGGCTGTGCCAGCGGGCGACGCCCAGGGGAAGGGCCTTCTCTGTGGCGGGCCCGACCCTCTGGAACGACCTTCCCCCCGAAATCAGAACAACCACGGACCTCCGCTCCTTCCGAAAGCTATTAAAAACTCACTTCTTCCGTTTGGCTGGCCTAGGGTAATTTTAATTTAAATTTTAAATTATTAAGGGGTTTTTTAGGGATAGTTTTATTTTTATAGAAGTTTTTAGCACAGGGTAAGTTTAATTTGATTTTTAACTTTGTACTTTGTTGTAATTTGTTTTTAATTTCCCTGTGCCCCGCCTCGAGTCCCTTCGGGGAGAGAGAGCGGGATATAAATAAAAAAAATTTTTTTTATTATTATTATTATTATTATTATTATTATTATTATTATTATTATTATTATTATTATTATTATTATTATTATTATTATTATTATTGAAAAATGCGACTTACAACCTTCTTGCAATTATGACCGTCGTAACGTCCTCATGGTCACGTGATCAAAATTCAGGTGCTTGGAAACAGGCATGTATGTACAACGGTTGTGGCATCCTGGGGTCATGTAGTTGCCATTTGCTACCTTCCCAAACCGGCTTTGGACAAACAAAGTCAATGGGGGAACAGATTCGATTAATGACTACATACGTAACTGAACAATTAGAGTGATTTGCTTAACAACTGTGGCCAAAAAAAGTCATCAAATTGGGTATGACTTTCTTAACAACCGTCTTGCTTAGCCACAGAAATCCTTGTGGTTTTAAATCAAGGGGTCCCTATGGCTAGTTTTTTTTTTTTTAAAGGATTAGCCATTGCTTGTATTTTCTGCACTGTAATAGCCAACGATCTACGTAATCAAGTTTTACTGAATTAACTCAATGGGATAGGTTCACAACATATATTAAAAATGGCAATAATTGGCCACATTCATACAATCTATTGAGCCAGACACTAATCGGGGTTTATGTTATTCAAACTTTTCAACATTTCTTTGTCCTGTGATGCTAAGTGTAGTCTAATCTATGCAGCCCTTCTTGGCTATATTCAATTTACAATATTGTTATGAAGAACATCAGAGAGACACATGGCTTCGTTTTGGGACTTTGGGTTTACTTGTTTGTTTGCATCCTACCTTTATAATTTTTTTACAAATAAGCCAACGTGGTGAGCATATCTAATACATCTTTCTCCTCCTATTTTCCTCACAACTAACTTAACTAACTAACATCCATCTTCCATAGCCATAGCCATAGCCACAAATGACAGCTAGCTAGCTATCATTTACATTTGTCTGTCTGTCTGTCTGTCTGTCTGTCTGTCTGTCTGTCTGTCTGTCTGTCTGTCTGTCTATCTATCTATCTATCTATCTATCTATCTATCTATCTATCTATCTACCTATCCTCTCTCTAGTCACTCTCTCTCTATCTAATCTCTTTCTCTATGCCTACCTACCTACCATCTACAGTATCTATAAGTCAGTCTGTCTATTTAACTATCTTCTATAACATTGTCTATCTCCGTCTTTCTTTCTTTCTTTCTTTCTTTCTTTCTTTCTTTCTTTCTTTCTTTCTTTCTTTCTTTCTTTCTCTGTCTATCTACCTATCCTCTCTCTAGTCACTCTCTCTCTATCTAATCTCTCTCTCTATACCTACCTACCTACCTACCATCTACAGTATCTATCAGTCAGTCTGTCTATTTAACTATCTTCTATAACATTGTCTATCTCCGTCTTTCTTTCTTTCTTTCTTTCTCTTTCTTTCTTTCTTTCTTTCTTTCTTTCTTTCTTTCTTTCTTTCTTTCTCTGTCTGTCTGTCTATCTATCTATCTATCTATCTATCTATCTATCTATCTATCTATCTATCTATCTATCTATCTATCTATCTATCTATCTATCTATCTATCTACCTATCCTCTCTCTAGTCACTCTCTCTCTATCTAATCTCTCTCTCTATACCTACCTACCTATCATCTACAGTATCTATCAGTCTGTCTGTCTATTTAACTATCTTCTATAACATTGTCTATCTCCATCTTTCTTTCTTTCTTTCTTTCTTTCTTTCTTTCTTTCTTTCTTTCTTTCTTTCTTTCTTTCTTTCTCTGTCTATCTATCTATCTACCTACCTATCCTCTCTCTAGTCTCTCTCTCTCTCTCTCCCTCCCCCTTTCCCATTACCCCTCCCTCCCTCCCTCCCTCCCTTTTACTACTAAATTACTAATAAATCATTCTAAAGAAGTGGCATTTTCTTTAGGGCTAAAGCCCATGAAATGACTGGAAATCAATTGAGGCCCAGTGTTTACACAGATAATGTCAGAGTGAGGGTGGAGACAGAGCACTTCGGGTGCAGAGTTTGCACAAAGCTACCATAGGGTTTATTTGGTTTTGACTCAGCCACTGTGGTTTTTTTAAATATATAGTTTATGGCTTGACCCACAACGGGAAGTCAACCATTGTGGCTCATTCAAAACCCCTGGTAGTTAAACAGACAGTAGTGTGGGATGATGTGCAAACCAGATTATGACTCGGTTGGTATACGATGGATGCTGAGTGCAGCACATTGTGGCAACCCAACTATTTTTGCTTATTTAATGCAACATGATTAAGCAACCCCTGAGAGGTGTAACCCCAGGAACAGGTAGTCCTTGCCTTATGACCACAACTGAGCCCCAGAGTTCTGTTGTTAAGCATGACAGCTGTTAAAATCCGTTTTGCCTCATTTGATCAGCTTTCTAGCCACAGTTCTTAAGTGAATCACTGCAAGGGTTAAGTTAGTCACTCGGTTGTTAAGTGAATCCGACTTTCCCCTTGACTTTGCTTGTCAGAAGGTCACAAGAGGGGATCACCCAACCCCGGGAACTCTGCAACCGTCGTAAATATGAATCAGTTGCCAAAAGTCTGAATTTCGATCATGTGACCATGGGGATCGAATATCGAATATCGAATCGAATCGAATATTGAATATTTATTTGTATAACCGCGTCCTCTCCCCTAGGGGACTCGGAGCGGTGTACAGGGAGGAATAAAACAGCATAAAATATATACATGAATACAATAAATACAATAAAAACAAATTAAATTTGACTATCCCTGCACTAAAATTCCCATTTAAAATTAACAATCCCTAATCCCTGGGTAGAGACTAACCTAGGCCGGCCAAGCAGAAAAAGTGAGTTTTTAATTTCTGACGGAAGGAGCGGAGGTCCATAGTTGTTCTAATGTCGGGGGGAAGGTCGTTCCAGAGGGCTGGGCCCGCCACAGAGAAGGCCCTTCCCCTGGGCGTCGCCCGCTGACAAAGTCTAGTGGACGGCACCCGGAGCAGTCCCTCTCTGTGGGAGCGAATCGGCCGGGAGGATGTATGGGGCAGAATCCGATCCCGCAGATAGCTAGGTCCCGAGCCATGGAGCGCTTTAAAGATGAGAACTAACACCTTGAAGCGCACCCGAAAGACGACAGGTAGCCAGTGCAGCTCGCGCAAGAGCGGTGTTACATGGGTATACCTTGCAGTACCCATTATTGCTCGCGCGGCTGCATTCTGGACCAGCTGAAGTCCTCGGGTGCACCTCAAGGGGAGCCCCATGTAGAGAGAGTTACAATAGTCCAGTCGAGATGTCACGAGAGCATGGGTGACTGTGCGAAGGGCGTCCCGATCCAATAGGGGGCGCAACTGGCGAACCAGGCGAACCTGGTAAAACGCCCTCCTGGCCACGGCTGTCACTTGATCTTCCATGGACAGCCGGGCATCCAGGAGGACACCCAAGTTGTGCGCCCCATCCACTGGGGCAAGATGTTCGCCCCCAATGGCCAGCGATGGAGTCAACTGGTTGAATCGGGCAGCCGGAAACCACAGCCACTCGGTCTTGGTCGGGTTGAGCCTGAGTCCGTTTCTTCCCATCCAGATCCGTACGGCTTCCAGGCACTGGCACATCACCGCTACGGCATCGTTGGGGTGGTTTGGGGTAGATATATACAGCTGAGTATCATCAGCGTAAAGATGGTACTCTACCCCAAAACCACGGATGATCTCACCCAGCGGCTTCATATATGTGTTAAACAGGAGAGGCGAGAGGACCGACCCCTGAGGCACCCCACATGTGAGGGGTCTCGGGGTCGACCTCTGCTCTCCTGTCAACACAAATTGCGATCGGCCAGAGAGGTAGGAGGAGAACCACCGTAAAACGGTGCCTCCCACCCCCAACCCCCCCAGCCAATGCAATAGGATACCATGGTCGATGGTATCAAAAGCCGCCGAGAGGTCTAATAGGACCAGGATGGAGGAACAGCCCCCATCTCTGGCCCTCCAGAGATCATCGACCAACGCGACCAATGCCGTCTCGGTGCTATGCCCGGGCCGAAAGCCGGACTGGCGCGGGTCTAGATAATCAACTTCCTCCAGGTGACGGGGAAACTGTTGTGCCACCACACTCTCAACAACCTTCGCCAAGAAGGGAAGGTTGGAGACTGGACGATAGTTGGTTAAAAGAGCTGGATCCAAAGAGGGCTTCTTAAGGAGGGGCCTCACCATAGCCTCTTTTAGGGAAGCAGGCAAGGAACCCTCACTTAAGGATGCGTTGACAACCTCTTGGAGCCAGCCTCGTGTCACCTCCCAGGATGCCAGTACAAGCCAGGAGGGACACGGGTCCAATAAACATGTGGTGGCTCGCAGTCGCCCACGTAACCTGTCCATATCCTCGGAAGTAACGGAGTCAAACTCCTCCCAAACAAGATCTGCCTCGTGGCATCCCACTGGGCCATCAATGGGGGCTAACTCGTTCTGTATCTGAGCGATTTTCTCCTGCAGAAAAGTCACAAATTCCTCTGCTCTACCCTGTAGCGGGGCTTCCCGCACCCTCTGTTGGAGGAGGGAGCGGGTCACCCTAAACAGGGCGGCAGGGCGGTTTTCTGCGGATGCTATGAGGGTGGCACAATGATGGCGTTTGGCCACTCTCAGCGCCACAATGTAAGTCCGATGCTACAATCGAAGAAATGTCCTTCGGAGTTCAGCGCCAAGTGGGGAAAAAGACACTGGGAACATGGAGGCTGCTTGGAAAGATGGTTTAATGGTGGCCAGGATCATATGAAAGAAAGAGAGAGGGGGGGGGAGAAAGAAAGAAAGAAAGAAAGAAAGAAAGAAAGAAAGAAAGAAAGAAAGAAAGAAAGAAAGAAAGAAAGAAAGAAAGAAAGAAAGAAAGAAAGAAAGAGTGTTGGAAGAAATGCCCTTCTGGATTCAGCTCCAAGTGGGGAAAAAGACACGGGGAACATGGAGGCTGCTTGGAAAGATGGTTTAATGGTGGTCAGGATCATATGAAAGAAAGAGAGAGAGAGAGAAAGGGGAAAAGAAAGAAAGAAAGAAAGAAAGAAGGAAGGAAGGAAGGAAGGAAAGAAAGAAAGAAAGAAAGAAAGAAAGAAAGAAAGAAAGAAAGAAAGAAAGAAAGAAAGAAAGAAAGAAAGAAAGAAAGAAAGAAAGAAAGAAAGAGTGTTGGAAGAAATGTCCTTCTGGATTCAGCTCCAAGTGGGGAAAAAGACACGGGGAACATGGAGGCTGCTTGGAAAGATGGTTTAATGGTGGCCAGGACCACACAGAAAATGGGGGATCACATGCTTCCAGATGTTGGGTGAAGAAGAAAAGAGAGACAAAAACGGGATTTGCTGGGTTTTTTATACTCTGTCTGGCCCCACCTCTCTATTTCCTGTTCCTGTGTAAGAAGTGTACTCTGATTGGTTGTCAGACTCCAATGGGGCCTCTCTAGACTGTGTTTTAAGTCTAAGTTTGGTTGAGTTCCCAGATGCCCTGTGGTGAGATGGGTAAACGGCTAATACTATTGTGCCTTAGCTCCATTGCCCGGGAGCTGAAGGGGAGGCGATCTTTGTTATGTAGAATAGACTAACCCGGGCTTTTTAAAAATGGGCCATTAACAAAGGTGAGTCTATTTCCTGCCTAAAAACATGTTTCCCCATTTCTCATCCAGGGAAATATAATATTCAATATTTCCCAGGATATTTCATTTTTCTAGGAGAGGGGTGAGTGCTAACTTCCGACAGGTCCTGAGTGTGAAAAACAGTCCTAAGTCACTTTTTTGAGTGCTGTTGTAACTTTGAACAGTCACTAAACGAATGGTTGTAATGGTTGTGGTGCAGGAGGTCAAGTAGGCCATGCCCACCATGGCCACACCCACCCAGCAACCAAACCAGTTGCTAACATTTTTCAATCCCACCCCTGATTGCACCCCATTTGAAAGTGTTCTGCAGACTCTAGAACAGGGGTCCCCAACCTTTGCAACTTTAAGTCTGAAGGACTTCAGTTCCCAGACTTCTTCAGCCAGCAAAGCTTCAGACTTAAAGTTGCAAAGGTTGGGAACCCCTGATGTAAGCTACTTGAACAGGGTTTTATCCGAAAAATCATGTTTACAGATAGCTTAATGGGATGTGTGGATTCAGCCTAAGTGACAGCAGAAATTGTTTACCATCCCCAATATGTTCTATTGTAGAGATTAGAGCTTCTGGCAAAGGGTTTGAAAATCCAGTTTCCAATCTGGAAAGTGCGTCTAGTCAAGGTTATGGTTCTCCCAGTTGCAATGGATGGCTGTGAAGGTTGGACCATAAGGAAGGCTGAGCGCCAAAGAATGGAGGCCTTTGAACTCTGGTGCTGGAGAAGAAGACTCCTGCATTGAGTCCCTTGGACTGCAAGGCCATCCAACCGGTCAGTCCTAGAGGAGATCCACCCTGACTGCTCTTTAGAAGGCCAGATCCTGAAGAGGAAACTCAAAGGCTTTGGCCACCTGATGAGAAGGAAGGACTCTCTGGAGAAGAGCCTCATGCTGGGAATGATGGCGGGCCAAAGAAGAAGGGGACGACAGAGAAGGAGGTGGCTGGATGGAGTCACCAAAGCAGTCAGCGTAAGCTTCAATGAACTCCAGAGGATGACAGAGAACAGGAAGGCCCAGAGGAACATTGTCCATGGGGGTTGCGATGGGTGCGTCAGATGCAACTTCGCAACTTACAACAGCAACAATGCAATCTCTAAATATCTTCCAACCAAACTTGGAACCACAGAAATACAGGCAGAATAAAAACAGGCCTTCCACTGAAATCATTCAGTAGAGCAATCAATAACAAAGCCACCTGGGGTTTTGTCAGAAAATTAAAACAACGAAAGAGGCAGAGTTGCACTCTATTGTTAGGGATAAATCTTCGCCTGTTACAAAATTGCCTGTTTCTATTTTTCACACATCTCCAGCCAGGGGACAGTAATTGCTTCCCTCCGATGGACTATTTGTGCAGGCAGCCCAAAGCCTATCCCTGAGTGACCTTGCCATCTGGATCTCAGCAAATAAACATGCCTCTTGTTTGTGGAGACTCTCGTGCCCTCCAGGTCACGGTTCTCGCTCCAAGGTGCTTTTTTCAAACGGCAACTGGACTTCCTTGGTTGGTTGGTTTTCCCCTTGGAGACATTTCGCTTCTCATCCGAGAAGCTTCATCGGTTCTGGCAGGATGGTGGGTGGGGTGGGAAGCAGAGGTGGGTTCTGATGGCCCAATATGACCTTTTTAGGCTCATGCCTCGGCGTGCATATTTTCCAAGGAGGCAAACCGAGACAGGAAGATCATTTTATTACAATTTATCAGAATATTCAGACAAAAGAGATTCCTCATTCAAAGAGGGAACCCCGATCTTTAGCTAACATCCCCTTTGATAGTTAACATAACAAAGAAACCTGAAAGAGGAAAGTTGATTGGACAGGATAACAGCATACATGTTTATTAAAATGAGGTCTGAAGGGGAATAAATTCTAAGGAGAAAGGTTGTTTAGGGTTCACAAGAGATCATCCAGACCCCAAATTGTACTAACAAACTTTTCTTATCTGGAGCTAGTCTCCAACTTGTTTTATCAGTTTAGGAATGTTAAAAGCTAATAAATCTTGAACATCAGTTTAAAAGAAAGAATATAAATCAGATTAAAACACAAACTAACTATGTTAGTTAACAATCAACAAAGCCCATGTTATTTGCCCCTCAGTTCCTACTGGTTCGGCCGAATAGGTCGTGACTCAGCTGGACATGGTTCTATCCTGGGTGCTGCCATCTTTATTTCCTGTTCTGCACATGCGCAGAACAATTTTCATTGAAAAAAATGTACTTTCCCCCCCTGTTTAATGATGTGAGCATGCCAGTCCCAGAGAGGTGGGCTGTTTTTTGCAAAAATAGAGGTGTTTTTGCCTTCCTCCAGCCTCCAGAAGCAACCTGCAGGCTTCAGCAGAGCTGGGGGAAGGCAAAAATGCCGCTGTTTTTGTGAAAAACAGCCTGTTTTGGCCCATTTTTCAGAAAAAGGGGGTCATTTCTGCCTCCCTAGACTTCTGCAGACTGTTCCTGGGGTCCAGGGATGACCAAAAACCTTTTTTATCCCTTACTGGGTAGTTTGCAGGGGCTCCCTTAGTGAGGATGGAGCCCGTCCCCTGTCAAAACTTTTTGCCAGTGTTTCGGTGGGCATGGCTTGGTGAAGGGATCATGTAACCGAGTGTGTGTGAGTGACGTCAAGTTGGCCACGCCCCCTGAGTCACATGCCTCCCCTTCTAGCCACACCCACCGAACTGGTAGTTTAAAAAAAAAATGAAACCCACCCCTGGGTGGAAGGATTGGTTCTGACAGGGTGGGGAGGGCGGGAGTGGAAGGATCATATTTCTTTGCAGTCATCTGGTCGTTAGCACTCTCTCTGAACACTTAACAAATGTTTCACTTAGCAACATAAATTCAGGGCTCTGTTGGGCTCATATGCCGAGGACTACCTGTGTTCACTTGCCGATCAAGTTCAGAGAGAGCTGCAGATAGCAATAAGCAATAGCAGTTATCTATCGCTTTACGGTGCTTTGCAGCCCTCTCTAGGCAGATGAGCTTATTTCCCCCAACAATCGGGGTCCTCGTTTTACTGACCTCAGAAGGATGGATGGCTGAGTCAACCTTGAGCTAGTCAGGATCGAACTCCAGACAGTGGGCAGAGTTGGCCTGTAGTACTGCATTCTAACCATTGAGCCACCATAGGAAGGAAGGAAGGAAGGAAGGAAGGAAGGAAGGAAGGAAGGAAGGAAGGAAGGAAGGAAGGGCAATAGCACTTAGACTTACATACAGCTTCACAGTGCTCCACAGCCCTCTCTAAGCAGTTTACAGAGTCAGCCTCTTTCTCCCAACTATCTGGGTCCTCATTTGACCCACCTTGCAGGGATGGATGGCTGAGTCAACCTTGAGCTAGTCAGGATCGAACTCCAGACAGTGGGCAGAGTTGGCCTGTAGTACTGCATTCTAACCACTGAGCCACCATGGCAAGGAAGGAAGGAAGGAAGGAAGGAAGGAAGGAAGGAAGGAAGGACCCTTAGACTTATATCCCGCTTCACAGTGCTTTTACAGCCCTCTCTAAGACGTTTACAGAGTCAGCCTCTTGCCCCCCAACAATCTGGGTCCTCATTTTACCAACCAAAGATGCTGCAGAGCCAGCAATGCGCAAAGGAGCCAACCTCTGCTCTGGCAGAAAGCCCATGGCCTGAGGCCTCTCGCTGCGCAGGGCACTCTTGATCTGGCTTGCTCCCGGCCCTTTCAATGCAGCCGTCTCAAGGATCGCTTCCCACTGCCTGCCGACATACCGATCATTCGTGAGCGCTTGCTTTCGACATGATGCATGAGTCATCCCTCTCCTTCCGTAACCTGGCCTTTGGCTAGCTCTTTGGGTTCCCACTGAATCACTACCAGCTCTTCCATGCTCCTCGTCACTCAGAGGGAGGGTTAGCTTTTGAGTTCCCACTGAGTCACGGTCACCTTTCCTTCGCTGTTTCCCCATCTTTCCCAGGGCGTAATTACATAGCTTTGCATCCCCAGCACCTGGGTGCCTGAATACAAAAACAATCAGCACTAGGCCCAGCCAGGGGGGGCATTTATAATCCTCTGGTTTCTGGCGGAGGTGACTGTGACTTGAGGATTCAAAGGGGGGGGGGAGATAATACAATAATACAATAGCCGAGTTGCAAGGGACCTTGGAGGTCTTCTAGTCCAACCCCCTGCATGGGCAGGAACCTTTTACCATTTCAGACAAATGGCTATCTAACATCTTCTTAAAGACTTCCAGGGTTGGGGCATTCACAACTTCTGGAGGCAAGCTGTTCCAGAGGTTAATTGTTCTAAAACTGTCAGGAAATTTCTCCTTAGTTCTAAGTTGCTTCTCTCCTTGATTAGTTTCCACCCATTGCTTCTTGTCCTGCCCTCAGGTGCCTTGGAGAATAGTTTGACTCCCTCTTCTTTGTGGCACCCTCTGAGATATCGGAACACTGCTATCATGTCTCTTCATCAAACTAGACATACCCAGTTCCTGCAACCGTTCTTCATATGTTTTAGTCTCCAGTCCCCTAATCATCTTGGTTGCTCTCCTCTGCACTCTTTCCAGAGTCTCCACGTCTTTTCTACATCGTGGCGACCAAAACTGTATGCAGTATTCCAAGTGTGGCCTTCCCAAGGCACTATACAGTGGCATAAAAAAGACAAGACAAGATGAGGCAAAACAAGACTGCACAAGCCCACCAGCTTCTTCTTCTTCTTCTTCTTCTTCTTCTTCTTCTTCTTCTTCTTCTTCTTCTTCTTCTTCTTCTTCTTCTTCTTCTTCTTCTTCTTCTTCTTCTTCTTCTTCTTCTTCTTCTTCTTCTTCTTATTATTATTATTATTATTATTATTATTATTATTATTATTATTATTATTATTATTATTATTATTATTCACATTTGTAACCCGCACCCATCTCACCACAAAGGGACTCGGGGCGGCGAACAGAGATTTAAAATAAATATACATCAATACAAAATATTACGAAGTAATAACTAAATTAAATCAATACCCTGCTTAAAATAAATTTAAATTTATGACTCTTTTATTTATAAAGCAATGGTAGGAACCTGCCAAATTGCTAGAAAACTATGTTTCAGAGTATAAGACACAACTTTCCCCCCCCCCCCCCCCAAAAAGGGGCTGAAAATCTGGGTGCGTCTTATACACTGAATACAGCATTTTTGGCCGTCACAAAAATGGACGTGCATAGGCTTTGGGAGGCTTGTAGAGTGCTCCTGGGGCCTGGGGGGGGCAAAAATGAGGGGGAAATGGCCTGAGGCATTATTGGTGTCAAATGAAAGATGCAACAAATAATGCAACGCTCCCCATATTTTGCACTTGGCCAAGTCTCTATCTGGGAAATGTTCTCACCAGTGGTGGGTTTCAAATTTTTTAGAACCTACTCTGTAGGTGTGGCCTATTTTGTGGGCGTGGCTTGGCAGTCATGTGACAGGGTGGGAGTGGCCACCTTTTAAAATGTGGTGAAACTCATTTAACAACGCTGTTGCTTAGCAACCAAAATTTTGGACTCAATTGTGATGATAAATTCTTTCTTTCTTTCTTTCTTTTTTTCTTTCTTTCTTTCTTTCCTTTCTTCCTTTCCTTTCCTTTCCTTCCCGTTGGGTCACTGGCAGCGGCGGGCCAGATTTACTTCCAGGTACGCCGGTGGAACCCCCTCTCACCGGTTCTCTAAATTTCACCAACCGGCTCTTGCGAGTAGGTGCGAGCCTGCAGAAACCCACCACTGGTATGCATGCCCTGATTTTGCCAAAAAATGTGCCTGTTTTCATGAAAAACAGGCTGTTTTTTGCTCAATTTTAGCTCCTCTCAGCCCCCAGGAACGCTTTGCAGGCCTCTCAAACTCTCTGCATGGCCCATTAAAAAAAATGAGAGAGAGAGAGGCGTGCAGAGGGTTTGGGAGGCCTTCAGGGTGCAAAAATGTTTAAAAAATTTTTTACCTCTTCAAAATCTTGGTGCGTCTTATACTCCGAAAAATACGGTAATCAGCCACCTCCATTGGCCTTTCTCTGTCAATTCGCTGCCACCAACTCCCTGCAGCGACGGCCGATTCGCCGTGGCCAGCTTCCATGGGACAACTCCACATGAGATAACTACAGTATAATATTATAAATCATAATATGATGAGCCTCGGTGGCGCAGTGGTCAGAGTGCAGTACTGCAGGCTCCTTCTGCTGACTGCAGGCTACCTGCAGTTTGGCAGCTCAAATCTCACCAGGCTCAAGGTTTGACTCAGTCTTCTGTCCTTCCGAGGTCGGTAAAATGAGGACTCAGATTTTGGGGGGGCAAGAGGCTGACTCTGTAAACCGCTTAGAAGGGGGCCGCAAAGCACTGTGAAGCATTATATAAGTCTAAGTGCCATTGCTATTAATATATATTACTAATAATATTAAGAGAGGAATGGACCTAGAGTGCACTTATCTCAGGCTAAGTTGCTTTAGCGAGTTGTCCTAGATTCTGCATTTGGTACAATTTATACAATAGCAGAGTTGGAAGGGACCTTGGACTGTCTTCTAGTCCAACCCCCTGCAAAGGCAGGAAGCCCTACACCACTTCAGACAAATGGTTACCCAACATCTTCTTAAAAACTTCCAGTGTTAGAGAATTCACAACTCCTGGAGGCAAGCTGTTCAACCGATTAATTGTTCTCACTGCCAGGATATTTCTCCTTAATTCTAGGTTGCTTCTCTCCTTGATTAGTTTCCACCCATTGATTCTTGTTCTACCCTCAGGTGCCTTGGAGAATAGTTTGACTCCCTCTTCTTTGTGGCAGCCCCTGAGATATCGGAAGACTGCTATCATGTCTCCCCTAGTCCTTCTTTTCATTAAACTAGACCTACCCAGTTCCTGCAACCGTTCCTCATACGTTTTAGCCTCCAGTCCCCTAATAATCTTGGTTGCTCTTCTCTGCACTCTTTCTAGAGTCTCCACGTCTTTTCTACATTGTGGCTACCAAAACAGTATGCAGTATTCCAAGTGTGGCCTTACCAAGGCCTTATAAAGTGGCATTAACACTTCACGTGATCTTGATTCTATCAAGGAATCTATCAAGGAAGTTCAAGGAAATATGAAACCAAATGCATGCTAAAGATGGTTGGTCAATGGAGCCAATTGGACCTATTGCACTGAGACACGGGTGTCAAACGTGCCACGTCACGTTGCCGTTATGTGAGGCTTTGCAACAATTTCCCCCCCTTCGCAGAGCTGGCGTGGACCTGGTCTGCCCATGACGCATCCGGCTCACAGGCCACCAGTTGGACAACCCTGCACTAAGAAGTAGCTCAGTATTACCGCTGTTGCTTAGCTGCTGAAGCTTTCCACTATATTACTATCAGTATCTTAACCTAGACAAGGACTAAATCAGGCCGCCAGAGTCATTGACGGAGATGGGCGGCTGTAGAAGTGGGATAAGTAAACAAAGAACTAATTACTCTTTCCCTGCTTTGTGGGGCAGTTCCCCTGGTTACTGATTTGCAAGAGTAATTCAAGATGCTCTCAGGCACTGCTCGTTTTCTGCACCACAGTCCCCAGCACACAAATTCTCCTCTGAGATTTCAACAGTGTGACACTAAGTCACAACTAAAGTACAATCTTGGCCTCTGCTGTTCCCTGCTTATGTCACAGCCTATGTGACAGCTATGTCACAACTAAGGTCATATGAATAACAGAATAACGGAAATGGAAGGGACCTTGGAGGTCTTCTAGTCCAACCCCCTACAAAGGCAGGAAACCCCACACCACTTCAGACAAATGGTCATCCAACATCTTCTTAAAAACTCCCAGTGTTGGAGAATTCACAACTTCTGAAGGCAGGTTGTTCCACTGATTAATTGTTCTAACTGTCAGGAAATGTTTCCTTAGTTCTAAGTTGCTTCTTCCCTTGTTTAGATTCCACCCATTGCTTCTTGTTCTGCCCTCAGGTGCCTTGGAGAATAGCTTGACTCCCTCTTCTTTGTGGCAGCCCCTGAGATATTGGAACACTGCTATCACGTCACCCCTAGTCCAGTGATGGGTTTCTGCAGGTTCGCACCTACTCGTGAGAGCCGGTTGGTGAAATTTAGAGAACCGGTGAGAGGGGGTTCCACCGGCGTATCTGGAAGTAAATCTGGCCCACCGCTGCCAGTGACACAACAGGAAGGGAAGGAAGGAAGGAAGGAAGGAAGGAAGGAAGGAAGGAAGGAAGGAAGGAAGGAAAGAAAGAAAGAAAGAAAGAAAGAAAGAAAGAAAGAAGGAAAGAAGGAAAGAAAGAAAGAAAGAATCAATCCGAAATTTTGGTTGCTAAGCAAGAGCGTTGTTAAATGAGTTTCACCACATTTTAAAAGGTGGCCACTCCCACCCTGTCACAACTGCCAAGCCACACCCACAAAATAGGCCACACCTACAGAGTAGGTTCTAAAAAATTTTGAAACTCACCACTGGTGAGAACATTTCCCAGATAGAGACTTGGCCAAGTGCAAAATATGCGGAGCGTTGCATTATTTGTTGCATCTTTCATTTGACACCAAGAATGCCTCGACAATTGTTGTCTATTCAGCTTTGTGCACCCATCAGCGAGCAGCCGAAGTAAACGCTTTCATGGCAACAGAAATTCCTAGGAAGCTGAATGCAAACATTACACCTAACAAACATTTTGAGAGACCAGGAGAAAATGGTTAGAGAAGGAGGAAGGGAAAGAAGGGGAACATTACTAGATTAAAGTTAAATCTGTTAATATTGTTAATGGTATGTAGTTAACTAAGACATAAGGAAATTATATGAACAATATTAATTGTGGATAATTAATTAAATTAAATGCTTATTATGTAAACACTGAATTCGAGGATGTATGCTACTTATAGTAAAATAAGAGATGGAATACGTATAAGTATAATCTTTATTGTAAAAACGCTTCTGTTCCAACAAGCCGGCCTAGTATAACCCCTGATACTGAGTTTTAACATTGTAAATTTTAATTAGAGATTTTATAAGTGGGTTTTAGCACGGGATTATTATTTAATAGCTTTTTAATATGGGTATTTATATGTATGTTTTGGTTTTAAATTGCCTGTCCGCCGCCCTTGGTCCTTTTTCAGGAGAAGGGCGGGGTATAAATTGGATTAATAAATAAATAAATTATTGTCATTGTACTTAAGTACAACGAAATTGGTTTTAACCTCACTGGTGCAAAATTATAGCAGAAACGAAAAAAGAAAGAAAAAGAAAAAAAAAACTAGCGTGTGCATGGAGTGATTGTGGTTGTATTTAAAAGTTTGACAGCCCAAGGATAGAAACTATGTTTAACTCATATACAATAAAATTATTGTATATTGTTTTATACGTTCTGTGTTTTGTTTTGCACTCTTGATTTTTTGTTTTGTTTTATTATGTATACTTGTTATGTCTTCTGACTGTTTTTAAAGATTAAGACACTTAATTAAAAAATATTTTTTTTTAAAAAAGAAACTATCTTTAAACCTATTTGTTCGGCTGGCTATACTTTGAGGTCTTCTGCCCGATGGTAGAAGTGCAAAGAGACACTGACCAGGGTGTGAATCTGAAATGATAATATGATTTAACTTTGAAGGGGAAATTAAGGATCCTGTTTATGGATGAAGACAAAAATAAGTTGAAGATGAAAAACAGGGAAAGAGAATCATACGGCTGAAATTGGAAATAGAATTATGGTGTAAAGTGAATTATGTAGACGAGAGGATGTTAAAGGGAAAAACCCGGATGACGCTTTGTTGATAAAAGATTTTAAAAGTTGTAATAAAAAATAAAAACCTTGGTTGTTGTTGTTTTTTTTTAAAAAAACTAACAAAGTGGAATATTGTTCCTCCTTTTTGCTGCCTAACCTTGAATCCCATCTGCTATCATCTGTTCAGACAACCGGACAGGTTGTAAACACATGTGTTAGTCCAATTAGTGGAAAATTCCTTTCTATTGAGCATGAACCACAACTGTGGTAGAACAGGTTTAAGTTCCCAGACGTTTTTTTTTTTTTCTTCTTCCCTTCCCGTCTCCTGGGAAAAAAAAAAATTCTCAGCCCGATGGCATCTGCTCGGATCACATGGGTGAGCAGAGTACTTATAAATTACGCTAACCTGCTCACACCAGTTACAACTTCCAAGATCTTCCAGGCGCTTGGGCCTCCCGATTCACTGAGACCGATCCAGAAGAGAGAGGAAGAAGGCATTCTCCGTGCCTCCCAGCACTGCCGTGCAAGGTAACACCTGTGGCTTTCGCAGCAAACCTCTCGGGGTTTCCCCCAGGTAGAAAACAGAAATTGCCGGAATGATAGCTACCCCAGGCGTGTTTTTTTTTTTTTTTTGTACGTGCCCGCATGGGGAGCATTATGGCGCACAATTTGAAGCCACCTCAGGTTAGGATCCTGGAAACGGGTTTGGAACAGCTGCCTGGCGATGTCTTCCTCCATTGGAGGGGTGCCATTGTCATGCTGATGGGGATGATGGGAACTGTGGTCTGGTGGGTCTGGAAGACCCCGGCCTATGGGAGGCTCTTTTAAATTTGGGATGTTTCCCAATAGATGCTAACCCTCACAAAGAAAACTGGATTTTTTTTCTGTCCCTGGGACCGTTTTCGTTGGGAAGTTTCAGGAATCGGTTTCCTGCTTCAGCTAGAACAGTGATGGCGAACCTTTTCAGCACTGAGTGTTCCACAAACTGGAACACGCGTGCATGTGCATGCGCCAGAGTATCGGATACCCGAAGACCAGCTGGCTGGTGCACTCATGCCTGTTTTTTGGGTCGCCTTTGGCCATTTTTCAGGGTGTTTTCAGGCTATTTTCTGTGTCATGTTCAAGCCATTTCTGGGTCATTTTTGGGCTGTTTTTCAGGACATAAATGGCCTGAAAATGGCCTGACTATGACCCAGAAAATGGTCTGAAAACCCCCCAAAAAACAGCCTGAAAATGCCCCAAAATGGCCTGTTTTTTGGCTGGTTTTCTTGGCCATTTTCAGGCCATTTTCTGGTGTTCCAGCGCACACAAAGACTGGCTTGCTGGCGTGCATGTGTGCACCGGAAACCAGAAGAACAGCTGGTGATGGCGCATGTGCCCACAGAGAGGGCTCTGTGTGCCACCTCTGGCATGCGTGCCATTGGTTCGCCATCACTGAGCTAGAAGCTGGACTAAATGATCTGCCACTCAGTCTATTATGGTCTTCCTAAACTTTATCATCTGTTCCAGTTTATCCTTACTATGTTCTCTAGTTGTCCGGGAACAAGGTAGTGGATGATTCCCCCAAAGAGATAGTCCTCAACTTACGACCATGATTGGGGCTGGAATTTCCATTTGATAAGCCATCCACTGCACTTGATTTTATGACCTCTTTTGCTGCAGTTGTTAAGCAGATCACTGCAGTCGTTAAGCGAATTGTGTGGTTATTAAGTGAATCCAGTCCCCCTCCCCCCTTGACTTTCCTTATTGGAAGGTGGCTGGGAGGGTCCCAGATTATTATCATGTGACCCCAGGATGCTGTAACCATCATAAATACATACCAGGTATAAAGCACCTGATTTTTGATCATGTGTCCATGGGAATGCTGCAGTGGTCATAAGTTTGAGGACTGGTTATAACTCACTTTCTTCAGTGTCATTGTAACTTTGAACAGTCACTAAACAAATGTTTTGTAAGTCTAGGACTATCTGTATGGTTAACAAATATAGGTATCAATAAAGGCGCTTAACGTCAAATTAATAACCTATTGTCCTGTTTGAACAATAGGCCAATTTAGACAATGAAGTCAAAATTCTATTCTGTTCTTATTTATTCATTCATTCATTTTCCATTTTTCTGCAATCCAAAGACTCTTGTCAGTTTACACAGAATATAAAACTCATGCAGCTTGTCCATATTTCATATTATATGTAAACCTTATTGCTTAAAAACATTTTATCGTTGATTGCTTTTGATGAAAAGTTCTTTGTTATGCATAAAACGGCTGTGGTTTCAATGTTTGTAAAGAGATGAAATAGAATCTGACGCTGTTGCATAATTTACCTGTTAGACATAATGTACCGGTATATATTTAAAAAAAGAATATTGGCTCGATATTTGGCTTTGCATGAATCTCTTGGCATCTGATTGAATCTATTGTGCTAATTTAATAAATTGTGGCTTAAAATTTGCTTAATGAAGAAGGCCTTGGTCTAAGACTCAATCAGTAAGAGAATTGGTATATTTAATTCCTGAGCAATCTTCCAATCTGATCTCTGTAGAAATGCTAGACTACAATTACCATTGTCCCCAGCGCTCTAGGTGACTCATATCTTTGGAAAGTGCTACCTCAGGGACTCTAAGGTCTACTAGATCTGCTTCCCTTTGACCAAGCAGCCACAGGTTTTAGGCTGCAATTCTCACAACTAGCCACAGAAATGAACCAATTTGACAATTATGGTCTCAACTGACTTGCAGAATATCAGGTTATAGCATAAAACACCACCATGGCCCATGGCTGTCCGTATTGTAGAATTTCTAGCTGGAGGTCTAGACCAGAGGTTCCCAAACTTGGCAACTTTAAGACTTGTGGACTTCAACTCCCAGAATTCTCCAGCCAGCAGAACAGAGCTGGCTGGAGAATTCTGGGAATTGAAGTCCACAAGTCTTAAAGTTGCCAAGTTTGGGAACCTCTGGTCTAGACTGTGGCTGACTACAGCCATTTTTCAAAATATGTAGAGAAAACTGCAAAAATATGAAATCATGTCAGTTCTTATGTAATGATCAGGAAGGCCACCATGTTAATAGAAGCAATATCCCATTGGGCAGGGCTGTCCAACCCTCACAACTTCAAGATTGGTGGACTTCAACTCCCAGAATTCTGAGGGTTGAAGTCCACGAGTCTTAAAGTTGCCCAAGATTGGATCTCCCTGCTCTAGGAGAAATAAGTGTCCCTCGGGTTCATTCCTGAAGCAGCCACAGTACCTCTTAGATCAGGGCTCTCCAACCTTGAGAACTTTATGACTTGTGGACTTCAGCTGCCAGAATTCCTCAGCCAGCGCACGCTGGGAGTTGAAGTCCACAAGTTGGAAAGCTGCCAAGGTTGAAGACCACGGTCTTAGAGGGCTACATGTCCAGACACAAATGGTTTGCTTCCTTCTTTCCAAAGTGTTCCAGTGTCTGTAAACTTCTCGGCTGTTTTGGGTACGAACAGGAGGGCAACTGCGAAGGTGTAGAAGCAAGAGGCAAGAAGGCGCAAACAACTATGATGCAAAGACTGAGAAATGATTGCTCAACAAAACGCACTTCTAGTAATTCTATTTCCCCGGGGCCTTATGCTTCCCCCAGGCTGAACTGTTTACAGTTGCCAGAAAGGACTGGATATAAAAACTGTAATTAGTGTTCTTCAAACTCACAACTCTGGGCTGATATCCCAGGCGTGGAAACTCTGCCTCCATAAAATTATGCCAAGTCATAAGACCTGAGCTCTCTCCTCGTACCACGGAGTAGAGAGAATAATTCTGTAGAAACGCACGGCCTCCAAACAGTATCAAAGCAGCTCTTGGGGAGAGCAATGCCCCTTTTGTCATCTTGCAGGAACCGGTGTGGTTTCCAGCTCTCTCTTTCGCCCTCCCCATCTTGCACTCTTGCCACGACAGGTAGTCTCCAGGGGAATTTTAGCCTTTCTTTCCCTCTTGCCAAACCACCCCTGGCACCGCTCGGTTGGTCAAGTCTTGCTTTCTGACTCAACCGTCAGCGTGGAAAAACAAAGTCTACTTGTGAGACTGAAAAAAAAATGTTTCCATTGGTTGCAATGTTTATTTATATGTCCCAAGATGCTCAGCAATTTGTCCTGGAAATAACTTTCTGATGAAAATTCGTATCAGGAAGACTGGGTGTCTCTAATTCAATGCTTTTGCAAGCTTTTGGAATAGAACATCCAGCCTAGAGAAGTTGTGCTGTTCTAGTTGTTCCCTCAGCTTAGTTGCTTGTTTGCAACTGAATAGGTCACATCTTCAGTACTGGTGAGTGTGGGGTTTGCTCCTAATGTTTATACAATGGCTTACTCTGCCAGTGTTGGTGGGGTGTTGCTTTCTTTTTGGTAGTGCCTTGGTTATTTTCTATGATAGCTTGTCTGGTGTTAATCCCTGCTTCTCTGGGTCTTGGTTGCTGGAGAAAATCTGTTCTAGTTGTTGTTTCTTTCTTAGCTTTTTTATTATCTCTTTTGAATGATGAGTAAATGGTGTTTACCTTTATGTATCTGTTGATGGCTGGAGTTCTACTCCAGCACTTTATGGAGATATTTTCCAAGGAAAGATTGAGATAAAAACAGCCACCAAGGAAGTTTAGAACAGGTTGAAAGCATGGCTGTATATGTCAGACACAAGAGAGGACACAACTATGAGGTTAATAATAAGGCTTAAGATACAGAAGGATCTTAACAGACTTGAACATTGGGCACTATCTAACAAAATGAAGTTCAATGATGAAAAAAGTAAGCTTCTACATTTAGGCAAGAAAAACAAAATGCACAGGTACAGTATATGTCGTACATTGCTCAATAGTAGCAACTGTCAGAGGGATCTTGGAGTCCTAGTGGATAACCACTTAAATAGGAGCCATCACCTACTATCAGTTAATTCCAGTGGTGAAATTATTTTTCCCCCTACCAGTTCTGTGGGCGTGGCTTGGTGGGCATGGCAGGGGACGGAAACTGCAAAATCTCCATTCCTTCCCCATTCCTGGGGTAAGGATACTGCAAAATCCCCATTGCCACTCCACTCTGGGGCCAGCCAGAGGTGATATTTACCGGTTCTCCGAACGACTCAAAATTTCTGCTACTGGTTCTCCAGAACCGGTCAGAACCTGCTGAATTTCACCCCTGGCTAATTCCCCTTTTACTTACCTTACCTGGTTTTAGGAAGTTAGGCGTTGTTAAGAGACATGTTCTAGCCGGACATAAGAGCAGGGTCAAAGGCTGGTTGGTCCAAGAATGCGAATTCCCATAACTCTGCCATAATTCTTTGCTGTTCCAAATCAAATATGCTTATAATATTCTTCCCTGCTCTACAATATCTTGCAGCTTATTATATACCAAATGCTTCCCATAAACAACGAATATTAAAAGAGCTCATTAGAGAGAAAAAGGAGAGAGGAAATGCTGTTATGATTCTCTTTGGAATTAGAGAAAGAAACACGAAGAAGAATGGCTGTCTTAGAACTCACAGGGGTACAGATATTTCTTAAAGTCAAGCTGCGATTTAAAAAAAAAAAAAAGCTTTTAGCTTATCTGCAGTGCAGTATTCTCCACTGGAAAAATGTGGGGGGGAAAGAAAAAAAGAAATGGGGCCATTGATAACACTTAACTTCCTTATGAAAGGCATGGTGAAAATGAATGCATGGCGAGCCACTTGAAAGATGAAAAGTGCAAAGTTTTGTGGCAATACGACCCTATTTTTATGCAACGTTCCTTGCTAATAAAAGGAGCAAAGAGAGAAAAACCAGCAGGAGGCTGGCGTGAAACAATAAGGATGTGCTATTAAAAGCAACCTCGTGTCCATCCAGGCTATTTTCCCCCACTTGGTTTTTCTCAGGGAGCCACAGCGACTCTTAATACTGTATGAGGCTGTGAATATTGTATGAAGCTCTGGTACGGCAGGGAGCCAGACCTGTAACACTTTCATGCCAATCGCTACAGCCATCAGCCGGCATTCCACATCTGCTTGCTTTCATACGTGCTCTGAAATCAGGGACGATGGCTGAAGAGCTGCACAGTATGGTCAGAGCAGGAGTCAGCAACTCACGGCTCTGGAGCCACATGTGGCTCTTTCCGCCCTCTGCTGCAGCCCCCTTTCACTCAAAATAAGTGTCACAACCGCCAATGCGCGACAACCGTGGGCACACGATTTAATAATAATAATAATAATAATAATAAATTTAATTTGTAGACCGCTCCCTCTCCCCGAAGTGACTCGGGGCGGTGCACAGGGGAGTTAAAAACGTACAAACATAAATACATCATAAATATATAAAATCAAATTAAACAATTTATCCCTGCGCTAAAAAGCTAAAATCCTAAAAACTAACCCCTTAAAAACCCAATTAAAACAATTTAGATGATCAGACTAAAAAGGCTGGAAGGTAGGTTAGGCCAGGCTGGCCTGTTGGAAAAGTCTTGATCTTTTGTCAAAAGGAGCGGAGGTCCGTGGTTGTTCTGAGGTCGGGGGGTAGGTCGTTCCATAGAGCTGGGCCAGCCACAGAGAAGGCCCTTCCCCTGGGCGTCGCCCGCTGGCATTGCCGGTGGCACCCGGAGAAGTCCCTCTCTGTGGGAACGGATCGGCCGGAGTGATGTATGGGGCAGGATGTGATCTCGCAGATTTATTGAGCTTTTCGACCCCTGGTAGGTCAACCATGGAGAAATCCAAGGGAAAAAAAGTTTCAGAAGAAAACAGAATTGTTTAATTCAACTACATATGCTAGTTTTGTGGGCACTCAGGAAATAGTCAGGCATTGGAAGGCTTTTGTGGCTCCCGGTGTTTTCTTTTCTGGGGGAAACAGGTCCAAATGAGTGTTTAAGGTTGGCGAGCCCTGAGTTAGAGAATGGCCTACGGGTTAAACCATATGATGAATGATTGAGGGAACTAGGTATGTCTAGCCTAAGGAAGAGAAGGACTAAGGGTGACATGATAGAAGTCATCCAGCACTTGAGGTGCTCTCACAGAGAAGAGAGGGGTGACCTATTCTCCAAAGCACCTGAGGGCAGGACGAGAAGTAATGAGTGGAAGATCATTAAAGAGAAATCCACCCTGGAACTAAGGAGAAATTTTCTGACAGTGAGAACAATTCATCAGTGGAATGGCTTGCCTTCAGAAGTAGTGTGTCCTCCATCATTAAAGGTTTTTAAGAAGAGATTGGACAGTCATTTGTCTGGAATGGTACACGTTTCCTGCTTGAACAGGGGGTTGAACTACAAGATTAGAAGGTCTTCAAAGTCCCTTCCAACTCTATTCTTCCAGGCTCTAGTACAGTGTTTCTCAACCTTGGCGACGTGAAGTCCTGTGGACTTCAACTCCCAGAATCCCCCCGCCAGCATAGCCATGAGCACCCAATAATCAGCTGGCTGGCATGCATGTACAGGCCAGTTTTCGGCACTGCCGTGCACACAAAGGACAGCTGATTGTTGCACACACATGCATGCCAGAAACCTGAAAGACAAACAGCCAAGGCCGTGCGTTGCCAGGCGACATGGCTTCGTGTGGCACTTTGTCATAGGTTTGCCATCACAGTCCTAAGACCTTCAAGTTACCAAGGTTGAAAAACATGGCTGTATGTGACCATTGATTCATCTCCTGTTCAGAAGTGCTCAGAGAGAGTCTATGAAAAGATGAAATCTGACGGCCCAACTATGTTGGCTGGGGACCATGAAGGGCCGGTTCAGTTGGGAGAAGATTAACATAATAACGACGTATTTTCCTTCTCTTATCAAGGGACTTTGTTCCTTGCTTCATATTTTAAATACTTGCCTCAGATTCAGTGCAGAGAGGAGCATGTCGTATATTGAGGTTCTCCTTCCCATCCAACCCATCCAGCCTACGCAGGGGGTTGGACTAGAAGACCTAGAAGACCTACAAGGTCTAGAAGACCTACAAGGTCCCTTCCAACTCTGCTATTGTATTAAAAAAGGATAGGATAGGATAGGATAGGATAGGATACACAATAGCAGTTTAGACTTATATCTCCAATGCAACCTATAACTAAAAAAGAGATAAAACTGTTCCTAACATTAAACTGATCAGTCATTTAAATACTGAAGTAGGATTTTAGCAAGGATTCCTTAAAAACACACACACACACACACACACACACACACACACATACACCCTCCAAATTATGTAACTGTGTTGAGCTAGGGCAATGCAGAAAACTGCGAAGAACAAATACAGTGGCATTTCTGGATTATGTAATCAGTGTTATTTCAGGTGCCCTGTATTTTGAGATATGCTTATAAGGAATTAAAGGTGTATTTGTGCTTGACAACTAGGGGTCCTGATCAACATCTCTCTGACTTGCGTGGTGACCCTCGCATTATTTCTTTTCCTAATGCTGGCTCCAATCCCTCTTATATTCTGAGCTACCGATTACATCAACCAAGCAAACATGTAAATAAATCCCATGATGTAATTTCTTTAGCCTCAGATTTGTGGAGTGAACATTAACAGGGTTAATGAGCTGCTTTCCCCGGCTCTGTGTCATTTTCTTTCCTCAAAAACACTCTGCAAGGAGTTATTTTGAGGGTTTTTCCCCACTCAGAAGTCCTCAGAATCTAGACTAGTCCACACAGACATGCTTAAATGTAGTGGCAGTCTATCTAAACTAGATCTTCTAGATCAGGGGTCTCCAACCTTTGCAACTTTAAGTCTGAAGGACTTCAGCTCCCAGAATTCTCCAGCCAGCTTTGGGCTGTTTAGAGGGGTCTAGGACAATTCGAGGCAGCCAACCCAACATGGCCAACTTGCGTGGCCAACTGACCGTGGCCAACCTGCCATAGACAACTCGCCACGATCAACTCGCCATGGCATAACTCACCATGGAACAAGAGTTAGACTGATATCAAAGAAATAGTAGAATAGAATCATTAAAGAAAGAATGACATGTGAAAGACAAAAATGAAAATCATTGTTGAATTACTTGAAATAATTAAATCGAATTGTTGAATTGTTCCGCAGTGAATTGGCCATAGTGAGTTGTCCCATTCCGTGTTTGGGGTGGGGGGTTTGATCCTCACAAGGATTTCCCCAACCGAGATTTTTGAATTGCGGATGTTATCTTCAAGTGGCCAACTTTGTTGGAAGATTTAAGGCGATGAGGCTTAAGTTACCTTCAAGGCTCCAACTTTGGGGAAGAGACCCCTGAGGTTGGTGCGGGAAGAGTTGGCACATTCCAACGAGGCTCTGCCTAGCTGACTTGCTCCAAGTGATGAGTCCGCCTGGATGAGCAGCAAAAGGTCTCAAAACTAACAAGAAAATAAGTCCAGTTGCCATGGCTCAACCTTCAGACAATTTTACCTGAATAGCTGAGAATCTTCTTTGACCCAAAGCTCTTAACTTCTGCCTCCTGGAATCTTAGCTTTGGTAAGCGATGCAGAGGTTCTGCAGTTGGAGAAAGCCTAAAAATTAAGCAGCAGTCCTCTTCAAAATTCTATTCCAGGAATTGTTCAAAGCCAAATAAAAGGATTTTTTTTTAAATTAAAAAATAGCCAACAATCTTCAAAATGGAAACCTTGGATGATGTCAACCGCTGCTTCTCTGTATCAGGTGTGGGGGACTCATCTGACAGTCATCCCTAGTGCTGGATAGCTTAGAAACGGTTGCCAGGACAACTGGAGAGAGGTAAAGAAGAAAATCTTGTGCTATCCTATGACAGATCACTTGGGAAGCAAGCTCTGGTCTGCTTTTGAAATCTATTCCTTTGCTTCAGTGGCAGAAAGCTATAGTTCAGACTCAGCGGTGGCTCATCAGCCAGAGATATCAGATGAAGCTACTCTTTCGTGGAACTAGCCATGTTTTACAGTTTGCGGACATGGAGGCAAACCAGAGTTTAGAGCTGCTTGTTTGTTTTGCTTTTCCAATCCAGTCCCCTAATGCTTTCTACAATCACTGCATCGCCGTAGCTATATTTAGTTAGTTCAGACTACATAACACATCCATACCTCAGCCTTCTCACATCTGTTGCTCTCCAAAGATGCTGGGATTGTAGCTCCCAGAACTTACAAGCCAGCCTGTTAAGTGTTTGTGGAGTTTTGTGGACTTGACGTTTTCTGACTGGAAGGAAGATAAAAAAGGAATCCTCTCAGATTCGAGTAGTATAGAGAAGTCTACAGAGGGTAGTTAAAAAAAATCAAGATGGCAGCCAATGACCCAGTTGAAGCGCTAACATTTTTACAATGCACGTAAAACAGGACCCAGGCGCCACCCTGGGTCCTGTTGGAGAAGGGCGGGATAAAAATTGAATAAAATAAATAAATAAATAAAAATAAAATACTGCTAGAATGTCAGAACCAAAACCAAAAATAATATGTGGCGATTCTTCCAAACTTAGTTATTTCATTTTTTGACATCTACTGCGTTCCCCCGAAAATAAGACAGCGTCTTATTTTCTTTTGACTCCTGAAATGAGCGCTTGGCCTTATTTTTGGGGAAGTCTTAATATTTTTGAGGTGCAGGAGGTGGCGAGCATGGTTACCTCATGGCTGCTGCTGTGTTGCAATATTTTCAGGGAGGGCTTATTTTAGCGCATGCTCTCAAAAGCCCAACTGGGCTTATTACCCAGGAAGGTCTTATTTTCAGGGAAACAGGGTAGAGACAAAATCTTGCCAGAGTAAGGACTCAACTATCTGCATGTGTGAATCATTCCCTTTTTCTCTCACATATAATATTAGGACTGAAACATATAATATCAGGAGTGTGTTGCCTCTTACCTCTGTGGAATGCATCCCATCCGGGGGGATGGGAACCCATGGGTACCTCTGGGAACCCATGTCCTTTGTGCATTCTCTCACAAAGACTTTTAATTGCACAATTGTGGCCATCTTGAGTGTGGGGGTGCACATCTATGGCCATTCTGAAACAGTTTATAAACTCAAGTAAGTTAAATAAATGTTTATCATGGACAAATCCCAACCCAGGTTAAGAATACTGAGGAATACTGTTGTCAGAATGGTTTTGAAAAGCACCAGGATTGGAAGACAAGTTAAGTGGAGCTAAAACTGTATGTCGAGACTCTAGATGTGGAGACTCTAGAAAGAGTGCAGAGAAGAGCAACCAAGATGATTAGGGGACTGGAGACTAAAACATATGAGGAACAGTTGCAGGAACTGGGTAGGTCTAGTTCAATGAAAAGAAGGACCAGGGGAGACATGATAGCAGTCTTCCAGTATCTCAGGGGTTGCCCCAACGAAGAGGGAGTCAGACTATTCTCCAAAGCACCTGAGGGCAGAACAAGAAGCAATGGGTGGAAACTAATCAAGGAGAGAAGCAACTTAGAACCAGGGAGAAATTTCCTGACAGTGAGAACAATTAACCAGTGGAACAGAAGTTGCCTCCAGAAGTTGGGAATGCCCCAACACTGGAAGTCTTTAAGAAGATGCTGGATAGCCATTTGTCTGAAATGGTATAGGGTTTCCTGCCTAGGCAGGGGGTTGGACTAGAAGACCTCTAAGGTCCCTTCCAACTCTGCTATTGTATTGTATTGTATTATAGCTCATGGAGCTTTGTTTGGGCCGTCTTTGAGTTTAGAAGCTAAGGGAGGTTGGGCCTGGATGAGTAATCAATAGGAGACATCAGACCTGTAGGATAGGTTAAAAAAATACACCCTGAAAGAAGATACGGTAATAGTAAACCAGGTCTGATTTGCTTTCAAGAAAACCGCACGGATGTTTCCATGAAGTAAGCCAGCTCCGTCATTTTACAGCAACTACAAGCCTTACTACAAAGAGCTGTGAGTGACTTCTCTCCCTGTGTGTGCGCCAATTACCCATTTGTTTTAATAACAGGCTTTTTCACCCACCGTTCGCTGGATGCAGAGCTGCTGAGAAGTTAGCATTTTGGAAGAAGGAGAGGAGTAAGCGAGGATTTGTTCATGCAAATTAAGCAATGGGCAGAAATGCTGTGTTTGGAAACTTAGCGAGTCTCCCATCACCCCTCATGCTGGGGTCTCCTTTGTGAGCATACCACACACCGTGTGTTCGCTTTGTTGACTTCTCTCAGATCCTGGAGAAAGGCCGAAGCTGGGACTGACAGGAAGCAACCCAAGTGGTTTAGAGTCTGCCATCCCACTGGCAAAACCAGAGAGTCACCAGTTGTACTGGGGAAGAAGTAGCCACCGTCCAAAGGCTGAGCAGGTAGAGATTAATGGGCATTCGTCTCATCTGTACGTATCCTTCTGCTTTCAGATCCTTGAGGAGACAAAAAGAAGAGAGATGGCAGCGAGAAATAAAAATGCTGACAAACGGAAAGCTAAGATGAACCGTTCTCTGTGAGTATACACAATACTTTTTGCTCTCTTGGCCTTGTTATGAAGCTCAGCTAAAAGATGGCCCACCTTTGGGTTAGACTAGAAGAACAGAGTTGGAAGAGACCTTGGAGGTCTTCTAATCCAACCCCCTGCTTCGGCAGGAAAACCTGCACCACTTCAGACAAATGGCTATCCAACATCTTCTTAAAAACTTCCAGTGTTGGGGCATTCACCACTTCTGAAGGCCAGTTGTTCCACTGATTAATTGTTCTCACTGTCAGGAAATTTCTCCTTAGTTCTAAGTTGCTTCTCTCCTTGATTAGTTTCCATTTGTTGCTTCTTGTCCTGCCCTCAAGGGGCTTTGGAGAATAGCTTGACTCCCTCTTCTTTGGGGCAGCCCCTGAGATATTGGAAGACTGCTCTCATGTCTCCCCTAGTCCTCCTTTTCATTAAACTAGACCTACCCAGTTCCTGCAACTGTTCTGGCCACTCTCCAAGCCTGAGAAATGTCGGCAATTGTGAACTATCTTGAAAGACTGGGGGACGGTGCTTTGTTTCACTGTAAATTAAATAAAAGGGTTTTATTGGGATGAAGACTTGGCTTCGTGCTGCTGGGGAAGCCTACGTGAGAACATTCCCAACAATCCCATGAGCGAGTTAGACTGAGATGGACTGACCTCCCCAAAGCCAGTGAGTGAGCTTTAGGTTCAAGGAAGGGATCGATCTGGTTCTCTCCAGCCATCGTCCAATTCTGAGCCCTGTTCCGTGATTGATTCTCTTCCAGTTTTCCCTGTGGGATTCCCTATAGTCTGAAAGAGAAGGAGCCAGTTGGGGAAAAAACGTTTAACAGATTAACCGAGTTGGAAGGGACCTTGCAGGTCATCTAGTCCAACCCCCTGCCCAAGCAGGAGACCCTACATCTGCCTCTACCTAGGATCAAACTCACAACCTTCTGATTGGGAGGCGAGAGCTCCACCTCTAGGCCACAGCAGAAGGCTTACCTTCTGGCCAAGCCAGTTCTCAAAGTTCAATAAAATTTGAACTTTGCCCCTAAAGGATGAGTCAGGTTGTCTGTTAGATCCCTGACAAGCATCTAGATCAGGGGTCTCCAACCTTTGCAACTTTAAGTCTGAAGGACTTCAGCTCCCAAGAATTCTCCAGCCAGCAAAGCTGGCTGGAGAATTCTGGGAGCTGAAGTCCTTCAGACTTAAAGTTGCAAAGGTTGGAGACCCCTGATCTAGATAACCCACATCCATTTCTCCAGATATTTACTGAACTTGGTTGGGTCTTTTTATGGTTCCTTACAAGCAACCATACTGCTGCACTTGGAGATCAGGGGAAGAGGTCATTAGGACTTTAGGAAAGTTTGCTGGTAACTATTTATAGCCACTAATGACAAAACAGATCTATAGCGATGGGATCAAAATAGTAGACAGCAGGTTATAAATATATGTTTTATCCGTGTTGAATATTCCCTTGTAGACTATTGTGCTAGGATGTAGGGTTTCCTGAAAAAGAGTCTAATTATAGGACATTAGTGCATTAAGAAACCGTTGCTGGTTTTGAGGTAGACATCACTTGCCTTTTTTGAGGGGGAGACAGACAGACTTGTGAATTAAACAGACTTACTTCATAGAATAGATGCAGAATTCTGCAGGCGCAGGAGCGAAGTAAAATCGAATTTGTCTTTATTTGTTTGTGGAGAAAATGTACCCCGTCTTTCAGCCTGTGGTCAGGGACACTGTGCTGCTATGAAATTAGCTCATGCATCAGAACCAACAATAATGAAACAGATTAAGAGAGACATGGAAGGGGGGGAATGGAGCTATTTGAAGTCAATAATTAATTTGATAAATTAAAGTTGACGGTCGCTTACAAGAGCTTGTCAAGTTCTTTTTTTTAATCGTAATTCAAAAAGGTGCTACTGCATTCAAAGGTAAAGGTTCCCCTCGCACCTATGTGCTAGTCATTCCCGACTCTAGGGGGCGGTGCTCATCTCCGTTTCATAGCTGAAGAGCCAGCGCTGTCCGAATGTCTCTGTGGTCATGTGGCTGGCAAGACTAAACGCCAAAGGCGCACGGAATTTATTTATTTATTTTATTAAATTTATACCCCGCCCTTCTCCAAAAGGACCCAGGGCGGCGCACAGGAAAATTTAAAAATACATAACAAAATCAAGTATAAAATTTAAAAACTGATTAAATACCGTCCTGCGCTAAAACCAAATTAAAATCCCAAAATTTAAAAGCTATCTAAAATAGTCAATTGTGGAGGTTACGCTAGGCCGGCTAGATGAAACAAATGTGTCTTTAAACACTGGCAGAAGAGGCGGAGGTTGGAGATGGTGCGAAGTTCAGGGGGGAGGTCGTTCCAAAGGGCAGGGCCCGCCACAGAGAAGGCTCTTCCCCTGGGTGTCGCCGGCACCCTGAGAAGGCCCTCTCTGTGGGAGCGTATCGGTCTGAGGGATGTATGGGGCAGGAGACGGTCTCGCATGTAACTAGGTCCCGAGCCATGGAGCGCTTTAAAGATGGTTGTCAAAACCTTGAAGCGCACCCGGAATGCTGTTGACCTTCCCACCAAAGGTTATCCCTATTTTTTCTACTTGCCTTTTATACATGCTTTCAAACTGCTCAGTTGGCAGAAGCTGGGACAAGTAACAGGAGCTCACTCCATTATGCGGAAAAACAGGCCGTTTTTGGGAGGTCTGCAGAGTGCAAAATCTTTTTTTTTAAAAATTTGCCTCTTCAAAATCTTGGTGCGTCTTATACTCCGAAAAATACGGTAGCTATCTAAGCTTTAGCCTATGTCAGGCTGAAAGAGTTAGAACTTATCATTAAGTTGCAGCTAAGCTCATACACAAGACTCTAAGAAACTTAACGATCAGAACCAAACTCTGCTAGATAAGAGTAAACAGAATTCAAAACGGGTTGGATTTAGGCCACTTGTGGGAATGTTAAGGATTCCAGACTGATTCCTCACTTGACGCCACCTTCATTCCTCTGCCTGGCTAGGAGGAGAGGAGCCATCTGAACTTCAGGAGTCAGAGTGTTCCACAGGGCAGAGGCTGCCACAGAAAAGGCACAACTTCCTAGTTCCCAACCTATGCATTGATTTATTTAAGAAAATGGATGTGACCACCCCACTCACAGTAACGTTGGCCGCCTTAGAAAAATAATGGCAATATTTGGGGGAAGCACACAGCAGCAGCCCTGAGGTGACTACGCTCGCCGCCTCCTGCACCTCAAAAATAATAAGACCTCCCCGAAAATAAGGTCACGTGCTTATTTGGGGAGGACAAAAGAAAATAAGGCCCTGTCTTATTTTTGGGGAAACACAGTAGAATGGTCAGGGGATCAAAAATCCAGGGGCTTAGCAACTTAGCTTAGCAACTGGCATGCATTTATGATGGTGTTCCCCATTTATAATCTTCCCAGTAGGCTTTGCCAAGCAAAGGCAATAAAGAAAACAATATTCCCTTAATGACCGTACAATTCACTTAACATTTGCTGCAGTTTGCTTAACAACCACGATCTAAAGACGTTGTACAATCGAGGGCAACTTAATTCACAACTGCCTAGTTTAGCCTTGGGCATTCCAGTTCGTAACGGTGGTCATAAATCAAGGATTATCTGCGTAGAAATGGGCCATCCGTCCTTTACAACCTGAGCAATTGAACAGATTAACAGAGTCGGAAAGGACCTTATAGGTCATCTAGTCCAGCCCCCCATGCCACCCAAGCAGGAGACCCTACACCAGTGGTTCTCAACCTTCCCAATACCGTGACCCTTTAATACAGTTCCTCATGTTGCGGTGACCCCCAACCATGAAATTGGTGTCTCGGTTCCTAAGACCATTGAAAATATGTGTTTTCTGACAGTCTTAGCCCAGTGGAAGGGTCATTCGACCCCCAAAGGGGTCCTCAACCCACAGGTTGAGAACCACTGCCCTACACCATCCCTGACAAAATGGCACTCCAGTCTCTTCTTGAAAGCTTCCAGGGATGAAGCTCCCACAACTTCCGAAGGCAACTTCTGTTCCGTGGGTTGATTGTTCTCACTGTCAGGAAGTTTCCTCCTTATTTCTAGGTTGAATTCAGAAACATTGAATGCAGTTTTTCCTTTAAGGTAGGGGACAGTGTATTTTAATTAAATTAGGGTTGCAGTGCACCCTTTCATCCTCCTCTGGCAGCTGCACAACCAACCAATTGTAAGCAGCAGGAGGTAGTTTTGCCATTCCTGAAGGACGATATTTCTATTGTGGCTTTGTTATCTCTCTTTCCATCTCTCTGCCATTTGTGCCAGGCCTATTTTGAGGGCAGCCTAAAGAGCAGCTGACTTTTTGCTGTTGACTTCCGGTGTTTTAATTCCCGTCAGCAGACTATTGTCTGTACCAGCTTAAATATTTCTGAGTTATGTAAGACATTGGAAAGCAGGCTTCCTTCTGTTTCAAATGTTGTGATTTTGCTGTTAGATAACAGGAATCTTTTTCTGAAATAATCCTCAGATAACCCAAATGGGAGATGGCGATGCCTGCTCTTTAACTGGTAATCCTTGACTGGCGGCTGCAAGGGGGGACTGGGATTACAATCGCTAAGCAATGCAGTCGTTAAGTGGGTCCACATGGGACCAGACCCAATTTCACAATCTTTTTTTTTAAACCCCATCGTTAAGCCAATGACCATGCCGTTAAGCCAGTGGTGGGTTTCAATTTTTTTTAGAACCTACTCTGTAGGTGTGGCCTATTTTGTGGGCGTGGTTTGGCAGTCATGTGACAGGGTGAGAGTGGCCACCTTTTAAAATGTGGTGAAACTCATTTAACAACGCTCTTGCTTAGCAACCAAAATTTTGGACTCAATTGTGATGATAAATTTTCTTTCTTTCTTTCTTTCTTTCTTTCTTTCTTTCTTTCTTTCTTTCTTTCTTTCTTTCTTTCTTTCTTTCTTTCTTTCTTTCTCTCTCTCTTTCCTTCCCTTCCCTTCCCTTCCCGTTGGGTCACTGGCAGCAGCGGGCCAGATTTACTTCCAGCTACGCCGGTGGAACCCCCTCTCACCGATTCTCTAAATTTCACCAACCGGCTCTCGCGAGTAGGTGCGAGCCTGCAGAAACCCACCACTGCGTTAAGCCCATCTGATTTTCCACAATGGGGGAACGTCACAAATGGTGATCAGCTGATAGCTCCCCTTTAAAAACAAGCCGTATCTAAAGCAATAAATAAATAAATGCAGGTAGTCCTCAGGTTATGACTGTTGAACTATCCTTTGAAGTTAGAACCGCCTTGAAAAAAACATGCTTCATGAGCTGTCCTTAAAGCAGGGGTGTCAAACTGGTGGCGTCACTTGCAGGCCACGCCCACCCCAGCTCCACACCGGGTGGGGGGGAACCATCACGAAACAGTCAGTCACATGACAGTCACATGACACTGCATGTTTGACACCTGTGCCTTAAAGTCATGACTGCTGCCCCCCTACTCACAGGTTGTCTTAACGACGTGGTAATTTGCTTACCGACGGTGATAAAAAGGATTATAAAATTGGGTCTGGTCCCATGAGGAGTTTCTTAATGACTGTATTGCAGTCCCGGTCCCCATTGTAGTCGTAAGTCAAGGACCACCAGTCAAGATGCTAACAGACAGCACTAATCTTCCATTTGAGTCACCTCGCCAGCCTTCACACTGAATATTTAAACTGTTTTAATTGGGTTTTTAAGGGGTTTAGTTTTTAAGGATTTTAGGCTTTTAGCGCAGGGTTATAGTTTGTTTAATTCGATTTTATGTATTTATAATGGGTCTATGTTTATATGCTTTTTAATTTCCTGTGCACCACCTCGAGTCCCTTTGGGGAGATGGAGCGGTCTACAAATTAAACTGATTGATTGATTGAGTTATTTGAGGATTATTTTAGAAAGATTCCTGTTATCTAACAGTAAAATTTGAGCTAATTTGACTCCAGGTAGTAGCTATAAAAAGCATGTCATACTTAAGTTGCCCACCCACCCTCCAAACCATAGTTTGATTAATTGCAGGTTGACTGGGGCTGTCTTCTGACAATTGATTATGTGCCATCAATTGCTATCAACTCCTAATCACCATAATAGAAAGATTTTCTCCATGGCGAGTTTTCTAACGTTAGGCTAAGTTAAAACAAAGCAACTCTATTATGACTTAAGTATCATATAGACAATAAATATTTGTCTTCAAAGCTGGAGAATAAGACCTTAGAGAAGGTCTATTTACACAGCATACATAGCTTATCTGGCCCAAGAAATAATTTTGTTTTACTCAACGAGCCCTTTCCCTATTAGCAACTCTCCCTTTAATTGAATTTAGTATGCCTATGCAGAAGGAATACCTAACCATCAAAATATGTGAGCAGAACATTATTAGAGCTCAGAAAATGAGTTTGGAGAACGTTTATCCAGAATTAACAAAATTTTCATTTAATTGACCCGTTGTTCATCTCACTTAAGCTAGATTTATATAACATGCGAAGATAATCAAACACAGGCCATTTTCTAATTCCGAATATCATGTGAATGCGTCCAGCGCATTTAGTTTGTGGCGAAGATGCTGAGCTTGTCAATCAGAAAGTCGGTGGTTTGGCGGTTCGAATCCCTAGCGCCGCATAATGGAGTGAGCTCCCGTGACTTGTCCCAACTTCTGACAACCTCGCAGTTCGAAAGCATGTAAAAATGCAAACAGAAAAATAGGGACCACCTTTGGTGGGAAGGTAACAGCGTTCTGTGCGCCGTCGGCATTTAGTCATGCTAGCCATATGACCATGGAGATGTCTTCGGACAGCGCTGGCTCTCTTTGGCTTCGAAATGGAGATGAGCACCGCCCTCTAGAGTCGGGAATGACTAGCACATGTGTGCGGAGGGGGGACCTTTACCTTTACCTTATGCAGAAATATTTAGAGAATTAAATTGCACAAGTACATTGCAAGTGTTTATTTATTTATCTGAGTTAGAAACCACCCATCGGCTGACAGAGAGACTCTGGGTGGTGTGCTAGGAATTTATACAGGCTTTTCCGCTTTGACTATCTCTTAAAATAAAGCAGGAAAAATGTAGCCATTTCACAGATGTACAGATTCTTGATAATGTGTGACGTCTCTACATGTTACATACTTTGTGATTGACACGTAACTCTTTGGTAAGTCTAGGTTTGGGATATCCCTCTGTCAAACTACAAAGATTTATGGATCTAAGAGAATATTTGTAGCTCGGGGTTGAATGGTGTGTGTGTGTGAGAGAGAGAGAGAGCTTGGTGGTTTTCTTGCAGATGTCTTATTACCTAGCTAGGTAACATCATCAGTGCTCAAAGGGCGTGGGGTTTGCTCTCTGTTTTCATACAATAGCATTTGCCAGTGTTGTTGGGAATGTTCTTGATGGTTCCTCGATTAGAGGAACAAAACAAAACCCACAATTTGATTAGGCTCCCTTCCAACACTGATGATGTTACCTAGTTGGGTGATGAAATGTCTAGAAGGAAAACCCACCAAGCTCAGAGAGACCAAAGCGCCCCCCCCCCCAATTAAGGATTTATTGCACCAGGTTAGAGGAGAAAGGGGTGGAGAGGAGGAGCAGCCTCCGAGCTTATTAAATAAGAGCTTGTTAAATAAAGGCAGCCTTAAGAACTACCAATAACTTGTCAGTTGATCTATATATCAATGTGGGGGGGGAGTAAGGGTGAACACTGAGCATACGATGATAATTTTGCACAAAGTTCCTGAAAGGGCATCCCTGTCTTCATTTCTCCCTGTGCCTTGTTCTTTCCGAGCCCCTGACAAAAACAGGCCTTTGGCTTGGAGAAAAACAGCCGCCGTCCACGTTACTTAAGAATCGTTTTGACCTATGTCACAATTATGCTTCCATTCAAGACTCCAGACGGAAAGTTAGAAGCCGCCAAGGAACTTTTCATACCACAGTTAAGCACCTGACCCAAGGAGCAAATCAGCCGAATTATTCAAGCGGCAAAGCCGGATTTACGTGGTGGTTTTCTCTCTCTCTCTCTCTCTTTCTTCTCCTTCTCCTTCTCCCCCTTCGGTGACCCTTTCCCACAAGGAAGTTAAGAAGCCTAGAACTCAGCCGCCTGGGCTTGCAAGCTCTCATTCCCGCTCAATGCAGGAGGAGGAGGAGGCGAACAGCAGCTAGGCTCGCCTGGCTCCAAAGATTTTTGGACAGCTGGGCAAAAGAAAGCCGGTGGCCTCGCAAAGCCAAGCCCAAACTTTAAACACCCCCCCTCTACCCCCACCCCTCCATCCCCCCAAAAAAGACCTCTCCGATCTGGAGGATCCCCTCTCCTCGGTCGAGTAATCCAAGGATCCTTCTGCTATGGAGAGAGAGATCCCTGTCTTGCGAATTAGGTGAGAGAGGGAGAAGATGGGAGGGAGGGAGGGGGGGAGGTGTTGCAGAATGCAGCTTGAGAGCGGAGCTGGCCATTGGAGGGGCGGGGGAGGGGAGGGAGGGAGGGGAGGGAGAGGGGGGGAAGGGGTGCTGGTGAGAGCCAGAGAGGGGAGGGGGACATGTCGGCCACTGTGATTGGATTGCAAAAGGTGTGCGGTGAGGTAGATGCGGCTGCTGTGACGCCGGCTGACGCTGCATTGCATCAGCGGTCGGGTCGAGCGGCTCAGAGGGATTGCTGATCCTTACAGGAAGAGAGAGAGAGAGAGAGAGAGAAAGAGAGAGCAGGAACAAGCTTATTTTGGGTTATGCATTAGGGGAGGTGGGGGGAGTTGCAAATAGGAGGACAAGAGGGGAGTCATGTGATCTGGATGTGCTGGGTCACAGCAGCTGAGGCAGGCTGCCAAAGAGCCGGCCCGCCTGCTTGGGTCTCGATTGGCCTCAAGGCAGGGGTGAAAAATTCAGCAGGTTCTGGAGAAGCGGTAGCGGAGATTTTGAGTAGTTCGGAGAACCGGCAAATGCCACCTCTGGCTGGCCCCAGGAGTGGGGAGGGAATGGGGATTTTGCAGTATCCTTCCCCTGGAGTGGGGAGGAGGGAATGAGGATTTTGCAGTATCCTTCCCCTGGAGTGGGGAGGGAATGAGGATTTTGCAGTATCCTTCCCCTGGAGTGAGGAAGGAATGGGGGTTTTGCAGTATCCTTCCCCCAGGAGTGGGGAGGGAATGAGGATTTTGCAGCAACCTTCCCCCAGGACTAGGGAGGGAATGGGGATTTTGCATCACCTTTACCCTGGAGTGAAGAAGGAATGGGGATTTTGCAGTATCCTTCCCCTGGAGTGGGGAGGGAATGGAGATTTTGCAGTATCCTTCCCCTGGAGTGGGGAGGGAATGGAGATTTTGCAGTATCCTTCCCCTGGAGTGGGGAGGGAATGGAGATTTTGCAGTATCCTTCCCCTGGAGTGAGGAAGGAATGGGGATTTTGCAGTATCCTTCCCCTGGAGTGGGGAGGGAATGGAGATTTTGCAGTATCCTTCCCCTGGAGTGGGGAGGGAATGGAGATTTTGCAGTATCCTTCCCCTGGAGTGGGGAGGGAATGGAGATTTTGCAGTATCCTTCCCCTGGAGTGGGGAGGGAATGGAGATTTTGCAGTATCCTTCCTCTGGAGTGGGGAGGGAATGGAGATTTTGCAGTATCCTTCCCCTGCCACACCCACCAAGCCATGCCCACAGAACCGGTAGTAAAAAAATTGCATTTCACCACTGCCTTAAGAGCTTTAGGGATGGCTGAAAATTTTGGGATTTTCTGTGCTGAGATTGCAAAGAGGAGGGATGATGTGGGTCGGGATGAGAACACGGCAAAGTTAACCATGACATGGGTTGTGGGGGGGGGGGGGCTCAGAAGAAAGCAACTGGCAGGGCTGCATGGTAGTTGATGCAAGAGTGATGGGTCAGTTGCAGGAAAGCAAGGGGCTTTATAGTCCTACAGGAGGGGTCTCCAACCTTTGCAACTTTAAGCCTGGCAACGTCAACTTCTGGGAGTTGAAGTCTGCCAGGCTTAAAGCTTTTCTGGCTGGGGAATTCTGGGAGTTGAAGTCCTCCAGGCTTAAAATTGCTTTGCTGGCTGGAGAATTCTGGGAGTTGAAGTCCTGCAGGCTTAAAATTGCTGGCTGGAGAATTCTGGGAGTTGAAGTCCTACAGTTGCCAAGGTTGGAGAGTCTACAGAAGCCCCGTGGATCGCAGAGAGGAGCCGCGGCTTTAGAAAGAGGTTCCAGATGGACAGGATCTGTCAGCGGAGACCCCTTAAGGATTGCTCCCAGCGAGGGTGACCCCAGCTGCTTTTGCACAAGAGCCCCTGGCTAAATTAGCCTCCTCGGGGTTTAGTGCCAGGGATGGTTCTGGTCTGACTCCTTCCTTTGGGATGGAACGAACCATTTTCCCAAAGGAATTCCGCAGGGCGTTTTTTGTTTTTGTTTTGATAACTCGATCAGATCCTCGGGACAAGGAACTTGGTCCAAACGTCCTCGGCTTTTCTTCAGGAGAGTCAGACTGCAAGGCTGACACGGCTTATGTAACTGTCGGCACGCGCTATTTGCTGTTGTTGTTGTTTTTAACTGGGTGACTTTTGTTCCTGCCAGAGAGGAGCGAGTGCCGTTCCAAGATGTTACTCAGGATTTCATTTATTTATTTCGGGCAGAGGGTTAGACAGTCCGGGGGCTTTCTTCATCTATTCGAAAATATGGGCAGCCAATAGCCCAGAGGTTGGCAACCTTAAACACTCAAAGACCTTCCAGTCCTAACCGGAAGGCCCCCATTCAATTCCAGAGGCGACCGGAAATTCGGCTCCTCCCACCATAGAGTCTCCTCCTAGTGCGGCATCCTTTTTCCTCTGCCAAACAGAAATCCGGTTCCCCCACCATAGAGTCTCCTCCTAGCGTGGCGTCCTTTTTCCTCTGCCAAACAGAAATCCGGTTCCCCCACCATAGAGTCTCCTCCTAGCGTGGCGTCCTTTTTCCTCTGCCAAACAGAAATCCGGTTCCCCCACCATAGAGTCTCCTCCTAGCGTGGCGTCCTTTTTCCTCTGCCAAACAGAAATCCGAGAATTACCTGTAGTTGCAGCTGAGCCCACCTGCTAGAATGAGGGCTTAAAGCCTTGCCTTTCCCAAGGCTTCCTGGATGGAAACAGAGGGACAATTAGCCCCTTCAGTGTCCTTAAAAAAAAGGGGTGGGTGGGATACGGTGGCTCAGCGGCGTGTCGATCAGAAAGGTCAGCAGTTCTGTGGTTCGAATCCCTAGTGCTGCAATGGAGTGAGCTCCCGTGACTTGTCCCAGCTTCTGCCAACCTAGCAGTTTAAAAGCGTGTAAAAAATGCAGGTAGAGAAATAGGAACCATCTTTGGTGGGAAGGGAACAGCGTTCGGGGCACCTTTGGCGTTTAGTCATGCCGGCCACATGACCACGGAGACGTCTTCGGACAGCGCTGGCTCTTCGGCTTTGAAACGGAGATGAGCATCGCCCCCTAGAGTCAGGAACGACTAGCAAGCATGTGCTTTTTTTTTTTTAACCTTCACCTATTTAGTGTCCTTTTAAAAAAGCCACTCCCCCCACATCCTCCAGGTAAAACCACCTTTGGAAAGATCCCTCCAACCTGCCCGACCCCCGGGAGCGTTGATGCTTATCGGAATCTTCCGCGGAGAAGCATCCGGACCCGGCTTCACTCGCTCTGCGCCCCCCCCGCCCGTCCCTTCCAATCCACTTTCCCTTGGCTTTGCTCGCTCTCAGCCAATCGGCAGCCGCCGGGGGTTGGTGGTGGGGGGGGGGGGGAGAGAATGCAAGGCGGAGCTTTTACCACTGCGCTCCTGGGTGTTCCTCCTCCCACCAATCCCCCTCCTCCATCCCTCCTCCTCCTCCTCCTTTTTCTTTTTTTTTGTGAATGAAAATAAGCCCAGGGCGCGTCCCAGGCGAGGACTGCAGCTTGCGCCCGCCCGCCCGCCGCTCAGTTGCTCCGCAACTCCGGACCAGGGAGGGAGAGGAGAGGAGACGCCTCGCTGGGTCAGGAAAGGAAGATTTGGAAGAGAGACCGAGCGAGAGAGAGAGAGAGAAGCCAAGCTGGGGTAAAGGAGGGGTGGGAGCGGTTGAAGCCAGGCGGAGCGGAGGAGCCCAGCATCCCCGCGTGCCCGGCGGCGGAGATGCTGCCCGGCGGCGGAGCTTGGCAAAGGGCGCCTCCGACCTCTCCCAAGCCGGCGGGGAAGCGGATCCCCCAGCAGCATCTGAGCCGGGGAGTCTGAGCCTCCCCGCAGCGGAGAAGCAGAAGGAGAAAAAGGAGGAGGAGGAGAGGAAGAGGAGGCCGAGCCCCGCGCTCGGGGTCGCCAGCAGCACCACCATGTCTCCAGGGAAGAGCTGGGCTCGTCTTCCCGCCGCCAATTGCCCCTTCAGATGTGTCGGTGTAAGTAAAGGCTCGAACCGGAGAGCCGAGCCGAGCCATTCCGCTTTAGCTGGAGTACTGGAAGGGAAGGTTGATTGACAGGCCATGGGGGGGGGGGGGAGAGAGAGAGAGAGAGAGAGAGAGAGCAGCAAAAGGACAGGATGGGGGGAGGGCTGGGGGGGCTGGGAAGGCTCCCTTTGGAGCCCAGCCCTGTCACTCTATGCGCGCCCCCGCGCGCGTCCTGGCGCCACTCGGTGCCAGCTCCGTTTTTTCCTGCCCTCCGGCGCCCCGCACTGCTGGAGTGGAACGGTCCTCTCGGGGGTGGGGAGGAGGAGGAGGGGGGGAGAGGGAAGGGAAGGGAGACGCTGCCCTTTGAGCGCTCCCGTGATTGGCACGCACCCGCCGAGTGCGGCGGGCACGCTGGCATGTCTGTGCACTTAGATACCCCCAAAGGGGGGAAGAGATCGGCGTCCTGGGGATGTGGGGAGGGGGGAGAGCGTGGTGGTGGAGGAAGGGGACGCGGGGTGGTGAAAGTTGTTTACAAAAGCAGGCGAGGGTCCCCCGCACCCGAGGTGCATCTCCGGACAATCGTTGGAAGAAAGAAAGATAGAAAGAAGGGAGGAGGGAGGCAGGGAGGGAGGGAGGGAGCGAGGTAGATGAATGGAAAGAAAGAAAGAAACATGGAAGGAAAGAAAGAAGGAAAGAAGGAAAGAAGGATGGAAGAAGGAAAGAGAAGGATGGAAGGAAGGAAGTATGGAAGGAAAGAAAGAAAGAAAGTAAGAAAGGTGGAAGGAAAGAAAGAAAGAAGAATGGAAGGAAAGAAAGAAAGTAAGAAAGGTGGAAGGAAAGAAAGAAGGATGGAAGGAAAGAAAGAAGGATGGAAGGAAAGAAAGAAAGAAGGATGGAAGGAAAGAAAGAAAGTAAGAAAGATGGAAGGAAAGAAAGAAAGACGGATGGATGGAAGGAAGGAAAGAAAAGGATGAATGGATGGAAGGAAAGAAAGAAGGAAGGAAGGAAGGAAGGAAGGAAGGAAGGAAGGAAGGAAGAAGAGCTTGTGTTTCACCAGGGCAGTTTTTTTTCTTTGCCCTGGAGGTTGGGGGTGGTGGTGGATCTGGTCTGAATTAGGTGCCACCTCCAGATTGCAAGTTTGTGGCACTTGGTGTGGTGGAAGAAATGTGCAGGACACTTCGAGAGCCGTGTGTGTGTGTGTGTGTGTGTGTGTGTGTGTGTGTGTGTACGTGCGTTTCGGCTTGTTTTGCAAAACGGCTTGCTTTATCCCCCCCCTCCCCCCCCCCCCCCCCCCCCCCAGTCTGCGTGGTGCTGGTGGTTATCATAATAATCAAGCCAAGCGTTGGCCAGGAATTGTGCAGATTTCTTTGGCCCCGGTTTCTTCCTTGCAACCTGGGTGGGATGTTCCCAACATGAGATGCTCGCCCCATCGACAGACGATGCCCTTTAGGGGAAAAATCCAGATCCTGTTCGGGCTCAGCGGTGTTCTGACTAGTTCTTAACCCAAAATTGTTATGGGGGGTGGGTGGGAGAGAAATATATACATTTCTTTTTAAATAATAAATTCCTGTAAAATGATGGGAGGGGATTTTTTTTTTTTAGCTCTTCCCGTTGCTAGGAAACGGGTTAGGCTCCCCTGGTGATTCTCCGGTCTCCTTGGCAACAGAAGACTGGGGCAGCTTGCGGGAACAGGGGGACTTTTCCCTTTAAGAGATAGCAGAGGCAGATTGGAGGGCTGGGATTCTAGTAAGCAGAGCGCAGGGAGGACGTCACCCAGGGAAGCGGGGAGTGACGGGCAGGGACAGATGCTGCAATTACAGGGAAGGCGAGAACAAGAGCAACGAGAAGCAAACTTGAGTTTGAAAAGGAGAAGGGCTAAGGCAAGGTGGGGGGGTGGAGAGGGGGGAGAATTGGAGCATCTGAGTGTCATGTTGACAGATCCTGGAGAACAAAAGCAGATCAGGAATTGGCTGCCCTGGGACAAAAGAGCTACTAAAATATTTATTTATTTATTTATTATTCGAATTTATAAGCCGCACCCATCTCACCACATAGGGACTCGGGGCGGCGCACAGGGAATATAAAATATAAATATACAAATATACAAATATACAAAAACAAAACATTCTTAAAACTCAATTAAATTAAACCCACCCTGCGCTAAAACCCATATTAAAACCCCAGAATTAAAACTTTGGTCAACTAAAAGCAGTACAGTGTCGAGTAAAATCATGCCAGGCCGGCTTGTTGGAAGAAGTGCGTTTTTAACCGCTGGCGGAACAGGCGGAGGTCCGAGATGACACGGAGTTCGGGGGGGTAGAGCGTTCCAGAGGGTTGGGCCCATCACAGAGAAGGCTCTTCCCCTGGGCGTCGCCAACCGGCATTGCCCGGTTGACGGCACCCGGAGCAGACCCTCTCTGTGAGAGCGTATTGGTCGTAGGGAAAATAGACACTCAATGGGGTCGAAAAGGAAGAGCAGAAGGATGGCTTGGCTTATCTGCCCTCTCTCTGCAATCCAGAGAGGTTTGTGCTAAGAAAGAATATCTGATGAACAGCTGCAGGGAGGGGAACGGCCCAGAGGTGGTAGCTTCGGTCTGTGCCTTGAATGGATTGTTTCTTTTTAAGGATAGCACGTGGCTCCCATTGAGCCAGTCTTCTGTGGCTGCTGGGATTTTGTCTTCCTTTTGTTTTCTTTCCGGCAACCGAAATAGAGTAACAGAGCTGGAAGGGATCTTGGAGGTCCTCTAGTCCAGGGGTCCCCAACCTTTGCAACTTTAAGTCTGAAGGATTTCAGCTCCCAGACTTCTCCAGCCAGCAAAGCTGGCTGGAGAAATCTGGGAGCTGAAGTCCTTCAGACTTAAAGTTGCAAAGGTTGGGGACCCCTGCTCTAGTCCAACCCACCCACCCCGTCCAAGCAGGAGACCCCTATACCATTTCAGTCAAACGGCTGTCCAGTTTTCTAACTTAAAGGCCTCCAGTGATAGGAGCAGCCACAAACTTCTGAAGCGGCGGCTTTAATTGTCCTCGCTGTTAGGAAATTTCTCCTAAGTTCTAAGTTGCTTCTCTCCTTGATTAGTTTCCACCCGTTGCTTCTTGCCCTGCCCTCGGGGGCTTTGGAGAATAGCTTGACCCTCTCTTGCTTCCATCCCCGGTTGCCCCTGCTTCTTGTACCTTTGGAGGGAGTTCTCCTTAACTCTTGCAACCCCGTGTAACGATTTCCAAAGAGGAATTACAAACTCGGTGCTGTTACTTTGGTCAAATGGGCTTGGAGCTTTCCTTTAGCTTTGGTGCTCAGAAAGGAAAGTTTGGAGCAAAAAGTCTACCAAGGGATTTGGACAGATGCAAGCATCCACTGTGCCACTATGAAATCACGATAACCTGTTATGCAAAGATTTCAGGCTGAATTCATCCCCTAGATATGAATTACTTGTGGGCTCCCTCCCTCCCTCTTTTGTTGCCTTTGAACCTGTCTTGATTCCTTGGTGCCCACCTGGACAAGTCCCTGCACTTTCCTTGGCAAGGTTTTAGTAAGGGGTTTGCCATTGCCTCCTTCCCAGGGCAGAGAGAGAGAGTGAAGGTTATCCAGCTGGGTTTGTACCGAAGGTGGGACTGGAACTCACCATTCCCAATTCCTAGCTTGATGCTTTAACCACTACACCAAACTGGTGATTGCTTGTTTACTGCCCCTGAATTAATGCTGAATGCAAGCAAATAGTTCTTAATAGTCTCTCTATTGTCTGCTGTGTATTTACTCAGGATTATAGGCATGCCGTTGTAACTTCCCCTATTTTATCCTCAGAATAGATCTGAGAGGTAGAGCAAGTTGGATTGTCTCAGGTCACACAACTTGGCTTTTTCAGTTCTGGCTTAGTATATTGTGTGAACCCATCCATGGTGGGGTTAGATATGATGCTTTACAGACTGCGGTTTATTCAATACACAATGGTTACATAAACTATACTTTAAGTAGTATGCACTGTGTGAATCATGTCGCCTAGTACAATAGCCTACAATTACCTTGCAACCTTTTGGGGCTCAGTGGGAATTTAAACTTGGTTTTCAATAGTTCTACTTCTACATATTAAATTGTACTTTCTACTGAGCATTAGCATTATACTTACTCCCTCATCCTCCCCACTCCTGGGGAAGGGTGGTTGTGCAAATCAGTGTGAAATCCTATAGAAATATGTTTAAATTGCTTTGGGACAACGCTACCTGCTAAGGTGAGACGCATGCTATATATATATATATATATGGATGACAGTTTGTCTCCTCCCTTAAAGGGGCCCATAACAGGAGTTGTGAAAATATTCTCATATATATATATATATATATATATATATATATATATATATATATATATATATATATATATATAGAGAGAGAGAGAGAGAGAGAGAGAGAGAGAGAGAGAGAGAGAGAGAGAGAGAGAGGGAGGGAGGGAGGGAGGGAGGGAGGGAGGGAGGGAGGGAGGGAGGGAGGGAGGGAGGGAGAGAGGGAGAGAGGGAGAGAGGGAGAGAGAGAGCAGCTGATGCAATAAGGGAAACCGGCTTGGCTTAAGTGCTAGGCTCCTTGCCTGGCATGCAACACAGCCCCGGTTCGAATCCCAGTAAAGGGTATGGCCAACTGATGAGAGCTAATAATCTCGAAATAGATCTATCCTGGTCTCTCTCTAATTTAATTTATTGATCAGCTCATAAAACTAACACACACACACACACACACACATATATATAATTGTTTCACAACAATTACAGCCCCAATTAAGGGAGGAGACATACTGTTTCCTTTTCTGACTTTCGGCTCATCATCAGAGACCATCTAGACAGAAAGCCATGAGTTCCATTGTGTGATTTTTTAAATATGTGTGTTAGTTGATCAGCTCATAATACTAACACACACACACACACACACACACACACATATATATATATATATATGTATTATATACATATATTTTCCCATGCTATATACACGGGAAAACACCCGAAGACAGCAATACCAGCATACCTACACCAGTGAAAATCTACGAAAGCATATATATAAGCATATATATACATAAGAAAGAAACTTGTTATTCTTATCAACTCTTCTGGAGGTCAGTGTCGTGTATTGGGAACAATAAAGAAGAAAGTTAATAATACACCTCCCACCCACCCCTCAAATAGTGTGTGGTCTTATTTTTATCACAAAAACCATTTTTATAAAATCAGTGGATACCTGACACTTTAGATCTATTTTGGGATGAATGAATCACACTCACCTTTTCAAAACCCGTGCGCTGAGAAACTGAAGGTGTTTCCGCCCGCCCTTGTGTAATTCTTTTATTTTGCTTTTCTTTTATCCACTGGATACATTTTCTAACGATAAAGAGGTTTATTATTTTAGACCACCATCGTAATGGGCGTCTTTGCCACCTGCATCCGTCATTGCACATTTATTTAAATGTCTTTCACCAAATGTGCCCTTTTGCTATGAAAAAAACACTCAAGTCTGTATTACTTTGTTCCCGCGAACATTCGATGTTATACAATCACCAACCTCCATGAGTAGCACTGCCTGAGCATAGTTTAATCTCCCTGCTGATAAACTGCGTGACTTCGGTGGATTTGCATAACATGGTTAATTGGGTTATCGAATGGACCCTTTTTTTGTTTATGATTTAAAAAAACCCAATTTTGAATTGGAAATCGGTTGAGTTCATAAACTTGTTGAGTTCCGCCAACAAGCCCTTTGCTCACCATGTCAAATGAAGCAATGGGTGGAAACTAATCAAGGAGAGAAGCAACTGAGAATTAAGGAGAAATTTCCTGACATTTAGAACAATTAATCAGTTGGAACAACTTGCTTCCAGAAGTTGTGAATGCCCCAACATTGGACGTTTTTAAGAAGAGGTTGGATAACCATTTGTCTGAAACGGTGTAGGGCTTCCTGCCTAAGCAGGGGGTTGGACTAGAAGACCTCCAAGGTCCCTTCCAACTCTGTTATTCTATTCTAAATGTTTAGCCACATCAAATGCGCCCTTGTTTTCCGCAGCCTTTTTCTAACTGCACGGTTCTTCCCATTCAGGTGCCAGTTGCGACACTCATATCATAAATGTTCCTACCGAGAAAAACAAGAGCGTGGTATTTTTTTTTTTTTTAAACCCAAGCAGGGAGCCAGGCCTTTGTTTTATTCCGACTCAGCAGCAAACGCTGTAAATTCCATTATCCCGAGTATCAGTGGTTCCTTTTTGCTAAACAAGCAGCCTTGAAGCCTGCATTACAGCTTCTTTAATTATTAAGTCCAGAGGCTGCTAGTGGGATGCATTTGGATGGGTGTATATGAGAAGAGAGGAGGGAAGGAAGATGGGGCTGGGAGTGGGGTAGAGAGTAGGAAGCCGTGGGGCAGAGGAATGGCGTTCTGACCAAGGCTTCCCAAGAGCATGAAGCAAACTCCTTGTCCCGACAAAAAACCCCTTTTTATTAATTCACTGTGAATTCTGCTCATTCACATCCAGCAAAGTCTTTCAAGGGTGGATTTATAGTCACAGATCTTATCTGGCTTGGAGAGTTGCCAGGCCGGTGTCTGCAGAACTTGGCCAGGAGTCTCGGAGAGTCAGGAACGAATTAAGCAAACTCATGGTCTCCTGAAAACTCCACTCCCCTTTCGCTCCTCTTTTATTTCCTCTGGGAGGGGCCATTCATCGTCCACCTGTGGCCTTACTCCCAAGTCGACCCCTGTTCTTCAGCTGTTCCCTTCGCCTGGAAACTCTGGGCATGCGCACACTGGCAACAGGCTCCAGCTGTTCCTCTGCCTTACTGATGTCTGACTCCGAAGGCAGCTGATAACTGGCATACGGCTCTGGCCCCCTCTCTGCCTCCGACACAGAGCGCTCCTCAGAAGAGACAATCACTTGTCTGAAATAGTGTAGTTTCTCCAGCTTGAGTAGGGGGCTGGACTAGAGGACCTCCAAGGTCCCTTCCAGGACATTTATCCTATTCTATTCTACTAATATTGATTGCTTCCATTGTGGGGTGGCTTGTGGAAGTCATTCTGGAGCTCCAACTGAAAAGAAAGAACACCCTCTCTGATGCACCTTTTCTCTTCTCTTTCCTCTCTCTCTCTCTCTCGATGCAGGTCCCAATTAATGGATTCTGACATGGATTATGAAAGGCCAAACGTAGAAACCATCAAGTGTGTTGTGGTTGGGGACAACGCCGTGGGCAAGACTCGGCTCATTTGTGCCCGCGCATGTAACGCCACCTTGACTCAGTATCAGCTCCTTGCTACCCACGTGCCCACCGTCTGGGCCATTGATCAGTACCGGGTTTGCCAAGAGGTGAGTGGTGTTTTCACTGATGGGCAGATCCAGGGGGAAGTGATTGCGTAAAATCTCTTTGAGACTCTAAAGAGCGCTGCGGTTGAGCTGCATTTTAAATGTAATTTGGCTTATGCAACTCCCCGAATCTCGACTTTAAAATTCATTGTCACGGCAAACTCTTACAAAAGTATATTTATTTGTTTGTTTGTTTGTTTACTTATTATTTGTCAACAAGTACAAGGAAACAATTACGAAAACACATGAAAAAATGGCACAAATAAATGGATATAAATAAGCAAAACATAGCCATAAACACATCAAAAGAGTACATATCAATGGGGACAGTAGGACAGGGATGGTAGGCATCCTGGTCTGCTTATGCACGCCCCATTAGGGACCTCTTAAGAAGTGTGTAAGGTCCACGGTAGACAGCTTAAGGTAAAAGGTATGGAGGTTAGAGGAACTAACAACAGGATCGGGTAGGGTGTTTCATATATTTACTCCTCTATGGCTGAAATCGTTTTTTCCTGCATGCAAAATTAGAGCGGATTGCATTTAGTTTGTATCTATGGATAGCCCTTGTGTTATTGCAGTCAAAGTGAAAGTAGTCATTAATAGGTAGGATGTTATGGCAGATTGTCTTGTGCACTAAGCTCAGGTAGGAATGCAGATGGTGTAGTTCAAAATGAAGGCACTATATTTTGTGTGTGTGTATGTTTGTGTGTAAAACAATAAAAGAGATGTGCAGATTTTTGGAAAACAAATTGCACACTTGAAAAAAAAAGAAACTCTTTTTATTGTGGCCTCTTGGCCTCCGGCCCCTCTAGCAACTGAATCAGAGGAAGAGGAGGAGGGGGAGGAGGAGGGGGAGGCGGCAGCATGGGAGTCAGGGTCAGCATCAGGGCAACCTGGGACCTCCGAGGGGGAAGAGAGCTGGCAGACAGAGTGAGACAGAGAGACGGAGGGAGGGAGGTGTGTTTTGGGGTAAAACTGCTGCACATGCGTGCGTAGTTTTACCAAAACTTACCTTCCACGTTACTTCTTGGGGAGTAACACACCTGAGGCGTGGCAATCCGTGCTGCCCTGCTAATCAGCTGAGAGGATATAGGCAGGTAAAGCACCAAGTCAGGCAGGCGGGCCATCCTGATTGTCGAAGCGAACCGGATCGCTTTTCAGCTGATCGTGGGAGGAAGTGGTTCGCCTGAACCGCTCCAAACCAGCTGAATCTCACCCTTGCTTCAGCCCCCGCACTACACTGGCTCTCTCATCGTCCCTTTGGTCTGAAGATAACCTTTCTAAAAAAATTTCTCCCAGGTACTGGAACGTTCCCGAGATGTTGTAGACGATGTTAGCGTTTCCTTAAGGCTGTGGGATACCTTCGGGGACCACCACAAAGACAGGCGCTTCGCTTATGGAAGGTAGGTCCTGAAAAGCGGAACACGGAACTTCCGTTAACATTTTTTATAATGATGTTATAAAACCCAGCCGCCAGGATAGCGGAGCATTTGCTACACTTTCCTAAGAGTTGTGCTACTCTCTCCGCCGCTCACTCGGCCCGGTTACTATCAAGCACCGGTCAGCGGCCCGGGGGTTGGGGACCCCTGTAATAAAGTATTATAAAATACAAAATACAAAGTAAAAAGAAAAAGAGTGGGGGAGGAGAGGGGAAAGAGAAGTGAAGAAATCTAAGCAAGAAAAAGAATCTATCCTGAGAGCGGATATTAGAACCCAAAAACATAACTTTTTCATCGTACAGAGAGGTCCACTGAGAAATTCAGAGTTGCAGGAAATAGTGGTGGCCAGTAGCAAGGCCTTTTGGAAGTCAGAAGTCCCCATGTCTGGAAGATACAGGTGGAGAAAATGGTCTTCCTCTTCTCACTGTTGCTCCCTCTAAGCCCACCTCTCAAGATTTCAAAGGGCATTTTGCCGATTATTATACTAATTCCAGGACGCAATGCCTCAGTGGCTAAGACCCTGAGCTTATCCATCAGAAACCTCAGCAATTCGGTGGTTCGAATCCCTACCTCTGCATAATGGAGTGAGCTCCAATTACTTGTCCCAGCTTCTGCCAACCTAGCAGTTCGAAAGCACGTAAAAATGCAAGTAGAAAAATAGGAACCACCTTTGGTGGGAAGGGAACAGCGTTCCATGCGCCTTGGGCATTGAGTCACGCAGGCCACATAACCACAGAGACGTCTCTGGACAGCGCTGGCTCTTCGGCTTTGAAACGGAGATGAGCAGCGCCCCCCTAGAGTCGGGAACAACTAGTACATATGTGCGAGGGGAACCTTTACCTTTACCTATACTGATTCCAATAGTATTACTAAGGCAAGGAAAGTAAGGAGACCTCTACAAAAAGCAATCTGGGTTGGTTCCAGGATGTGGGTTAAATCTGCACACTTACTACCACCCATATGTTGTGAGAGGGTCATCAGAAGGCCATCCTCCAGGGCAAACTCTTACACGGTCCTTGGTCATTGATTCCCGCTTCTTTTCTTCCCACAGGTCTGACGTCGTAGTATTATGTTTCTCCATTGCTAATCCCAACTCCCTCCACCATGTGAAGACCATGTGGTACCCTGAGATTAAGCACTTCTGTCCCAGGGCACCTGTCATCTTGGTAGGCTGCCAGCTCGACCTTCGCTATGCTGACCTAGAAGCCGTGAACCGAGCCAGGAGACCTTTAGCCAGGTAAGACATTGGGTTTCGTTTTTCTTCCTTGGGCGGGAGAAGCTCACAGGGTAGTCCTTGACTTATAACCGTTTGACGTTATGACAGACAGCCCAAAGCGTACTTACCTACGGTCTGTTTCCAAAGATATGACACTCGCGCTTCTTCTCTACGGTTATGTGTTCACATGTTGGACGAGTAAAGTAGAGTAGAGTAGAGTAGAGTAGAGTAGAGATAGAGTAGAGTAGAGTAGAGTAGAGTAAAGTAGAGTAGGTAGTAGAGTAGAGTAGAGTAGAGTAGAGTAGAGTAGAATAGAATAATATATGGTATGGAATGGAATAGAATGGAATGTAATATAGGATAGAATATAGGATAGAATATGGAATAGAATAGAAACAGAACAGAACAGAACAGAACAGAGTATAAAATAGAATAGAACAGAACAGAACAGAATACAGGATAGAATATACAATATAGAATAGAATACAATGGAAGAGAACAAACAGAACAGAATATAGAATATAGAATATAGAATATAGAATATAGAATATAGAATATAGAATATAGAATATAGAATATAGAATATAGAATATAGAATATAACAGAACAGAATACAGGATAGAATATACAATATAGAATAGAATACAATGGAAGAGAACAAACAGAACAGAATATAGAATATAGAATATAGAATATAGAATATAGAATATAACAGAACAGAATATAGGATAGAATATACAATATAGAATAGAATACAATGGAAGAGAACAAACAGAACAGAATATAGGATAGAATATAGAATATAACAGAACAGAATACAGGATAGAATATACAATATAGAATAGAACACAATAGAACAGAACAGAACAAAACAGAGTATAAAATAGAATAGAACAGAACAGAACAGAATACAGGATAGAATATACAATATAGAATAGAATACAATGGAAGAGAACAAACAGAACAGAATATAGAATATAGAATATAACAGAACAGAATATAGGATAGAATATACAATATAGAATAGAATACAATAGAACAGAACAGGACTTTAGGACTCTTTGGAGTAGCATCCCCAGGGTCACGTGATCAAAACTGAGACCCTGGGCAACGGATTCCTATTTATGACGGTTGCAACATCCAGGAGTCACGTGCGACCAGCTTAATCAACTGCAGTGATTTGTTTAACAACGGTGGCCAAAAAGTTCATAAAATGGGATGAAACTCACTGTACATCCGTCTCACTTAGCGACGGAAATTTTGAGCGCCACTGGGGATCGTAAGTCAAGGACTACCAGTAGTTCTTCAAACTTTCTGTAACAAAACTCATTCTTAGTCTTACTGACGACTTAACATTAGTCTGACCTGTAATTCTTTGGCTGATCACCTCCATAGCTGTATGGTTTTGGGGATGAATTGCTATTTTCCCAGTTAGAGAATCTCCCTTTCAATTCTGGATTTTGGTTTCCCAGCTAACATCAGGCCTGCGTCTGTTTCCTTTTTCTTCCAGGCCAATCAAACCAAATGAAATTCTGGCCCCGGAGAAGGGACGAGAGGTCGCCAAAGAGCTGGGCATCCCTTACTACGAGACCAGCGTAGTAGCTCAATTTGGCATCAAGGATGTCTTCGACAATGCCATCCGAGCTGCCCTCATCTCTCGGCGGCACCTCCAGTTCTGGAAATCCCACCTCCGTAACGTCCAAAGGCCCTTGCTCCAGGCCCCCTTCTTGCCCCCCAAGCCCCCTCCCCCCATCATCGTCGTCCCCGACCCTCCTTCCAACAACGAAGAGAGACCGACCCATCTGCTGGAAGATCCTTTGTGTGCGGACGTTATCCTGGTGCTCCAAGAGAAGATCAAAATCTACGCGCACAAGATCTACCTCTCCACCGCCTCCTCCAAGTTCTACGACCTGTTCCTGATGGACCTGGACGAGGAGGGCCGCGAGGGGATGGCGGGAAGCAGCATCAGGATGAGTGCGGCGGAGCGGGCGGCTCCTCAGGAGCGGCATCACCACGGCCGGGAATTCCTCTTGAGGGCCGCGAGTTTCGACATCTGCGAGAGTACTGAAGAAGCTGGCTCCGGCCAGCAAAAACCGTGCCTTAGAGCCTCCACCAGCGATGGAATTTTGCGGGGCAAGAACTACGGGGAACGAGGGCTAAAGCGGGGCAGAATCCTCTCCTCATGGAGCCGTGCCTTTGTCAGCATCCAGGAGGAGATGGCGGATGACCCCGTGACCTACAAACCCCGGCTGATGGTGGTGGTGAAGATGGATCCCTCCATCCAGCTGGGACCCTTCAGGGCTGTGCTCAAATATCTCTACACGGGGGAGCTGGACGAGAACGAGCGGGATCTCATGCACATCGCCCACATTGCCGAACTGCTCGAAGTCTTCGACCTCAGGATGATGGTGGCGAACATCCTCAACAACGAGGCGTTCATGAACCAGGAGATCACCAAAGCCTTCCACGTCAGGAGAACCAACCGGGTGAAAGAATGTCTGGCCAAGGGGACTTTCTCTGGTAGGTTGGGAAGCGGGATTTGCCGTAAAGCCAAGAGTCTCAATTCAACGGAGACGTAGTTTTGAGCTCCCAATAGGACAGCCAACTGACGAATGAAGGCAAATATACATGTCCCAGGACAATGTTGCAGGATCCAATCTAAGCTGGTTGCCAGGACCAAAGTTTTATTCTTCTAGGTTTGGTTGCTCATGCTGGACCCCATTCTCGGGGAACCTCTATCTGTCTCGCACTCTCCCTCTAGCTCCCTATCTCTCTCTCCCTTTCCCTCCCTCTCTCCCTTTCTTCCTCCCCCTCCCTCTCTCTCCCTCTCCCTCTCTTCTCTCCCCACCTTCTCTCTCTTCCTCTCCCTCCCTCCCTCTCCCTCCCTCTCTTTCTGCCTCCTTCTCTCTCCCCCTCCCTTCCTTTCTCTCTCTCCCTCTTTTTCTCCCTCTCTCTCCCTCTCTCCACCTCCCTCTCTCTTCCTCTTCCTTTCTTCCCTCTGCTTCTCTCCCCTCCCTCCTTCTGTATCCCTCCCTCTCTTCCCCTCCCTCTCCTTCTTCCTCACCCTCTCTCTCTTCCTCTCTCTCCCCCTCCCTCTCTCTTCCCCCCTCTCCTCCCTCCCTCCCGCCATCCATAATGTGTGCAGTGGGCCGTTCTAAGCATTGTATTTATATGTTGTCTGGTTGTTTGTGGCTTTTACTTGTTAATTAGGAAGTTGATGGCCGGCTATTAAGTCATTAGTTGTTTCCTTTTGCTGCCGAGCCCTCGGCTTCTACGTTTCCTGAAGATGGGCTTTAGCTTGAGCCCGAGAAGCTGGAAGAATAAACCTTTGGTCCCGGTGACCGACTCAGATTGGATCCTACAATCTACTGAGCATCGATTTCAGGGGAAACCTGCCTTATTCTGGCCGTGAATGTAGTATCGCAAGGTGTCTTGTCTGTTGAGTTACAATCCAAGTGAGGTCAAATAAGCGAATAGCAATTTTGGATTCTGCTGTTTCCTGTACGTGCGTGCATAGGTGATCGGTGCTCTTCCCCGCAAAAATGAACTTGGCTGCCTGTGGGGAACCACGGCTGCCAATTGTGCCTTTTCCGTGTGCCAACATTCTGCAGGCTCCTTGGTGAAAACGTACCCTGCATTTAAAGCATCTTACTCGCTGGGGATACAATTACTTTAAAGTCTTCTGCTTTGCTATTCTGGTGTCAAGCACAAAAGGCCGAGCCCATACAGGAAGGTTCAATTAAACCGCTTTATTGCTAAAAGCCTATGCACAGGAATCTACTCAATTAAGGGCTGGCATCTACCAGGGATGTGTTCCTACCGGCGTTGGTACCAATTCGCTTCACGCGCACTTTGCGTGCGCAGTTCACTGTAAATTGTTCTCCGCATGTGTGGAGACTATGAAAATCTAAGAAAAATGCTGGCAATGGCAGCAGAGACCGGAGAACTGGTTTGGGGGCGTGGCCAGCCTGGGTCGCTGCTGGTTCTGTGACCCAGGCCAAATTACCACTACCCAAACCGGTGTGTACCGGTAGAAACCCACCTCTGGCACCTGCTTAGAGTTAGAGACAGGTCAATGGCACTCCAAAGGAGTCGGAATTCATTTCCTTGTGGCTACGTAGAAATTCTAGGCTGATCCCCCTTTTCATTCCGCCCCCCAGTTCTGCAACCCCATTCTCTTTCGTCTGGAGTTACATAGGCAGAGAAACACTGGTCCCAATGTGAGCTTGAAATCTCATCCAGTCTTCAAGTGGGAGGGTCTGGATAAGGTTTACCACCTCATTTGGTACCAATGCATCCAATGGCCCTTCTACCTCCTCACAAGGAAAACAGAAGCCTGCTGTTAAACCAGAGGACCAGCTGTTTCACGAATGGAGATATGTGGTAGTAGGCGGTATTTGCAGGACCGGCTACTACCACATACCTCCATTCGACCTGTCCTCTCCCACAGGGAGGGCCTCCTTAGGGTGCCGTCCGCCGGACAATGCCGGCTGGCGACGCCCAGGGGAAGAGCTCTGTGGCAGGCCTTGCCCTCTGGAATGACCTCCCCCCAGACCTTCGTACCATCACCGACCTTCACCTCTTCCGCTGGACATTGAAAACATATCTCTTCCATATGGCCGGCCTGGCATAGCTGCTACAGCTTTGTTATTATTAGAGTTGGGTTTTAAATTAACTGTTTTCTTTTTAGCACGGGCCAAATTATTATTTTATTTTAGTTTTAACTATTGCAGAATGTTGTATTGTTTGTATTTTTAGATGTTTAAACTCCTGTGCGCCGCCCTGAGTCCCATTTTGGGAGATAGGGCGGGATAGAAATCTAATTAATTAATTAGATAGATAGATAGATAGATAGATAGATAGATAGATAGATAGATAGATAGATAAAACCGTGCTTTCCCGAAAATAAGGCAGGGTCTTATTTTCTTTCGATCCCTGAAATAAGCACTTGGCCTTATTTTGGGGGAAGTCTTATTATTTTTGAGGTGCAGGAGGCAGCGAGCGTGGTCAACTCATGGCTGCTTCTGGTGTTGCAATATATATATTTTTTGGAAGGGCTTATTTTCAGGGGAAGGCTTATTTTAGCACATGCACTCAAAAGCCCAGTTGAGGTTATTATCTGGAGAGGTCTTGTTTTCAGGGAAAACAGGGTAGTCCAGGCATCTCGGCAGGCGCTGGTTTAACAGCAGTTTTAAAGTGGCACCTGGAGTTGATAAAATTATTTTGCAGCATGCTATTTTTATCCTATGCATCCAGCTGTTGCCAAATATGATCATCTTTATGACTGTCCCTGTTCCTGTGGTGGGTGGAACAATCATAAAACAGAGAGTCAGTAGCCTTTGGGTTATGCCTGTATAATTTTGGCAACTTTAAGATATGTTAGCTTCAATTCCCAGAATTCCACAGCCAGCAAGTTGAAGCCTGCATAGCTTAAAAGTTGGCAAGGTTGAAAAAAAAAATACTACTTGATGGTAAGCATCTGCGGAGGCTTTCATTCATCCAGGTCATGGTATCCCAAAGGTGCTTTTATTTTAAAGGCAACTGGACGTCTTTATTTTTCTTTAAGATGTTTCCCTTCTCATTCAAGGAGCTTCTTCAATTCTGACCAGCTAGTTGGTAAATGGTAGCCAGTTGGTTAGAACTGAAGAAGCTTCTTGAATGAGAAGCAAAAGAAAGAGAAAAAGCCTCAGAAAGTTCAGTGGCCTTTAAAATAAAAGCACCTTTGGGATGCTTTAGGGCAAGGGTCGGCAACCATAAACACTCAAAGAGCCACAAAGGTCCTAACTGGAAGACACCCCCCCCCCGTTCAATTCTGGAGCCAACCGGAAGTCCAGTTCCCCCACCATAGAGTCTCCTCCTAGCATGGCGTCTTTTTTCCTCTTTCTGTCCTAACCAAAAGCCATATTAATTGTGGAGCCGACCGGCCATAGGGAGCCACAGCAGAGAGATGAAAGAGCCGCATGTGGCTCCAGAGCTGCAATTTGCTGACCCCTGCTTTAAGGATAAGAACATAAGACTGTAGCATTAAAAACCTTAGCGAAGAACCCCTGGCTCTCCTGGCCCCACAGTCTGTCCTCTCAGTGGACCAGGAAGTTTGTTGGTTCCTCACCAGATGACCTTCAAAGAAAACCACATAGCCCTTGTGGCCAATAGCCATTCATCCTCAGGACTTACGTGATTGTAAAATGAGGCAAAACTCACTTAACAACTGTCTTGCTTGGCAGTGGACATGTTGGGCTCAATTGTGGTCATAAGTTGGAGACTACCTGAAGGTATTTTTGGTCTGAGGCCCAGGTCTCCTACCTTGGTGTAAAACAATGAAGAGAGTGTACCACACTCTGATTGGGCTGCATGGCAGTCTAAAATCATGGAGTTGATAGAAGGAGCAGCAACGTGGAACGTAGTTTAAAATCGAGTATAACGCTGTCACCCCAGATGGGTTCGTATTGATGGCTTGTTGGCTTACTGGCCTAAACTTCCAGGGCTGGGAAATTACAGTCTGCAGAAATTTCAGCAAGCCATATTTGAATTGACAAAACCTCATTGCCTTTCTTCAGCCAGGCTTAATAATTAATAATTATAAAGCCCGTCTCTGCCAGACTTCAGCCAGGCTCAAGTTTTTTCGAAATAGGCATAATCTTAACCCGTGACAGGGATGGGTAACTCTCATTTAACCAATGTGCTTTGCCTGTTCTCCTTCTTCGCAGATGTCACGTTTATGCTGGATGATGGTGCTATCAGTGCCCACAAGCCCTTGTTGATCTCCAGTTGTGACTGGATGGCGGCCATGTTTGGCGGTCCTTTTGTTGAGAGCTCAACTCAGGAGGTGAGGCAACCTTGAGCATGGACCTAGGAATCCGTTTATTTATATTATTTAGGTGTTTATTTCCCCCACCTTTATTACTTGATACATAACTCAAGGTGACAAGCATACAGTACATAATCCTCCTCCTCTTTCTCCTCCTCCTCCTCCTCCTCCTCCTCCTCTTTCTCCTCTTTTCCCCCACAACAACAACTCTGTGAGGTTGAAAATCACCGGGTCAAAGTCAGCCAGTCAGCTTTCAGGACCAAAGCAAGACTAGAACTCCCCATCTCCTGGTGATTGGCTCAAAGTCGCCCAGCCGGCTTTCATGCCTAAGGGAGGACTAGAACTCACAGTCTATTGGTAGTTGGCCCAAAGTCACTTGGCTAACTTTCAGGCGAGACTAGAACTCCCCGTCACCTGGTTTCTAGCCACCTGGTGCCTTAACCAAACGGACTCTCTCTTTTTTACATGTAATTTCATGTAGTTACAGTCATGTCCCTAAGGCAGGGGTCTCCAACCTTTGCAACTTTAAGTCTGAAGGACTTCAGCTCCCAGAAGTCTGGCTGGCTGGAGAATTCTGGGAGCTGAAGTCCTTCAGACTTCAAGTTGCAAAGGTTGGAGACCCCTGCCCGAAGGGAACAGAAGCTATTTGTACACGGCCCTATTCACCTCTTTCAACACAAACATCAGTTCTTCCCAACAATCTGCATACAACACAATCCTTCCCACCTCACAGCTCCAGTGTTCCCAGTAAAATGGACTCTGTATGGTTGAAGAAAATGTGGCGATTGTATTGTTTTGTATAGTTTTGCTTTGGGTTTTTTTTCTTCTCTGTTTTTCTTTTCTTTTATTACTATCTGATAACCCGATGTCGATAATTTATTTATAGGGGATAAATGTCCGAACCAAAAGTAATTTCTAATGTTGGATTTTTCCCTCTTACCAGAGGGAGCCCCCTTGTGGTGTACGGTGAAGCCGTTACTATGGCAACTCCACTGCGCTATACAGTGGAAGCCATTTTACGGCAGTACAGTAGAAGCCATTTTAAGGCACAACAGGCTGTATTTTAACAGCTCTCATATCCCAAGGGGTGTTAGGGGTGTCTTACACACACATATCCCCCCCACACACACACACAGTTTTTTTTTTCCAGAGAGTAAGTCATTTGTATGCCAAGTTGAAATTGCTCAAGGCGTTCCAGAGTGATGCTGGAAAACACACACACACGCACACACTTATATAGAGAGAGATTTTATATTTTCTTTTATTTATTTTAATTTTGCACCTGAAAATGGTCCAGATTTAACCCCTTGATATCCTCATCATTGCAGGTAGTGCTACCATACACCAGTAAGAGTTGCATGCGAGCAGTGCTTGAGTACCTGTATACTGGCCAGTTTTATTCTTCTTCAGACCTTGATTACATGAAGCTCATCATCTTGGCCAACCGCTTGTGTCTGCCACACCTGGTTGCACTCACAGGTAATTCTAAAAACCGTGTTGCACTTTCTCTTTGACCACCCATGAAACGGCGAGTCATTTCAAATGCCAAACATAGGAAATAACCGTCAAATGTAGGAAATATCGTATTTATTTTTGATTGTCCATTTTGGACGCACTCTATGTGTGTGTCAAGTTTCTATTGGCCCTTACATTCATCTCAGCTTTCAGTGAATAAGGTAAAGGTTTCCCTTGCACATACATGCTAGTCATTCCCGACTCTAGGGGGCAGTGCTCCTCATCTCCGTTTCAAAGCTGAAGAGCCAGCGCTATCCGAAGATGTCTCCGTGGTCATGTGACCAGCATGACTAAACATCAAAGGCGCACGGGACGTTGTTCCCTTCCCACCAAAGGCGGTCCCTTTCTTTCTACTTCCATTTTTATATGCTTTCGAACCGCCTAGGTTGGCAGAAGCTGGGACGAGTCACGGGAGCTCACTCCATTCTGCAGTGCTAGGGATTCGAACTGCCGAACTGCCGGCCTTTCGATCAACAAACACAGCATTTTAGCCATTGAGCCACCTATTTTCAGTTAATAGGACTATTTAAAAAAAAAAATACAGTACCATTTCTCAGATTATTATTTTTCAACCAGCAATAACTCTGTTGGCTTGTTATTGGCAAGACAGAAATTTGAATCTTCTTTGCAGGCCATGTAATGAACCAACTGATTGTGCTTTATATTTTTATTGTCTTGCAGAACAATTCACCGTCTCTGGTTTGATGGAAGCAACGCAGATGTTAGTGGATATCGATGGCGATGTTCTTGTGTTCCTGGAGCTGGCTCAGGTATGAACAACCTACTTAGAGTCAATCCCAAATTAAAATTGTCCTTGTTTTGGAATATTGTTATATAGGAATAGGAATGTATTCCATTAGAGCTGAAGAAGCTTCTTGGATGAGAAGAGAAACGTCTTCATAGAACCCCCCCCCCCCAAAAATCCAGTTGCTCCTTGAAAAAGCACCTTTGGGGACAACCTGGATGGCTGAGAATCTCCGTAGATGAATAGAAATATATAGGAATATTTATTGGCCAAGTGTGATTGGACACAAAAGGAATTTCTCTCCAGTGCATAAGCTCCCAATGCATACAAACCAAGTCATGAGATCATATATCATAACAATAATAAATCATAAGATACAAACAACAAGTGATAAATCATAAGATACCAACAGGAGACGGTAGTAGGAAAGATGAGAAGGACAATAGCAATATAGCCCAACTACATAATACAATACAATGCAATAGCAGAGTTGGAAGGGACCTTGGAGGTCTTCTAGTCCAACCCCTTGGGTGAATGTGTTTAGGCATTTGACAATGCTGTGGGAATTAGGCATTTAGCAGAGTGATGGCATGTGGAGGAAAACTCTCTTTGCATCTAGTTGTTTTGGCATTATTTTATTGTTTTGGAATCTTGCTGACCATAATCTGATACTCAGCTGGTGATATGTTCTGTGAAACTCAATGCTTCTGCATTGACTTACATGGGAGCCTTCTTTTTATTTATTTATTTTCATATGTGTATTTATATCCCGCCTTTATTATTTTTTAAAATAGCGCAAGGCGGCGGCATGCCCATCACTCCTTCTTCCTCCTATTTTTTCCCACAACAACAGTCCTGAGAGATGAATTGGGCTGAGAGAGAGAGGGGGGGGGAGGGAGGGAGGGAGGGAGGGAGGGAAAGAGAAGAGAGAGAGGGGGAAGCAGAGAGAGAGAAGAGAGAGAGAGAGAGAGAGAGAGAGAGAGGGAAGCAGAGAGAGAGAAGAGAAAGAGGGGGGGAGAGAGAGGGAAGCAGAGAGAGAGAAGAGAGAGAGGGGGGAGAGAGGGAGGGAGGGAGGGAGAGAAGAGAGAGGGAGGGAGGGAGGGAGGGAAAGAGAAGAGAGAGAGGGGGAAGCAGAGAGAGAGAAGAGAGAGGGGGGGGGAGAGAGAGAGGGAAGCAGAGAGAGAGAAGAGAAAGGGGGGGGGAGAGAGAGGGAAGCAGAGAGAGAGAAGAGAGAGGGGGGGAGAGGGAGGGGGGAGAGAGGGAGAGAAGAGGGAGGGAGGGAGAGAGAAGAGAGAGAGGGAGGGAGGGAGGGAGAGAGAAGAGAGAGGGGGGAAGCAGAGAGAAAAGAGAGAGAGAGGGAGGGAGAGAGAAGGAGAGAGAGGGGGGGAGAGAGGGGGAGAGAGAGAGAGAGAGAGAGAGAGAGAGACTTGGTCCAAAGTCAACCAGCTAGCTTTTTTGACGAAGGCAGGACTAGAACTCACAGTTTCTTGCTTTGGTGGAGAATGTGGCAACATTATGATCTGTGGACTTCATCTCCCAGAATTCCTGAGCCAGCATGGCTGACAGGTCATAATGCCCACTCTTGCCCTAGATCGAACTGATATCCTCTTCCTTTTCAAAGGAAGAGTTGACTCAAAAGGTCTACAGAAAATTCTAAATACATGCCAGTTGCTAGGAGTCCAAATTTTGCTCATATTGTTGTGGCCAGCAGAGCTGGCAGCAGATTGAGACAGTGAGGAGGTTGGGGAGGAACCTGGGCCAGTCCTGGAGTCTGGGGAAGGCTCTGTGTCAGAGGCCGTAGGCCAGTTATTGGCTGCCTTCAGAGTCAGACATCAGTGAGGCAGATGAACAACTGGAGCCTGTTCCCAGTGTGCGCAGGCGAAGGCAACAGCTAAAGAACAGGGGTCGATTTGGGAGTAAAGCCACAGGTGGACGATGAACGGCCCCTCCCAGAGGAAATAAAAAAGGAGCGACAGGGGAGTGGAGTTTGCAGGAGACCATTAGTTCACTTATCTGGTTCGTGATTCTCTGAGACTCCTTGCCAAGTTTCGCAGATCTCGGCCTGGCAGCTCTCCAAGCCAGATAAGGTCTGTGACCATAAATCCTCCCTTGAAAGACTTTGCTGGTTGTGAATAAGCAGAATTCACAGTCAATTAATAAAAGGGTTTTTTGTCAGGACAAGGAGTTTGTTTCAGGCTCTTGGGAAACCTCGGTCAGAACACTTGTGACCACGAGGATGATGTGTCATTAATTGTGCAAAACTATCATAAGCCACTTTTTTACCAATGTTGCCATAACGTTGTGTCATTCAATGAATGTTTTTAAGTCAAAGGATTACCTGTGTAGCTTTCCTGGCTACATGCAAATACATTGGTGACTCATGCCAGCCTCTCTTTTCTCTTCCCCAGTTCCATGGTGCCTACCAGCTTGCCGATTGGTGCCTCCACCACATCTGCACCAACTACAACAACATCTGTCGCAAGTTTCCTCGGGAAATGAAAGCAATGTCAGCAGGTGGGTGTGAGCTAAACTGACTCTCCCCAATTTAAGTTTTCTTTCCATGACTGCGTTGTGCAAATAGGCCAGGCTGGCTTGTAGCCCACAAAATATGTAGGTGGGCATGCAGACAGGCATGTAATATATCACTACTGTTGTTTTTATTTGACTTTGCAAACTGCTGTGGGACAGTCAATTTTATGAGCCGCGGTGGCTAGAGTGCAGTACTGCAGCCTACTTCTGCTGCCTGCCAGCTGCCTGCAATTTGGCAGTTTAAATCTCACCAGGCTCAAGGTTGACTCAGCCTTCCATCCTTCCGAGGTTGGTAAAATGAGGACCCAAATTGTTTGGGGGCAAGAGGCTGACTCTGTAAACCGCTTAGAGAGGGCTGTAAAAGCACTGTGAAGCTGTATGAAAGTCTTTTATCAGGTTTACCTGATACACCAGTTGCGCCCCTTTCTAGATCGTGACGCCCTATGCACGGTCACTCAAGCCGTCGTCATTTCCCGCCTGGACTACTGTAATGCTCTCTACATGGGGCTCCCCTTGAGGTGCACCCGGAGGCTCCAGCTAGTCCAGAATGCGGCTGCGCGGGGGATTTTGGGAGTTTCTAGATACTCCCATGTGACACCCCTCCTGCGCGAGCTGCACTGGCTCCCTGTGGCCTTCCGGGTGCGCTTCAAGGTGCTAGGAATCATCTTTAAAGCGCTCCATGGCACGGGACCTGGTTACTTGTGGGACCGCCTCCTACCACACCTGCCTTCAACCTGTCTGCTCCCACAGGGTGGGCCTCCTCAGGGTGCCATCAGCCAGCCAATGCCGGCTGGCGGCGCCCAGGGGAAGGGCCTTCTCTGTGGCAGGCCCCGCCCTCTGGAATGACCTTCCCCCTGACCTCCGTATAATCACAGACCTACACCTCTTCCGCCGGACACTAAAAACTCACCTGTTTCAGATGGCCGGCCTGGCATAATTTTAGAATGGTTTTTACTAGGGTATTAAATTTATTTTAGCACAGGCCTGTATATTTAATCCATTTTAATTATCTTGTATTGTATTTATTGAATGTGGTTTTATTGTTTCCTGTGCACCGCTCTGAGTCCCTTCGGGGAGATAGGGTGGTTTATAAATCTAATTAAATAAGTAAGTGAGTAAGTAAGTAAGTAAGTAAGTAAGTAAGTAAGTAAGTAAGTAAATAAGTAAGGGCTATTGCTATTGTTCTTCCTGCCTTCCATCCTTCCTTCCATCCTTCCTTCCTTCTTTCTTTCTTTCCTTCCCTTCTGCCCACTACCAGCAGTTCGATCCTGACTGGCTCAAGGTAGACTCAGCCTTCCATCCTTCTGAGGTCGATAAAATAAGGACACAGATTATTAGGGACAAGAGGCTGACTCTGTAAACCACTTAGAGTGGGCTGTAAAAGCACTATGAAGCGGTAGAGAAATCTAAGTGCTATTGCTATTTATATTGCAACTGGCTGTAAAAAAGAAAGAAAGATAAATTTGTATGAGTATTTCAGAAACAAGAAACAGAAGAACTCTTTAATGCCGGGCTGAGGTCCTTAATTCCTCTTCGTTTTTCTCTGCAGAAAACCAGGATTACTTCGAGAAGCATCGGTGGCCCCCAGTTTGGTACCTGAAGGAAGAAGACCACTTCCAGAGGGCCAGGAAAGAGCGCGAGAAGGAAGACTACCTCCATCAGAAGCGGCAGCCGAAGAGACGGTGGCTCTTCTGGAACGCCTCTTCCCCGTCCTCCTCGGCGGCCACAGCCTCCTCCTCCTCTTCCTCCTCCTCCTCTTCCTCTGCTGTGGTTTGAGGGCTGCGCTGCCTACGCTTCGATGGCTCTTAGAAGACAGAGGGAACCTCCTGGTGCCTGGCACTCCCAAGGCGTGGCGAGAGACGCCACAGGCTGAGGCCCTGGGTGGAGAAAATCAGCACGAACCTCCCTGAGAGGCTGACGAGGAGAAAGCTGGAGGGGAGCAACTCAGGAGCCAAAATACCCAACATCTCCATCCCTGCCTTGGCTAGTCTAGAAGCACAGCAGATGGAGGCCACCCCCGGGTGGGACGGAAGGCGGTCCTGCTTCTTTTCCCACTCATCCCGCGGGACCGATCTCCCTTTTTTTTTGCAAAAAAAATGCTGGAGGAGGGAAATTTTTGTTGGCTTGTCGTTGTTTTTAATTGGGGGAAAACAACTCCTCCGAGAAAGATGGAGCTGTATTCTGTATTATTATTATTATTTTTCTTTCTTTTCCCCTTTGCACAAAAAGAGAGTTTTCTTATAAAAAAAGAAAGAAAAAGTATTACGTATCTCACCTCGACCATTCTCTGCACCTTAACATTTCAAGCTGCTGCAGATGCTGCCCGACCCAAGGCTTTCGTTTTTCCACTTCTGGGGTTCCTTCCCCAAAGGGCCACTTTATCTGAGTTTGCACTTAACTTACTCCCCGGGCACTTATCCCTAGATGTTTTGCTTTGAGTAAGGCATGTATCCTGCCAGCCGACAGCCTGGGGCCCCTCTGCTGCCTGAAATGGCCGATGCCCCTAAGAAGGAGACGCTGGCCAAGAGAAGCACAGATCCTCCATGGGGCGCAAGGGCGAAAGGGTGAGGAGGGGAGGAGAATGACCCTAGAATAGAAGAAAGCCCAGCTTGGCAAGGCTGGAGAGCTGCTGTTCCCCCCACCCCCACCCCCCACTTTCCCCTCTTAATTTTGTCAGTAGTTTGCAACACAATTTACAAGACTGACCAAACATTGGCAGATTAGGAGAGATATGGGAGGAAGAGAACCACGCTGCCCGAGTTGGGCCATAATGCTTGAAAATGCACTCGTATGAAAGAGTATAAACCAGGGATGTCCAAACTTGGGAACTTTAAGACTTGTGGACTTCAACTCCCAGAATTCTGGGAGTTGAAGTCCACAAGTCTTAAAGTTCCCAAGTTTGGACATCCCTGGTATAAACCCATCCACCACCACCACCCCAGCAGTTAATGTGCTGTTTTAATGAAAATGAAACCAATACACATCTTGGATTTTAGTGTGGAAGGTTCTGTTGTAATAAATGGTATTTTAAACAGATGGCTGTCAACTGGTCTATTGTTCTGACTGAGGCGTCCCAAGAGTCATTGTGTTAAGGGTGCCCTGCCTAGTCCCTAATGTCCCAAATTTGGAGTTTGACTTCAGGATTGAAGCACAACGCTCACTTGCTAATACATTCTGAAATTTTTGAATTGAGTCATGTAGATAAAAGGTAGACTTATCTGTTAAGAGGGTATAGAGAGAGTAAAACTAACCCCCATTTTTAAAACAAAGAAACACACACACACACACAATCTAGAAGTAGTATGGTAAATTTAATTCCAGTGAAGATTTGATTCCCTCTGTCTTTCCCCCTCTTATTGAGGGAGGGCTCGTGAGGGTTTTTTAATGATGAGAAAGCAAAAATGGAGGGAGAAAAGTTCATAGCAAAAAGCAAGAAAAGATCATTTCTTCTGTTTGCTTAACATAAGAAATACATCTCAATAGACTGTACAACAGTGAGCAGTTTTTAATGTTGGCTTTATTGATTTCAAAACGGAACCTTACATAACTTCACCAACAAAGTACCTTCAGTGCCTTCAAATAGGCCAGTAACAAAAAGCAAGATTGCAAATTAAACAAGAATTTAAACAAACTTAAACTCACTTTTTGAATGAGTTTCACTAAAATATATAAGTTAACATTTCTATATAAACTTAACATTCAAATAGAAGAGAAAACGGAAACACAAAGCACACACCACCACCTTAAATATCAAAAACAGATAAACTTGGAAACCAACTTCAATTTGAAGGGTAACTATTTACATCGACAATTTTGTTCCACAAATGTCAACTCCCTTCCAATATATGTTTCCAAAAATGACATTCTACCTTGGGCAAGATCCAGATCCCAGCTGATAAGGAAGCCGATCTGGGCTTGTTATCATCCTGTGGTGTCACCCAATGCATCGGATAGAAATATGTTGCATCTCAAAGATTTACAGGGGAAAACCGTCTTCCAAATCCACAAAAACCTAATCAGATGGACTTGGTCATCAAGGCTTCCATCACGGACCCCACGCAAAATGCACGCCGGAGACTTAAGATTTTTAAAACAGGCTCAGGGTCTATCATTACGCAGCCTCTTCTCTTTAACGCTGCAGGGATTTCCTGCGTTCCATGCCAAATATAAATTCTCGTCCCTCCCCCCTTGCATTTTTACTGGCCTCTGGAAACGCCGCAGAGTAAGGCAAATTCAAATTCATCTAGATTTTTTAAAATGTTATTTTCACTCAAAACAGTAAGCCAGGGTGTGACGCCATAGCTGTGCGATCTGGATATTGAGGCTCATCCAGAAAAGTTGTCCACCCAAAAAGTTGGGTGTTGGACAGTTCTTGGGGAAATGGAAGCACCACCCAACCTTGCAATCTCTCTGATTCCCTTCCACCCAGCCAGCCCTCTTGAATTAAATTGCTGACTACGGATAGTTATGGGCAGAAACTGCTCCATCGAAGTCTTTTTGTGCTAACACTGTCATTCAAATATTGTCCGGGATCGAGGGCACATGGCAAGCACAATAAGCTAGCCAAAAGAGCAATGCCATGACATGGGCCAGAGGGGAGTGAATCCAGCAAACGCGAATGTTCTTTAAAAAGTAAAGGTAAAGGTTCCCCCCGCACACATATATGCTAGTCATTCCTGACTCTAGGGGGCGGTGCTCATCTCCGTTCCAAAGCCGAAGAGCCAGCGCTGTCCGAAGACGTCTCCGTGGTCATGTGACCGGCGTGACTAAATGCTGAAGGTGCACAGAACGCTGTTACCTTCTCATCAAAGGTGGCTCCTGTTTTTCTACGTGCATTATTTACGCGCTTTCGAACTGCTAGGTTGGCAGAAGCTGGGGCAAGTAGGGAGCTCGCTCCATTACGCGGCGCTAGGGATTCGAACCACTGAACTGCCAACCTTCCTGATCGACAAGCTCAGCGTCTTCGCCGCTGAGCCACCATGTCCATGGATTTTTATCCACAATCAAATGTGGCAGGTCAAAATCAGTGAATTCAACACTGAAAGGAGGGCAGCGCACAAAGGCCGTTGTTCTACACAACGTTGGGGCCACCTTGGACCCTGTAAGAGGGATCCGAATGCGCTGACCCGCAACAGACGGCAAGGAGCCAGCTGATATCACAGATAAAAGGGGTGGAAAAATCAAGATGCTGCAAGATCTCCCTGAAGTCAAGGTCAACCGGACTTGCTTGCCATTCCGATTTAATCCAAAAGGTGAAATCCTGGTGGACCAATTAGCAGGCTCAGTGGAAGCAGGCCCCAAATTGCAGCTTTTAAGGAGATTTTTTTTAAAATCTGCTCTTCATGCTGCCAAAGTCTCACTCTTGAAAGTCGCTTTGGTCCCGATTTATTTATTATTATTATTTTTGGCAAGCACAGTTCAACCCCAAAAGGGGGCGGGGAGGAATACTCAGACCTGTAAATCTATGGGAGGGAGGGGGCGGAGCTTTATTTAAAAAGTAATTTTTAATGGAACCAAAGACGACCATTCTAAAAATATTGCAAGAAGTGAGGTTTCACATCAATGTAAGTGGGGAGGTTGGAGAGCAATCTATCCCTGCTTCTCATCCTCTTATTTGGAAGCATCGTACGAGTGCTTTTCCATCAAGTCCCTAGGAATGGGAAGAAAACGCCAGGAACTTGCCCAATGTAGCACAGCTGGATCAGATGGCATGCTTACGTAGCCCAGCTGTTTGATGATTGCCGGCAAGTTGTCTCAACGAAGGCCAAAAGGAAAAGATAGCAACCTTATCCTGCCATCATTTCCAACATATTTATATACATAACCTCCTTTTAACGACCACCATAATCCCTAGTGGGGTGAAGTCTGGGCAACTGAATAGAGCTCAGTATTTACTGGCCAGACGCCTTTCCCTGTCGCCAATGCGGAGTTTTATTCAGCAGATAAATTCTCATTGTGTCCAAAGAGAGAAATCTCTGCCTCTACCTAGGATTGAACTCACAGGCTCCCGATTGTGAGGCGAGAGCTCCACCTCTAGGCCACTGCACTGCTCGTTATCGCTTCCAACCTCAAATTTAAGAGTCATCGCTGACATATCTGCTCAATATTACAAACACCTCCCTCCTAGGATGATTCTCTTGCATTCTTAATTAGCCCCAGGAAGAAGGACCGGTGGGAATTGTTCTCTTCAGCATGGTGGGTGAGATTTAGAGAATAGAGACTACAACAACCTTACAGGCACGAGAACGGAACTCCACGATTTGCAACCTCAAACAATTGCTTGTAAATATGTGGCGTGCGATAGGCCAAATCACCCCTTTCCCGTGGCCCAGATTAAGAATTCGTAAAATAAAATATCGATAAGCTTGTTTTTAAAATCGCCCTAAATAAAAACCCTTTTTTCACATTTACTGCAAATCAGAAATAGGAGCTTGCGATTAAACGACTTTGGTTCCTGGGGAATTTTTTTGTTTTGGATAACATTTTAATTTTAGTAAACTAGTTTTTAGTTTTAGTCCTAGTACACTTCTTTTTTTCTGCTCCCATTTTGACCTTTTCGCAGCAAATACACACACACACACACATTTTTTTAAGGAACTCAAACGCACAGGAAATTTTAAAAAGATAAATTAACTCGGGGCTGATTTCATCAACATACTAGACCTATTCTCTCGCTGGGGATCTGGATCTTGCTCTGTGGAATATAAATTAATACGAAATCGTGAAGAAGTAGTTGGAAAATCCTCTCTTCTCAAACTTCCTGCTGAAAAGAGATTCCTAGAGACCTCCAAAGTGCATTTAAGAACAATCCCTTGTATAAATAGCTTGTCTGAAAACTGAGATGTAGAATAAGTTCAGGCATAGCATTGCATTTCTTGAGATGCTTCATGTTCCCTGAATTAGAAAGACGAGGAAATATTTCTAGCGCTTAAAAAGAAATTCTCTCTTAATGAGAGCTCCTGAATATAATTGTATTGCCGCGTACCCCAATCTTTCCCGTTGCACGCGCCCTGCTACGCCACTCATGGGTGGACCGTTTGCAAATAGGCCACGTCCCGGAAGTGGGTCGTGGCCCACAAGTTGGGGACCCATGCTGTATTGAATGAAGGGAGGGAATATTTCTCCCCTCTACATAAAGCACCCCAGAGATCACTTTTGAACATTTGGCATCCTCTACCCAAGAGAATTAAATTCAGCAGAAAACATATGAGAAACTTCACAGTGTCATCAGAATGGCAAATACTATGATTGAAGGGATTGTTCTTATTTGTGGAGGTTCCTTTGGTTGCTGAATAGCAGCAAGATTTATTGTGAAATACTTTATAAAGGTGCACCTATGTGCTAGTCGTTCTCGACTCTAGGGGGCGCTGCTCATCTCCATTTCAAAGCCGAAGAGCCAGCGCCGCCCGAAGACGTCTCTGTGGTCATGTGGCCGGCATGACTCAACGTCGAAGGCGCATGGAATGCTATTACCTTCCCACCAAAGGTGGTTCCTATTTTTCTACTTGCATTTTTTACCTGCTTTCGAACTGCTAGGTTGGCAGAAGCCGGGACAATTAATGAGAGCTCACTCCATTACGCGGCGCTAGGGATTCGAACCGCCAAATTGCCGACCTTTCTGGTCGACAAGCTCAGCGTCTGAGCCACCGAGCCTCCGCGTCATGTACAAAGATGGTTTCCCTTAAACATCTTTTGTTCATAGCAAAAGTAGATCCAAAGCTATCCAAATTTGCCCAAGACGAATTATTTTTAAAAAATAACACCACCGAATTTATATTGGTAATGGAAAAGGATCCATTTGGCCACCCAAAAATAACTTCCGTGGGGTAGGGGCGGGAGAAAACATCATTTGTCCTGGGAAAAAATGGAACAGCTTTCAAAATAACACCAGTGTTATTTAATAATACTTCTCAAGTAATAGTTGTTGATTTCTGAAAAGCCAAATCCACATGGCATCTCTTTAAAAGAAATGGATCTTTTTTGGGGGGTGGGGGTTAAAGAGCAGTTGTGCCATCCTTAGAAGAACTAGGTGGAGTAAGGAAAAGGAAGTGTCAAGCGGGACCTAAGCGCAGGGTCCAGGCAATTTGCTACGAGCCAGACATGGCACGTTGTTGGCACTGCCTTAACTCCAAGGTGTATTTTCCATGAGATTAAATGGTGGCCTGGCAAAGTGTGTTTGAGAGGACACCATTTCTCTAAGGACAGGGCAACAATTGCGATTGGCATAATCCACATCTACTCTGAAAGCAAAGTTTGGCCTTTGGGTCTAATGTCCAGCACAGTCCTAGCTACCCACATTTTTTTTAAAAAGCGGTCCTGAAAAGGCAGTGCGTAGAAGGCCTTGTGCTGGTTTCCGTTATTATAAAATGTAAACAGTGTATACTTTGGTGAGAAGGAGCTAGTAACACAACTACTTCTTACCACTTTGCCAGGTGGTCAGAGATTGAATTCAAGAAGGGACCACCTGGCTAAGAATCTGCTCCTCGTAGATGTACAAGCGTTTGTCAATGAGAATTGATGTGATGTCTTCCACGATACCATTTAAGTCCATGCTACTGAGCGCCTCCAGAAGGGCCCTCAAAGTGGCCGCCTTGCCGTTCTTGTCCAGCCAGATCCGTAGCATTTGATAATGCTGATCGTTCACGAAGTGAGCAGACATTTGTGCAGAGTCAATTTCATTGGGGCTCAACCTGAGGAGCCTCATGAATCTCTTCCAGTACTCTTGGGGCACCATGGAGACGAAGACGTCAAAAGATTGACTCAGAGCTGGAAAGGAATAGGATGAATCTGAGTTTAGATGAAAGGGGCAGGAGGAGGAGAAAGAGGAGAAGAAAGAGGAGGAGGACAAGAACGACAACAGGGAGGAGGAGGCAGAGAGGAGGAGGAGGAGGACAAGAAGGAGGACAAGGACAGCCACGAGGAGCAGGAGGAGCAGGAGGAGGAGAAAGTGGAGGAAGACAAGAACGACAACAGGGAGGAGGAGGAGGACAAGGAGGAGGAGGAGGAGGACAAGAATGACCACCGGGAGGGGGAGGAGGCAGAGAGGAGGAGGAGGACAAGAAGGAGGAGGACAAGGACAGCCACGAGGAGCAGGAGGAGGAGAAAGAGAAGGACAAGAATGACCATGAGGAGGAGGAGGAGGAGGACAAGACTGACCACTAGGAGGAGGAGGAGAGGAGGAGGAGGACAAGAAGGAGGAGGACAAGGACAGCCATGAGGAGCAGGAGGAGGAGAAAGAGAAGGACAAGAATGACCATGAGGAGGAGGAGGAGGAAAAGGAGGAGGACGACCACCAGGAGGAGGAGGAGGACAAGAAGGAGGAGGACAAGGACAGCCACGAGGAGCAGGAGGAGGAGAAAGAGAAGGACAAGAATGACCATGAGGAGGAGGAGGAGGACAAGACTGACCACCAGGAGGAGGAGGAGGAAGAGAGGAGGAGGAGGACAAGAAGGAGGAGGACAAGGACAGCCACGAGGAGCAGGAGGAGGAGAAAGAGAAGGACAAGAATGACCATGAGGAGGAGGAGGAGGAGGAAAAGGAGGAGGACGACCACCAGGAGGAGGAGGAGGACAAGAAGGAGGAGGACAAGGACAGCCACGAGGAGCAGGAGGAGGAGAAAGATGAGGAGGAGAAGAATGACAACAGGGAGGCGGAGAGGAGGACAAGAAGGAGGAGGACAAGGACAGCCACGAGGAGCAGGAGGAGCAGGAGGAGGCGAAAGAGAAGGACAAGAATGACCATGAGGAGGAGGAGAAGGAGGAGGAAAAGGAGGAGGACGACCACCAGGAGGAGGAGGAGGACAAGAAGGAGGAGGACAAGGACAGCCACGAGGAGCAGGAGGAGCAGGGGGAGGAGAAAGAGAAGGACAAGAATGACCACCGGGAGGAGGAGGAGGAGGAGAGGAGGAGGAGGACAAGGACAACCACGAAGAGGAGGAGAAGAAAGAGGGGAGAAAGGAGGAGGACAAGAACAAGGTGGCGGAGAAGGACGACCACAAGGCGGAGGAGGAAAAAGAGGAGGATGAGGATAATTAAACACTGTTTCTGATTTCCTACTTGCATGGGGTGCTGGGGGAAAGCTATGGGGCACTTGGAAGGGCGTTTTCAGAATCAAGTGTTGCATAACTCAGTGGCTTGCCCCTATAAAAGTGAAGCTACGTTTTTCAAGACTGCATAATCAGCCGTTGGTGGACGTCAGCCATGGGGATGAAATAAGGCAGCCTTGAGTAGGGCGCAGAGATTTTTTACAGCTGCTTGCTCCTCTCTCTCTCTCTCTCTCTCTCTCTCTCTCTCTCTCTCTCTCTCAATGCAACGCCCCCCCCCCCAAAAGCCAATAGAATAAAAAAGGAAACAAACAGATAAATAAGTCAATGAGAGGCAAATAAAATTCTCCACGAAGATAAAAACAAAACCCTAAAGATGATCGTGGAGACCGAGCGAGACCAGCCAAGCAAAACTAGCTTCGGTCGGCCACCGAAGTTCACCTCACGCTAGTCTCTTCAAGTCGGAACAGATTCGGGACAGTGATAGCCTTGGGGTTTCCCAGCAACCAGAAAAACCAGCCTGCAAATTTAACAAGGCGGCTTTGATCACTTCAGGTATGAGGTGCTTTGAATAACGGGATGGGGGCGGGGGGGCGGAAAGGGCCGAGTTGAAAAAAGAACTTACCTTCTGCTGAGTTTTGGCAATTCTCAGGAACCAGGTTCCTCATTTCTACATGTTCTCCACCCTCCTGCAATGAGAAAGAATAGAAAATGCAAAGGTTTCTCCTGTCCAGTCATGTCTGACTCCAGGGGTGGATCCTCACCTCAGTTTCTTAGCAGGAGAGCCAATGCTGTCAGAAGACATTTCCATTGACATGCGGCCAGCATCTCTGTACGCTAAGGTGCACGGAACGGTGTTCCTTTCACACTGGTGGTAGTGGGTTGCTGCCGGCATTACTTCCAAGCCCTCTGAGCAATTAAGAGCCAGTTGGGAGAGGGGCTTTGGTCTTGCTCTGGGCTGTAATTGCACGGTGCGCGCCTATGTTTTCCACGGAGTGGGGCTGCGGCCGGAAGACAAGGAATGTGAGGGGGCGCAACGGAAGAGCTGCACTCAAGGGGCCAAAGAGCCGCATGTGGCTTGCGACCCGCAGTTTGCCGACCATTGTCCTAGGACATTGCAAATGGTTGTAAATGGAAGCCAATTACCAAGTGGGTGAATTGCAACTGTGTGATTGCGAGGACAGGACTTTTTTTCAGGACTATCGTAATTTTAAACAGTCAATAAATAAATACCATATTTTTCAGAGTATAAGATGCTCCGAAGTATAAGACGCACCTAGATTTTGGGGAAGAAAACACGGGAAAAATATCTGCCTCCCAGCAATTTGCCTCCTTGCAACAAACAGTACAGACAATATACACTGTTTGTAGTGTTACATTTCAGGATATACTTGTACAGATGCTGTTAAAATTGATGTGCTTTCTGGAAGTATAGTTATTCTCTGCTATTTAAAAGAACAGCACCTTTTAAAACAATAGCATGGGGCCTCTTCAGATCAAGCGTTTGTTTTAAAAAGCTTCTTCATTTTGTTAAGTTGTCTAGAATAATAATAAAGCAGTCTTTTAAAATAAGTCTAATAATTTGAACCTTCTACAGGCATTTATAGTGGTTGACTTACCTCCTTGCAGCAAACAGCCTGATTAGCACAAGAAAACAAAAATCTGCCTCCCAGCAATTTGCCAGGTAGAGCAAACAACAAGTTTCACTTTCAGTTTCTCCCGATCATCAGCTGTTACAGGCTGCAGGGATTGCTGTAGCTTATTGAAGCCTCCGCAAGCCCCCGTTTGCTGCAAAGAGGTAAATTGCTGGGAGGCAGAGGCCAAAGGATGGGGGATGGTGGGTGGGTCTACATTCAGTGTATAAGACGCCCCCAAATTTTCACCCTCTTTTAGGGGGGGAAAGAATGCGTCTTATACTCCGAAAAATACGGTAGTTGTACAGATGGGTGTGACTAACAATCACAACATTTTTACATTTTGGTTACCTCCGTTGGTGGGGAATCTCTTAACAGAGTCCTTGTTTCTGATGCGTGCCCATTGGCAGTGCTACGAGGGGGCAAAAGAATTTGGGATGTCTCCGTCCTTCGCATGTTCCTCTCGTTGTCCCGTTCTTCACTTGGCTCTGGACTGGAGCTCCTCTGCAGATATTGGAGGAATTGGGTACGCTTGCAAAAAACAAAAATACGGTGGATTTACTAGCTCTAAAAAATAAAATATGATTTTTGTCTCTGGATTTTAAGAGTGCACAAATCCCTTTAGGTATAAAAAGCAAGTCTTACTGAATTAGTAAGTTAAAGGTAAAGGTTCTCCTTGCACATAGGTGCTAGTCGTTCCTGACTCTAGGGGGCGGTGCTCATCTCCATTTCTAAGCTGAAGAGCCAGCGCTGTCCGAAGACGTCTCCGTGGTCATGTGGCCGGCATGACTCAACGCCAAAGGCGCACAGAACGCTGTTCCCTTCGCACCAAAGGTGGTCCCTATTTTTCTACTTGCATTTTTACATGCTTTCGAACTGCTAGGTTGGCAGAAGCTGGGACAAGTCACGGGAGCTCACTCCGTTATGCGGCGCTAGGGATTCGAACCCCTGAACATCCGACCTTTCTGATCAACAAGTTCAGAGCCTTAACCGCTGAGCCACCGCATCCCACTCAAAATGTCCTACAGTCTGTGTCTAAGGAGGGAAGACTGAAAAAAGAATCCCACTGAAAAGAGAGAGGCCAAAATGAGCAACGTGCACCGACTTCCCGTGTTATAAGATCGCTTCTCATACAAAGTTGTGAGGCTGATACAAAATCCCTTCGCCCGCTTGTCTTTTCCCATCTCCAGAGGAGGAAATGGTTCTTACCTTGCAACTCCAGAAATCCCTGCAAGCTGCAAGAGAAAAGAGGAAGGTATAGAGAAATTTAGCCAGCAGAGCAGTGACCACATATGGACACATTAGAAAGATGTTTAAGTGGGGACCTGCTAAACGATTCATGCACTAACTCTCACATGCACGGAACAGCTGTTTTGGGATCCGAAGTGGCATGTGCACATTTGTTATAAAATACAGAACAAACTAGGATGGCTTTGCTCCAGATAGAGAAGGATTTGAGGGTATCAAGCTGGCAAGACCTACCCTCTGGAACGACCTACGCCCCCGACCTTCGCACTACCTCGGACCTCCGCCTCTTCCGCCAACGCCTTAAGACATACCTATTCCAACAAGCCGGCCTAGCGTAGCCCCCCCGTTTCTGACTATATTTTAATTTTTTAGGGTTTTAAAGGGTTTTTAGCACGGGTTTTAAGTTAATTTAATATGTTTTTAATAGTATATATTGTTTTGTAATGGGTTTTTAATAATGCCTGTGCGCCGCCCTGAGTCCTAACAACAACAACAGCAGCAGCAGCTTGTATCCTCCGACAGTTCCTAGGTCCTTGGTTAGGGCTCGAGCTGTTTGAACTACCAACCGGCCACAAAGGCTGTGAATCTCACCAAAGATTAACCACATAATAATAATAATAATAATAATAATAATAATAATAATAATAATAATAATAATAATAATAATAATAATAATAATAACAACAACAACAACAACAACAACAACAACAATCATCTTACCGTTTCTAAAGGATGTGTTTTTTTTCCAACACAATCGCACGCCCCCAACCAACACTATAAGCAGCACCACAGGAATCATAAGAAGCCAGAGCAATCTACGATCTCCTTGTCCAGGTGAATCTTAAAATAAAAGGAGCAAAAAAAAAGGCAGGTAGAAGCTGATCCTTTGGGTGGTGCATTTCTTCAAACTGGGTCCTATCCTGGCTTCTGAGGGCTTGCCATAAAATTTGACGTAAGGACTTTAATCTACAAGCCCTTTTCTGGAATCGGCCCCATCCAATGAGAAAATTGATAAAAGCCAAGTCTGGAGACGAAAGTGGTTTTGGTGATTTCTTGATTGGGCTGCTGTTTACTGTTAGGTTGTCTGTCTTTGGAAGTTCCTCTTTTTTCCAGAAATGTTATTATTTTTTGTTCTCTTACATAGCATTTCAAGTCTACATCCACATAGTTGTTGTTCTTCTATACATTTATCATTCTTATATATTTGTTATTTCATTTAATAGGTTATAATATACAGTTTGGGTTGCTTTATTTACCATCCTTTCTTCCTGTTGTAACCCCACCTTATTTTCCCTTTCTTTTCTCCCTCCCTCCCTTCTCTACTTTCTTCCTCTTCCTTCTTCCCTTCCCTTTCTCCTACTCCTACTCTTCCTCTTCCCCTTCCTATCCTCCCCTTCTCTTCCTTTCCCTTCTGTCCTCTTCTCCTTCCCCTTCCTTCTTCCCTTCCCTTTCTCCTACTCCTACTCTTCCTCTTTCCCTTCCTACTCTCTCTCCTTCTCTTTCTCTCCCTTCCATCCTCCTCTCCTTCTCCTTCCTCTTCCTTCTTCCCTTCCTCCTACTCCTACTCTTCCCCTTCCATCCTCCTCTCCTCTTCCTCTCCCTTCCATCCTCCTCTCCTTCTCCTTCCCCTTCCTTCTTCCCTTCCCTTCCTCCTACTCCTACTCTTCCCCTTCCATCCTCCTCTCCTTCTCTTCCTCTCCCTTCCATCCTCCTCTCCTCTCCTCGCCTCTTTCTTCTTTTCCCCATCTTTCTTTCATATTCTCCTCCTTTCTCTCTTTCTTTTCTATTATTGTAGGTGTCTCTTTCCAGGCCTCAGTTCTTTGATTGGGATATTGTTTGCTTGATTGGTCTAAAGCAGAGATTAACACCAAGATTAACACTACTGTAGACTAACAACCAAGATGTAAACAATATCCCGATTAAGGAACTACCAACCCAGACAAACAATCTAACAGACAGCAAAAGCCAGTCAAGCAAAGCTGGCTGGAGAATTCTAGGAGCTGAAGTCCTTCAGACTTAAAAGTTGCAAAGTTTGCCCACCCCTGGTATAAGAGCTCTCATCACTGCTTCCTTCTTTTTCTGTATGACCATTCATTTTAGGGCTAGCACCATAATCTCACATGCACTAATACTGGTCCACTGGGATGCAAGGGACTTACTTACTTGTTGGGGGTGATAAGGTAGTATCAGGAACGCATAGGATGTCACTTGTAGGCGTGCAATCCTGTGCCTTCTTTTCTCCAGGACCACAGCTACGGACACAGAAAGAAAACGGACATTGAAGGACTTGGGGCACCTCTCAGACCGAACAAGAATCAAATTCGAATTACGGAATGTTGAACCGCTAGAAGCAGCAGCTAACCTATGGTATAGATAAAGGTAAAGGTTCCCCTCGCACATACGTGTTAGTCATTCCAGACTCTAGGGGGCAGTGCTCATCTCCATTTGAAAGCCGAAGAGCCAGCGCTGTCTGAAGACATCTCCATGGCCATGTGGCCAGCATGACTCAACGCCAAAGGCGCACAGAACGCTGTTCCCTTCCCATCAAAGGTGGTCCCTATTTCTCTACTTGCATTTTTACGTGCTTTCGAACTGCTAGGTTGGCAGAAGCTGGGACAAGGAACAGGAGCTCACTCCATTACGCGGCGCTAGGGATTCGACCTTTCTGATCGACAACCTCAGAGTCTTAGCCACTGAGCCACCGCATCTCTTTAACTTAGGGTAACCTAACCTAAAGGTCTATGGAGATTCTCCGTCATCCAGGTCAGGGTTGTCCCAAAGGTTTTTTTTTCCAAGAGGCAGCTGGACTTTCTGCTTTTTCTTTGAAGACATTTCACTTCTCATCCAAGAAGCTTCTCCAGAGTAGTTGAAGAAACTTCTTGGATGAGAAGCAAAACGTCTTCAAAGAAAAACCAGAAAGTCCCAGTGCCTTTGGGATAATAACCTCTCCTAAGATTCTAGGGAATCTAGAACGTTTCCAAGCTGTAGGAATATACTTATATCAACAAAATAAGCACTTAAGTAAGCCTAGGAGAGCTGCTTACTCTCATAAGGTAAGATGTTGGGTTGTACTGTGGCAGTCACTGGAATTGTTCTTTTTAGATATACCTTCCATTATGGTACTGTGATAGACTGCCAACAGGAAGCTGCCACCTAGTGATGGACAGACCAATTTCACCACTCTGTAGAAGTTACGTCTTCAAGGAGCTGTCAGCAAGGTTAATGATATCAATTTCTTGAAGCAGAGAATTCTCTTATCTGTTAAGGCAATCCTTCTAGAGTAGATACAATTGCCTTTTTAGTTCAGGTTCTCCTTCTCCTACTCCTTCTTCTCTTCTCCTCCTTCTTCTTCTACTACTACTTCTTCTTTTACTTCTACTTCTTCTACTACTACTTCTTCTCCTTCTTCTACTACTTCGCCTACTTCTACTACTACTTCTTCTTCTACTTCTTCTTCTTCTACTACTACTTCTACTACTACTTCTACTACCTCTACCTCTACTTCTCCTTCTTCTTCTCCTCCTTCTTCTTCTACTCCTTCTCCTACTACTTCTCCTTCTCTTTCTTCTACTACTACTTCTCCTACTACTTCTACTTCTTCTACTCCTCCTTCTTCTACTACTTCTACTTCTTCTACTACTACTTCTGCTTCTTCTACTACTACTTCTGCGTCTTCTTCTACTACTACTTCTACTTCCTCTACCTCTACTCTACCTCTACCTCTACTTCTACTTCTTCATAAATCTGTGCACAACCAGTGCTTCACAAAGTGTCACTCAGAATCTTAAAAGCTCAGTGTAGCTGCCTGAGGTATCTCCATACTAATCTAGGGCACATCTACTTATGACAAGATGGTCCACAAAACTAAACGTATTCTCAACCGGCTGCTGCAAAGAGACTTCAAAGCAGTTGAGTCAGGGGCCTTCATGAATGCGTCATCAGGAATTGCTCAAAGTTTGGAAATGAGAAGGTTGTGGTAGCAGAAGCTCCTGCTTTTTCCCCCTACCCCACTCTGGCCTGCTCTTCCCTCCCACAAAGATCTTCATCCAGGGCACGGTCTCCAAACCTCTCCCCCCAAAATTTTTGGGGTGTCAGAATAGAGAATGCCAAATTAGTTCTGAAGCATTTTAAGCCGTGTCGAATAATGCTGACCTTGTCATACATTTAGTGCAAGTTTCACATGGCTGGCCAGGGGAGCAGAAGGTACCATTCTTGCAAGCACACTCGGAATTTGTGGTTGGAGTACACTTTTTTATTTCGACCTCATCTGGAAAGAGAATAAATCTCAAATTTAGAAGCAGACCAGCAGTTCTGGGCAGCAAAAAAGACTAAGACGAAGACCAAATCGCTCGTTTGCCCAAGATATCCTTAACCATGATTTCTTGAGAAGAGGCTGAATGACCAAAAGCAAAGACGTTCCATTTCAACGCAGTGCGACGTGTGAATTCCTTCTTAGAATCCAGTGGGTGAAACCTTTTCCATAAAAGGCCTTGGATTTCATTCCATTCCTTCAATTCATTGCACTTATAAAACTTCTTATTACTTAAAACAGAGGTCCCCAACCTTTGCAACTTTAAGTCTGAAGGACTTCAGCTCCCAGCAAAGCTGGCTGGAGAATTCTGGGAGCTGAAGTCCTTCAGACTTAAAGTTGCAAAGGTTGGGGACCTCTGACTTAAAACATATTACTTCAAATATAACATGCAAGCAAGTTGGGCTACTAGTTATGTCATGAGGCTAGAAACTGGGAGGTGGTGAGTTCTAGTCCCACCTTAGACATGAAAGCTGACTAGGTGATTTTGACCAATCACCAAGAGATGATGAGTTCTAGTCCAGCATTAGACATAAAAAATGACTAGGTGACTTCGGCTGATCACTGGGAGTCAGTGAGTTCTAGCCCCACCTTAATCATGAAAGCTGGGTAGGTGATTTTGGCCAATCACTGGGAGTCAGTGAGTTCTAGTCCCGCCTTAATCATGAAAGCTGGGTAGGTGATTTTGGCCAATCACTGGGAGTCAGTGAGTTCTAGTCCCGCCTTAATCATGAAAGCTGACTAGGTGATTTTGGCCGATCACTGGGAGTCAGTGAGTTCTAGTCCTGCCTTAGGCATGAAAGATGACTAGGTGATTTTGGCCAATCACTGGGAGTCAGTGAGTTCTAGTCCTGCCTTAGGCATGAAAGATGACTAGGTGATTTTGGCCAATCACTGGGAGTCAGTGAGTTCTAGTCCCGCCTTAATCATGAAAGCTGACTAGGTAATTTGGGCCAATCACTGGGAGTCAATGAGTTCTAGCCCCGCCTTAGGCATGAAAACTAACTAGGTGATTTTGGCCAATCACTGGGAGTCAGTGAGTTCTAGCCCCGCCTTACGCATGAAAGCTGACTAGGTGACTTTGGCCAATCACTGGGAGTCAGTGAGTTCTAGCCCCACCTTAGACATGAAAGCTGGGTAGGTGATTTTGGCCAATCACCGGGAGATGGTGAGTTCTAGTCCTGCATTAGACATAAAAGATGGCTAGGTGACTTTGGCCGAACCCTGGGACACGGTGAGTTCTAATCCCACCTTAGGCATGAAAACTTGGTTGAGTGACTTTGGTCCAGCCACTCCCTCTCTCAGCCCCTCCCACCTCGGAAGGTGGCTGCTATGAAACCAAAAAGAGGAGGAAAGAGCATTACGCAGGTTGGCTGCCTTGAGTCACCCACAAAGTACTAAAGAGGGATAAAAATCGAACCAGCCAAGTAAATCAAATGGTCTCCATCCTTAATACCTAAATTCCGGCAGGCTCTACATCCAAAGCAGTAGACAAAGGAATTCAAGTGTTTGGAGTAGGTGTTGTTTTCACAGGGCCGACAAATCCCTTCAGTTCTGAGGACAGTGCAGTGCTTATGGACAAAGGTTCCTGGGGGAAGAGGAAGAAAAAGCCAAAGATGTAAAAAAATAACTACATATTACAAGTATACAATACAATACAATAGCAGAGTTGGAAGGGACCTTGGAGGTCTTCTAGTCCAACCCCCTGCATGGGCAGGAACCTTATACCATTTCAGACAAATGGCTATCCAACATCTTCTTAAAGACTTCCAGGGTTGGGGCATTCACAACTTCTGGAGGCAAGCTGTTCCAGAGGTTAATTGTTCTAACTGTCAGGAAATTTCTCCTTAGTTCTAAGTTGCTTCTCTCCTTGATTAGTTTCCACCCATTGCTTCTTGTCCTGCCCCCAGGTGCCTTGGAGAATAGTTTGACTCCCTCTTCTTTGTGGCAGCCTCTGAGATATCGGAACACTGCTATCATGTCTCCCCTGGTCCTTCTCTTCATCAAACTAGATATACCCAGTTCCTGCAACCGTTCTTCATATGTTTCAGCCTCCAGTCCCCTAATCATCTTGGTTGCTCTTCTCTGCACTCTTTCCAGAGTCTCCACGTCTTTTCTACATCGTGGCGACCAAAACTGTATGCAGTATTCCAAGTGTGGCCTTACCAAGGCATATTACCAAGGCATATTAAGGGGCTGCTGGGGCTTCGCAGGAGTTTGGGAGGACCTCCGGCTAAGATTCTGTGCAGAGAACCCCTAAATCCCACTCCTGGCTGGCCCCGCCCTTCCCTTCCCAGTTGCCCACATGCGGCCTGTTTTGGATGCAGGGCGCACATGGATGCTTGGGGGTGGGAGAAAAATGGGTCTTGGGGAGGGAGAAATAATGGGAAGTTTGGGAAGGCCGGAAAGACCTCCAGAGGGTCTCCGGAGACTGGGGAGGCCGTTTTCAACCTCCTCGAGACTCGAGGCAACCCTCTGGAGCACGGGGAGGGCAAAAAGCCCGCCACAGCCTCCCACCATGGTGCAGGAGGCTGACTAGGCCACGCCCACCCGGCAAATGGGCAGAGAGCCCTTTGCTAAAATTTTTGAAGCCCACCCCTGGGAACAACCAATGGAAAGTCCATCAGAAGAAGCCTGAGCCTATTCATTGGAAGGATGGTGGTGGGGGGAAACCCACACATATTTTTAAAACAGCAGGATGAACTTCCCTCTACCTACCTACCTACCTACCTACCTACCTACCTACTGTATTTCTCCCTCTCTGTCTACCCCTCTACCTACCTACTGTATTTCTTTCTTTCTCCCTCTATCTATCTATCTACCTACCTACCTACTGTATTTCCCCCCTCTCTGTCTATCCCTCTACCTACCTACTGTATTTCTTTCTTTCTCCCTCTATCTACCTACCTACCTACTGTATTTCCCCCTCTCTATCCCTCTACCTACCTACCTACTGTATTTCTCCCTCTCTGTCTATCCCTCTACCTACCTACTGTATTTCTTTCTTTCTCCCTCTATCTACCTACCTACCTACTGTATTTCCCCCTCTCTATCCCTCTACCTACCTACCTACGGTATTTCTCCCTGTCTATCCCTCTACTTACCTACCGATTTTATTTCTTGCTTTCTCCCTCTATCTACCTACCTACCTACTGTTTTTCCCCCTCTCTATCTATCCCCCTATCCATTTACCTGCCTACCTAATGAACTAATCCCTCTGAATCATCTCCTTAGCTACCATAATATGAACGCCACGGCAATATTCTTGTCCAGTTTCCTAGAAGAAAAGTGGTGACTATCCAGAAAGTTGCACCCAAATTAAAAATCCCAACGTTCTTCCTTACGGTCATGCTAAGTGGGCGTCCCAGAGTACACATTCCACTTTTCAAAGGCTGCGTTATTTCCCCCACCCCCACATCTGGCTCTCCTCCTTCAAATTTCTTACCACGACATGAATTCTTATACAATTTCTAGGGAAATGACTAATGCGGTATTTTCTCTCCCTTTTAAATAAACTTGGCTTCTGCCGTTATCTACCCCTTCCAATGACTTCTAGCACAGTTCGTTTCCTGTGCGTTTTGGTTTCCCTGTTCCAACCCCCTCTTGCCTCCAATCGTGCGCATTTCTTAAAACTAAGAACAATGATGCAAAAATAATTATTTGGCGTGATCTTATGAAACAATTGTCCCACGGGGTCGTCAAGAAAGAAGTACAATACAATGCAATAGCAGAGTTGGAAGGGACCTTGGAGGTCTTCTAGTCCAACCCCCTGCCTAGGTAGGAAACCCTATACCATTTCAGACAAATGACTATCCAACACCTTCCTAAAGACTTGCAGTGTTGGGGCCTTCACAACCTCTGGAGGCAACTTCTGTTCCACTGATTAATTGTTCTAACTGTCAGGAAATTTCTCCTCAGTTCTAAGTTGCTTCTCTCCTTGATTAGTTTCCACCCATTGCTTCTTGTTCTGCCCTCAGGTGCTTTGGAGAATAGTTTGACTCCCTCTTCTTTGGGGCAACCCCTGAGATATTGGAACACTGCTATAATGTCTCCCCTGGTCCTTCTTTTTATTAAACTAGACCTACCCAGTTCCTGCAACCGTTCTTCCTATGTTTTAGTCTCCAGTCCCCTAATCCTCTTTGTTGCTCTTCTCTGCACTCTTTCTAGAGTCTCCACGTCTTTTCTACATCGTGGTGACCAAAACTGAATGCAGATATTCCAAGTGTGTCCTTCCCAAGGCATTATAAAGTGGTATTAACCCTTCACGTGATCTTGATTCTATCCCTCTGTTTATGCAGCCTAGAACTGTGTTGGCTACTGCACACGGCTGGCTCATATCTAAATGGTTGTCCACTAGAACTCCAAGATCCTTCTCACAGTTACTGCTATTGAGTAAGTGTCCATTTCATCTTTCTCAGAAAAGGAGCAAGTTGTGTCCATGTCTGGACTACGAGCCTTGCTAGGAAGGCTCAGGTCGAGCCGAAGATGGGATACCTGGAGGGCATTTCCGGCACTCATGGTTCACAGCAGCGTAGAACTGGTTGGTGTCATCAGCCTCTGGTATCACGGGGGAAGTGACCTTTGGGGGCTGCGTTCGAGGAAGCCTCGCTGAGGTGGCCTCATGCTGGAAACAAGGAGAAGAGAAACAGGGGTAAATTTTAGCCTCCAACTCTCTAGGAAGAAAGCATAAATAAAGGTTGCCATTGCCAAATCAAAAGTGTGCCCTGATAGACTGGTTTCACTGAATTAAACACTTAATTCTCTCCCCTGGTATAACTGACAATGTGACGAGAGCCCGTGGCTTAAAGGTTAATACATCAACCTAATATGTAAGTTGCCCAGGTTCGAATCCCAGAAGGGTAGGGCTAGCTGTTGAGAGCTAAATAGCTTGAAATAGATCTATACTAGTCTCCCTTTATTTCTTTGTCAGTAAATATAAATTCAACACAAAAATAGTTTGTCGCGACAGCAACTGCCTGCGAAGGCCCCTGGATTGGGGCTGCCTGCCTGATAGACCAGTCTCACAGGATAAAATACATCTCTAGTACATTTTCATACAATCAAGGCTATGGTTTTCCCAGTTGCAATGCATGGCTGTGAAAGTTGGACTCTAAGGAAGGCTGAGCACCAAAGAATGGAGGCCTTTGGACTCTGGTGCTGGAGAAGACTCCTGCATTGAGTCCCTTGGAGTGCAAGGCCATCCAACCAGTCAGTTCTAAAGGAGATCAACCCTGACTGCTCTTTAGAAGGCCAGATCCTGAAGAGGAAACTCAAAGACTTTGGCCACCTGATGAGAAGGAAGGACTCAAAAGAAGAAGGGAATGACATCAACCTGCCAAAAGTGTGTTCAGTCAAGGCTCTGGTTTTCCCAGTTGCAAGGGATAGCTGTGAAAGTTGGACTCTAATGAAGGCTGAGCGCCAAAGAATGGAGGCCTTTGGACTCTGGTGCTGGAGAAGACTCCTGCATTGAGTCCCTTGGAGTGCAAGGCCATCCAACCGGTCAGTCCTAGAGGAGATCCACCCTGACTGCTCTTTAGAAGGCCAGATCCTGAGCTTGAAGCTCAAATACTTTAGCCATCAAATGAGAAGGAAGGACTCCCTGGAGAAGATCCTCATGCTGGTAACGATGGAGGGCAAAAGAAGAAGAAGGGGACGGCAGAGAAGGAGGTGGCTGGATGGAGTCACTGAAGCAATAAGTGTGAGCTTCAATGGACTCCAGAGGATGGTAGAGGACAGGAAGGCCTGGAGGAATGTTGTCCATGGGGTCGTCATGGATCGGACACGATTTCGCAACTAACAACAACAAACAACATTGCCAAATCATTATTGTTCTTTTTTTTTTGTAAAAATGTTTTATTGGTTTTTAAAATATACATAGGAAAAGGGATAGGGTATATAAAAAAATTTGGTAGCTCCCATGTCGGTGTTGGTTAGCCTCCCCAAACCTCACAAGTTTACAATCTTAAAAATAGAGGACAAATATAAACAGAGTTGTTACGTTGTATACCATGTGTTCAATCATCTCTTTCTTTGCCATTTTCTATTGTATCAACAATTACAATGACATTTCAAATAAAATCATTTTTGTGATCTGAGCCTTTTTGCTATTGTTTCTTCTTCCCTGTCACCAGGTGGCACCATAGCTCCCTTCGTTCCCAAATCTTGTGTAATGTCGCCCTCCCCCCCCCCCACTATCTCTGTCCTCCAAGAGGGAAGAATGTTTTTAAAAAAAGGCATTTGCCTCACTTAATGTTTTGATTCTTATTCTACCCCCCTCCCAGAAGATCAGCATCCCCTCTGGCAATAACCATTTAAACCAAATTCCTTTATTATATAATTTCTTCCACAGGAAGGAATATTTCCTTCTTGCTTCTCTGATTTTTTTTTTTGGAATTTGTTTCAATATGGTTATTTCTTTGTCTTGATACTTTAAAGATTCCCCCCTTTGGGTCCCCAGTATCTCATCCCTCGTGGATCTCCTGAGACATTTTTTTTTTAAAAATTTAACATGAACCTCTCTTGGGACATTGTGGATGCTAGCATATGTTGAATTAATTCTATAAACCAGGTCCATATCCCACCAGAGTTGTTCTTTATCTCTTTTTAGGTATTCTGCTAATATTGTACTCAGCCAAATCATTCTTGTTCTTATCCTACAGCTGTAACAGTGGTGGGTTTCAATTTTTTTAGAACCTACTCTGTAGGTGTGGCCTATTTTGTGGGCGTGGCTTGGCAGTCATGTGACAGGGTGGGAGTGGCCACCTTTTAAAATGTGGTGAAACTCATTTAACAACACTCTTGCTTAGCAACCAAAATTTTGGACTCAATTGTGATGATTCTTTCTTTCTTTCTTTCTTTCTTTCTTTCTTTCTTTCTTTCTTTCTTTCTTTCCTTCCTTCCCTCCTTCCCTTTCCTTTCTTACTTTCTGTCTTCGTTTCCTTTCCTTCCCATTGGGTTACTAGCAGCAGCAGGCCAGACTTACTTCCGGGTCCGCCGGTGGAACCCCCTCTCACCGGTTCTCTAAATTTCACCAACCGGTTCTCGCGAGTAGGTGCGAGCCTGCAGAAACCCACCACTGAGCTGTAAGGATACCTTCCAGATATAAATGTAGCGTTCAGGTAGCCCTTGACGTATAACCAGAATGAAGCTCAGCATTTCCATGGCTAATTGAGACGAGCGCTAAGTGAATTTAGCCTCATTTTACGACCTTTCTGGCCACCGTTCTTAAGTGAATCACTGCAGCTGTTCAGTTAGCAACATGGTTGTTAAGGGAATCGGGCTTTTCCCGTTGACTCTGCTTGTCAGAAAGTCGCACAAGGAAATCGCATGACCCTGGGACGCTGCAAACGTCATAAATATGAGCCAGTTGCCAAGCATCTGAGTTTGGGCCAGGGGGTAATGGGAATGCTTGCAACGGTCGTAAGTGTGGGAAATGGTCATAAGTCACCTCTTTCAGGGCTGTTGTAATTTTAAATGGCCATTAAGTGAACGGTTAGAAATCGAGGACTATACCTGTCTAAGAAATGGGGATGAAATCTTTTGCCCAATGTTTTAGAAAATGTGCTGGAGGCCAGTGAGGATCTAGTGAGATTAGCTAAGGGTGTCACCTGGTATAAATCCATTAATGTTGCCTATTCCTTTGAAAAAAGTTAGCACCCACCCTTCTCCTAGAACAGGGGTTCCCAAACTTGGCAACTTTAAGACTTGTGGACTTCAACTCCCAGCATAGCTGGCTGGAGAATTCTGGGAGTTGAAGTCCACAAGTCTTAAAGTTGCCAAGTTTGGGAACCCCTGTCCTAGAAGAATGAAATATTTTGACAAATATTAAAAAGGCAGAATATTGCATTAGCCTGAATGGGAAATGGAGAAACATGTTTTTTTTAGAGGAAGAAAGCAGCCCCCACCTTTTCCTAATAGCCCACAGCAGATGTCAACACAAGAGATAAAGAAATAGATAGCTCTGTTCATAAGCAAATGCCTTCACCCTTAAGACATTAAGCCACAATGGGGATTACCCAACCCTCGTTCAGAACACAAGTCCCTTCATTGCATCACCCTCAGAAACCTCAGCCAAACTTCGCTCATCCAAACTCCTAGGATTTGTACTTTGCCTATAGAGCCAGCTATGGCCCCTACGTAACCCCTACATGGCCCCAGGGGAGTCAGACAACAGCCAATAGGATACATATCCTTCAACAGGAACAGCAAGCTCAAGTGCAAAGCTCAAGAGAAGGGATTAAAAAAACAAAGCACTCTCAACTCCATGTGGTCAGCTGCTGATGATCACCCTTATGCTTCTGCTTCATCAGCAAACCCACAGAGGGCCTTCTCTGTGGCGGGCCCGACCCTCTGGAACGACCTTCCCCCCGAAATTAGAACAACTACGGACCTCCGCTCCTTCCGTCAAAAATTAAAAACACACTTTTTCTGCTTGGCCGGCCTAGGATAATCAACTGTTTTTAGGGTCTTTAACGATTAATTTTTAGTTTTAATAATGGGATTTTAGCGCAGGGTTAGTTTAATTTTATTTTATATTGTACTATGTTTGTGATTTTATATGTATTTTAAATTCCCTGTACCCCGCCTCGAGTCCCTTCAGGGAGAGAGAGCGGGTTATAAATTAAAATTTATTATTATTATTATTATTATTATTATTATTATTATTATTATTATTATTATTATTATTATTATTAATTATTATTATTATTATTTACAATCAACCTTGAGGTGGCCACGCTCGCCGCCTCCTGCACCTCAAAAATAATAAGACCTCCCCGAAAATAAGACCAAGTGCTTATTTCGGGGGGGGGGGGTCAAAAGAAAATAAGACACTGTAATATTTTGGGAGAAAACATGGTACCTCCCCTTTGCTGCTTGCTTCGGCTGCCATTGAAACGGGGAGGGAGGGCCTTTGGTAATTGGGAATGGGACTGTATGGTGCAGGAGGGAGATTTGGAGAAGGGAGCATGTTCTCACCATCTACTTCACTGGATGGGGCCGTGCGGTGGTCATGGTCAACGGTCTTGCATGCCATCCTGATGATGCTCCTGGAGATGCAACCCATATGACATCTATGGGGATTGCGTATTGGACAATGGGGTGGGGGTTATTCAGGAAAGGGGGTTGGACATATATTGATATGTATGATTTCGCACGCTTGGGTCTCAGTCCTTGCTTTACCTCGCTGCTATCTTTTCATAACCAGTAAAAGCACTCTTAATTCTTTCAAAATGGAGTGGAGTGGATTCTTTCTTGGTTATCGTTAGAGGCAGTCCTGACATTATACCCGTTATCTTTTACATGTTTGACAAACTAAATAAAATAAAAATAAAAGAAATAAATAAAACAAAGGTGGGAAAAACCTATGATCAATGGAGGTAAAGCTATGTAGCATGAATGAAGTTTAAGGCTGGATTTGGTCTCCAAATCTTTTTTTTTTTTTTTTTGCAGCTTTCCAAAGCCCTTCTAACCACAATTACTAACAAAACACACACACAAAAAACCCTGTGCTGTAGTTGGAACACTTACAATAGGCTTATCCCATTTTAGAAAAACCAAACCAAACCACATAGATGGATGCCTTCAAACAGTTAAATATGATGAACTTAAACTGTTCCAGTTTGCAGATTCTCCCAATTACCATGTGTGGATCTGATAATAACCTTCTAGAAATACTGTATAACTTTGTTCATGCATGAACTCTATTTTAGTCTTTTAGGAAACAATTAAGAAACAATGCTTGCTTGCGCTCTCTCTCTCCTTCCTTCCTTCCTTCCTTCCTTCCTTCCTTCCTTCCTTCTTTCCTGTTAGGGGTAAAAAACACCCCTGTTGGAAAATAAACAGGCGGAATAGTGCAATACGCCGGACAGCAAGAGATACGTTGCTTAAACCACAAATAACTATCAAACACTGACAGTAGAAAAAATAAATAGTCTTTACTCTTGATGTAACTAAAATATTTCTTCCAATATTTCTTCCAAACAGTGATACTAACTCCTCTAACAATAAACAGCCCTTCACCAAAACCAGAGTTATCTTACAGTCAGTCAAAACAATGATTCTCTTCCGTCTTCATGTTCAACTTCTTCCTGAACATGAAGCAAAAGGGGATGAACTGTGTTTCCAGCTGCCTTTTATGATTGAGCTGGGAAGCACAGCCAATCAGATCCACATAGTCCTTAAAGTTATAAATACCTTTTATTAATCCTAGTTTATATATATTGTCAACCCAACATCAGAATAATTATCCTAACACTTCCTTCCTTTCCTCCCTCCCTCCATTTCCTTCCTTCCTTCCCTCCCTCCCTCCCTCTCTTCCCTTTCACCCTTCCTTCCTTCCTTCTCCTCATTTCTTCTATGTCGCCCTAATAAAATAGCAATCAAGTTTCCCTTAGATTAAGCTCAACTCAACTCCTTCTTGGCATGAGATGGAAGGACATTTCTATTATCTTCTTCCAAAAGGTTACTTTCAACTTCCCAATTAGTTTACAGAGCTGCTTTGTTCAGTTTGTGGTCACTTGTGGTCTCCCATACAAGGTCGGATGACCAGGCTTATCTTTTTCAAAGGTAATTATGGTTAGCTGATAAGGAGGTTTATGAGTGGGCTGATAAATATGCAAAGAGCACTTCCTCAGGGCATTTTAACACTGATTACTACACATCCTAAGGAGAATCTCAAGTGGTTTGGAAGCAGCACCCAGAATCAATTAGAAACCAATGTCAGAGCAGTTCAAACAAGGATGCCAGTTTCACATATTGCAATTGGCAATTAATGAGCTACAGGTAGTCCTTGAATTAGCCCAAATTAGCATAATTAGCAAAATTGAGTCAGTGGTGGGATTCAAAATGTTTTACTATCAGCTCTGTGGACGGGGCTAGCTGAGCGTGGCAGGGGAAGGATATTGCAAAATCTCCATTCCCTTCCCACTCCAGAGGAAGGATACTCTAAATTCCCATTCCCTCCCCACTCCAGGGGAAGGATACTGCAAAATCTCCATTCCCTCCCCACTCCAGGGGAAGGATACTGCAAAATCTCCATTCCCTCCCCACTCCAGGGGAAGGAGACTGCAAAATCTCCATTCCCTCCCCACTCCAGGGGAAGGATACTGCAAAATCTCCATTCCCTCTACACTCCAGGGGAAGGATACTGCAAAATCTCCATTCCCTCCCCACTCCAGGGGAAGGATACTGCAAAATCTCCATTCCTTCCTCACTCCAGGGGAAGGATACTGCAAAATCTCCATTCCCTCCCCACTCCAGGGGAAGGATACTCTAAATTCCCATTCCCTCCCCACTCCAGGGGAAGGATACTGCAAAATCTCCATTCCCTCCCCACTCCAGGGGAAGGATACTCTAAATTCCCATTCCCTCCCCACTCCAGGGGAAGGATACTGCAAAATTCCTCTTGTTAAGTGAGACATTTATTCCAGAGGTGGGTTGCTTCCGGTTCGACCGAGATCGGGCGAACTGGTATTGGTGGTAGCAGGAGGCTCTGCTCACCCGCCCGGATGCTTCTGTACATGCACAAAAGGGCCGTGCAATTGTGCACGCTTGCACGAGCAAACCAGTAGTAAAATAAATTGCAATCCACCACTGATTTATTTGGTAAAATTTGCCTCATTTTACAACTTTTCTTGCCACCATTGTTAAATGAATCACTGCAGTTCTTAAATTCGTACTATTGATCTTCAGTGAATCTGACGTCCCCATTGACTTTGCTTGTCAGAAGGTCGCAGTCTTCCAATATCTCAGGGGTTGCCCCAAAGAAGAGGGAGTCAAGCTATTCTCCAAAGTACCTGGGGGCAGGACAAGAATCAATGGGTGGAAACTAATCAAGGAGAGAAGCAACCTAGAACTGATGAGAAATTTCCTGACAGCCGGAACAATTAATCAGTGGAATAGAAGTTGTCTCCAGAAGTTGTGAATGCCCCAACACTGGAAGTCTTTAAGAAGATGTTGGATAGCCATTTGTCTGAAACGGTATAGGGCTTCCTGCCTAGGCAGGGGGTTGGACTAGAAGACCTCCAAGGTCCCTTCCAGCTCTGCTATTGTATTATTGTAAGTGTGTTTTCTCTTTTGCAATTTCTGTCCTCTGGAATGGATTTCTTTGGCTTCCATCCCGATATTTGAAAAGCTGTGTAAACACTTGGCTATTTTCCCAGGTCTGGCTGTACAGTAATTATCGCACCACCATGGGACACTTGGTTTACTATGTGTGACTTCCTTTTGGATGCCACGTGATCTGGTTTTCCCCCCGTCATTTTTGACTTCTTTGAGAATTGTGAGCACATGGAGGTGTGTCGAGTTGGGCAACCTCTAAATTGTAGAAACCAAGGGAAATAAATTTTCTCCCATGCTACTGAGAAGAAAAAGAACTAATGTTAGCAGCAATTCCCAGATTTGCCTGCTTCTCCAACAACTGCGATTCTCCAGTGGACTTAAACTATTTAAAACTATTTGTTTCATCTACATATCATACAAGAACAGTGTGGCTTCACACTGTCATTCATTTTGATACAAAAATAATATTGATACCAACGAGAATTACTACATTAAACAAACTCATGTGGTTCTAATGTTATTATACATATTTTAAAAGGTAGTTTCCCCTCGCACATAGGTGCTAGTCATTTCTGACTCTAGGGGGCGGTGCTCATCTCCGTTTCAAAGCCAAAGAGCCAGCGCTGTCCGAAGACGTCTCTGTGGTCATGTGGCTGGTATGACTCAACACCAAAGGTGCACGGAATGCTGTTACCTTCCCATCAAAGGTGGTTCCTATTTTTCTACATGCATTTTTTACATGCTTTCTGCTAGGTTAGCAGAAGCTGGGACAAGTCACGGGAGCTCACTCCGTTACGCAGCGCTAGGGATTCGAACGGCCAAACTGCCAACCTTTCTGATCTTCAGTTATTCAATATTTGCTTCATCCTTCTAATAGTAATAGCAGTATTCTTGAACATTTATTTTATTTTATTTTATTTTATTTTATTTATACCCCGCCCTTCTCCTTGTTAGAACCAAGGGCGGCGCACAGGCATTATTAAAACCACAATAAAAACAATATACATCGTTAAAAACATATTAAATTATTTAAACCCGTGCTATATACGAGACCGCCTCCTGCCCCATACATCCCTTCGTCCGATCCGCTCCCACAGAGAGGGTCTTCTTCGGGTGCCGTCGGCCGGGCAATGCCGGTTGGCGACACCCAGAGGAAGGGCCTTCTCTGTGGCGGGCCCGGCCCTCTGGAACGACCTACCCCCCCGACCTTCGTACTATCTCGGACCTCCGCCTCTTCCGCCAACGTCTTAAGACGTACTTATTCCAACAAGCCGGCCTAGGATAGCCCCTCCGTTTCTGACGTTTTAAGGAAATTTGTAATTTGGTAGGGTTTTTAATATTGGGTTTTTAGCACGGGTTAATGAATTTAATTACATTTTAATTGATATTTATTGTATTTCTGTGTTTTTAGATGCCTAACATACCTGATAGCAAACACCCTTTTTTCCAAAATCTGATCTTAACCTCTACCTTTCACATTAAATATATTATACAAAAATATGTATAACAATATTCTCCCTATTCCTAATTAGTTGACTTAAAATAATATTGCTGAGTCTCAGCATAGGCCACTGAGACTAACAAATACCAATAGCATTTAGACTTATATACTGCTTCATAGGGCTTTTACAGCCCTCTCTAAGCGGTTTACAGAGTCAGCCTTTTGCCCTTCAAAATCTGGGTCCTCATTTGACCCACCTCGGAAAGAAGAAAGGCTGAGTCAACCTTGGGCCGGTGAGAATCGAACTGCCAAATTGGGAATCAGCAGAAGTTGGTGCTGCGATCCCCTTTTGCAACCTTCTGACAGGCAAAGTCACTGGAGGAGCCAGTTTCACTGAGCAACTGTAGTGATTCACTTAACAAATGTGGCGAAAAAGGTCATTAAAAATGGGCCAAACTCATTTAACTCTCACTTAGCAACCGAAATGGGCTCAATTACGGTCGTAAGTTGTAATGAGTAATCAGAATAGAGCTGGAAGGGACCTTGGAGGTCTTCTAGTCCAGCCCCGCTGCTCAAGCAGGAGATCCTGTACCATTTCAAACAAGTGACTGTCTAATGTCTCTTCTTAAAAACCTCCAGTGATGAATCACCCACAATTTCTGAAGGCAACTTCTGTTCCACTGGTTAATTGTCCTCCCTGTTAGGAAGTTTCTCCTCAATTCCAGGCTGCTGCTCTCCTTGATGAGTTTCCATCCATTGTTTCTTGTCCTGCCTTTCAAAAATAAGTTTCCTCTTTGTTAAGGTGACCAGACATCCCACTTTTGGCGGGACAGTCCCGATTTTGAACAATTTGTCCCACGTCCCGCGGCATTTTTAAAAAGTCCCGATTTTTGGCCGAACCCTCAAAATGGCACCCTAAGCAGACCCTGAAGTGATCTCCGCCGCTGGCCGCTAAACGGCCCGATCGCTGCCTCAGGGAAAACTGCCTTTGAGGGAAGGCGCCCCCCGATGCCTCTGAGCCTCCGACCAGCCAGATGGGATGGGCGCTCAAAGACCTTTGTGCGGCGTTCGATGCCTTTGCACCGCATGATCGCGCCCTTCTCGGCAGGCCCCGGGCGCCTGAGACAAGTGGCAGGGGCCGCGCGGTGCTTCAAAGAGCCTCAGAGAAGCGTCAGAAGCCGCGCGGCCCTTCAAAGAGCCATAGAGTCAGCCGCGCCGCTCAAAATGCTCCAGCGGTCCTCCGCGGCGCGGCGAGATGGTTGGAGGCGCTCCGGGACGAAGACAGCTCCTAATGAAGTTATTTATTTATTTATTTCATGGACCAAATTTTTAATCAAGAAACACCCCCATACACACACACACAGTCAATGGTGTCCCGCTTTACCAGTGTTAAAATCTGGTCACCTTATTCTTTGTGGCAGTCTCTCAAATACTGGAATATTGCTATGCCCCAAACACAGGACCTAGTTATTTGCGGGATCGTATCCTGCCCCATACATCCCTTCGGCAGATTCGCTCCCACAGAGAGGGACTTCTCCGAGTGCCGTCCACTAGGCAATGCCAGCGGGCGACGCCCAGGGGAAGGGCCTTCTCTGTGATGGGCCCGACCCTTTGGAACGACCTACCCCCCCGATATTAGAACTACTACGGACCTCCGCTCCTTCCACCAAAAAGTAAATACCTATCTGTTCCATCAGGCCGGCTTGGCCTAATTTATGCTCCTCGCCCCAGTCTGTAGTTTTAAATTATTTAATCTGGTTTTAATGGGATACAGTTTTTAATGTTTTTATAAATTTTAGTACAGGGTTATTATTTAATTCGGTTTTAATTTTGTGTGTATTGTTATGGTTTTAGATGTTTTTAATTTTCCTGTACACCGCCCCGAGTCCCTTCGGGGAGAGGGGGCGGTTTAGAAATTTAATAAATTATTATTATTATTAAAGAACTGCCAAGAAACTGCATGATTGAGTCCATGTAGTCAGTGGAAGTCTCTGCCACCCCTTTAGGTCCTCTGTATCTGTGTTAACAGTGATGAGCTATAAATCAACAAGACTTTTGTTTGCAAATGCAGCGGGGGAGCTTAGAAAAACAGGGGAAAGGGCAATGGAATGCCAGCCATTAACTTCTGAAAAGCCCAGAATCCACCCCCGCCCTGCCTGATTCCTGCAGCAGTGGGACAGCGGAAGAAAGAGAGAAGGAAGAAGTGGGAGGAAAGAAATGAGGGAGGGAGGAAAAGGATTGTCCACGCTCACTTCTACTCCTGACAAATCTATTTACAACCTGCACGGATGAAACCCCAGGGGAGCCCAGCATGAAGACGCCTTGCCAACAGAAGGTCTCTGGACTATTTGCATCAGCACCCAGACAAAGGTAAATCCAGCTCATTCATTCATTCGTTCATTCATTCATTCGTTCATTCATTCATTCTCAATCATCAATCAATCCATCAATCTGCCCATCTCATCCACATGACTCAATTAAATGCGACTCAATAGCAAGAGAACTGAAATGAAAAACAAGCATTAAAATGATTTTATAGTGGTACCTCGGTACTCCACTGCTTTTGAAACTCATTGAATTTGTTCCCGTCAACAAGAAAATTTTGTCCCGATTCTTATCATTTTTTTGGTACTCAATGCACAAGTTAGAACTCGTGTCAGCTGCCTGCTGACTCACTATGCTATTCCTTTTATGGGGAAAATTGGTTTAGTACATATCACACCACCTGGAAGCAATTAATGATGAGCCCCACTGTATTCCTTAGTGAATTATTTACAATTTCTGGCAGCCTTATCCAAAGATATGCTATTTGGCATATGACCTTTTTTTTTTTCAAACCAACCAGATATCTAAGCCACGCAAAATTCTCAAGCTGAGGATAACATTAACCCTGATGAGATTTTATCTCAACATCTATTTGAGAGGAAATTAGGGGGTATCCCATATGGACAAAGATTTTTGACCCTGTAGTAAAAGAGTTCCTGAAAATTAACCTATCTTGTAATACAATGGCCTTAGGATAAAGCAGGGTGACTGCAGCTAATATTTCTCCAATAATAAAACAATTTCAATTAAACCAATGTAATTTTGTTTCTCTAAATGTAGTTAATGTTGATTTGCTGTTTGTAAAAGTAGGTCATGCATTAATTGCACCAGTTTTATCATTATTGCTATGGTTTTTTTACTTGTTCAGAAATGTGTTGTTTTTTTCTTTTGAATTGAATAATGTTTAATACTATTACTTTACAACTTGCTTTTTTATTCCAGGGTACAAAACACAAAAGAATAAAATGAAATAAAAGAGAGACTGCTTCCAGAGTTTACAACCGTAGTGATCCTAACCGAATATTAGAATAATAAAGTTGGAAGGGACCTTGGAGGTCTTCCAATCTAACATACACATCAGAGGTGGATTGCCAATTTTTTTACTAGCGGTTCGGGGGCGCTCCTGTGTGCATGCGACACTTCTATGCATGCGCAGAAGCCTCCGGGCAGGTGGGCGGAGCCTCCTGGCACCACTACTACTGGTTCAGCCAATCCGGACCAAACCCACCTCTGATACACTCAAGCAGGAAATCCTACAACTGCTTGTCTGAAATGGCAAATGGCTATCCAACATCTTCTTTAAAACTTCCAGTGTTGTAGCATTCACAACTTCTGGAGGTATGTCATTCTACTGAATAATTATTCTCATTGTCAGGAAATTTATCCTTAGTTCTAGGTTGCTTCTCTTCTTGATTAGTTTCCTTCCATTGCTTGGGATAGAGAGAGGGAGAAATACGGTAGGGAGGTAGAGGGATAGAGAGGGAGAGGGAGAAATACAGTAGGTAGGTAGGTAGGTAGAGAGAGAGAGAGAGAGAGAAATACAGTAGGTAGGTAGGTAGATAGGTAGGTAGGTAGGTAGGTAGGTAGGTAGGTGGATAGAGAGAGGGAGAAATACGGTAGGGAGGGAGAGGGAGAGATACAGTAGGTAGGTAGGTAGGTAGGTAGGTAGGTAGAGGGAGAGAGGGAGAAATACAGTAGGTAGGTAGGTAGGTAGGTAGGTAGGTAGGTAGGTAGGTAGGTAGGTAGGTAGAGGGATAGAGAGAGAGAGGAAGAAATACAGTAGGTAGGTAGGTAGGTAGGTAGGTAGGTAGGTAGGTAGGTAGGTAGGTAGGTAGAGGGATAGAGAGAGGGAGAAATACGGTAGGGAGGTAGAGGGATAGAGAGAGAGAGGGAGAGGGAGAAATACAGTAGGTAGGTAGGTAGGTAGGTAGGTAGGTAGGTAGAGGGATAGAGAGAGAGGGAGAAATACTGTAGGTAGGTAGGTAGGTAGGTAGGTAGGTAGGGAGGGAGGGAGGGAGGGAGGTAGAGGGATAGAGAGAGGGAGAAATACGGTAGGGAGGTAGAGGGATAGAGAGGGAGAGGGAGAAATACAGTAGGTAGGTAGGTAGGTAGGTAGAGGGATAGAGAGAGAGGGAGAAATACAGTAGGTAGGTAGGTAGGTAGGTAGGTAGGTAGGTAGGTAGGTAGGTAGAGGGATAGAGAGAGGGAGAAATACGGTAGGGAGGTAGGGAGAGGAATAGAGAGGGAGCGGGAGAAATACAGTAGGTAGGTAGGTTGGGGGTTATACGGTGGTTGTGTGTATGTGGTTGTGTGTGCAGGTGTACATCTACACACAGATTGGTGGGCCATTTAACCAGACTGGGCCATAGCAACACGTGGCCGGGAACGGCTAGTTAAAACTAAAGGAAAAAGGATGAAATGATGCTCATTTTGAAAAACTCAATGAAAATAAAAGCAATATACCAAGAAGGTGGCATACTGGTTGTGATTTGATCTCTTGGGGAATCCCCTATACAAGTATTTTAATATTGCGGACTTGCAGTATTATAAGCGATACTGACATTCTGTAACACATTTAATGAAGGGGGTACTTTGAAAAAACATAACTTTGAATTTCAAATAACACTGATTTCGTTGTTGTCTTGGGTGACCTCTGTGAAAGAAATTCAGGTGCTCGGGCATGAAAATGCGCCACTCAAACACTGTACTTTTCCGCTCACACTGAAAAAAAAGTTAGAGGGAACATTGCTGCAGTCCAACCTCATATACCAGGGGTCCCCAACCTTTGCAACTTGAAGTCTGAAGGACTTCAGCTCCCAGACTTCTCCAGCCAGCAAAGCTGGCTGGAGACGTCTGGGAGCTGAAGTCCTTCAGACTTCAAGTTGCAAAGGTTGGGGACCCCTGTCATATCCGATACCTCTGCAAATTAGAAATTCCTTAAGCAAGCTCCTATTTTAATTTGTTCTCCTGCACTCACATTTTAGCTTCATCGCTGTTAGGAACAGGGAAGCTAATGTGGATGATATTCAGAGGATTCTCCCTCTGTAATTCATGTAAGGGGTGAGGGGTGAGGGGACGGACAGATGCTTTAACAACAGGAGCAAACAGGCAAAATATGCAAGGGAAATTCCTGAGTGTATTTTACATGTTAAATTATCAGTTAAGCCAAGCACCTCCTTTCCCGACACTAATTGGCAGTAAAGCCTTCATAGTCACAGCATGAAAGGGTATATTTAGGTTTTTCTCCAGAAGTCCTCAATAGGAAGCACTACAAAGGGGGATGTTAACAATCTATTGAAATGCAATTGTGATGTTATTACTAATGGCCATGGAATTTCCTTTTCGTTTTCTTTTTTAAAGCAACCCGGTGCAAAAAGGACCACCAGAAAAAGAGATGCAGCTCATAACACACACTTGAGGACTTCCCAAGATTCACGGCTTCCTACTAATGAGCACCTATTATTATTATTTTTATTTTTATTATTTATTTGATTTGTAGACCGCACCCTCTCTCCGAAGGGACTCGGGGCGGTGCACAGGACTTTAAAAACATATATAAATACAACAATACAATATTTAAAATAGAATTAAATAATTTACCTGCGCTAAAAGTTTAAAATCTTAAAACCTTAAAACCCTTTATACTAATCCCAGCAATCCCTATTAAAACAATTTAAATTTATATTACAGCCTAGGAAGGATAGATTAGGCCAGGCTGGCCAGATGAAAAAAGTAAGTTTTTAGCTTTTGGCGGAAGGAGCGGAGGTCCGTGGTTGTTCTCAGTTCGGGGGGGGAGGTCGTTCCAGAGGGTCGGCCCCATCACAGAGAAAGCCCTTCCCCTGGGCGTCGCCCGCTGGCACTAGCTAGTGGACGGCACCTGGAGAAGTCCCTCTCTGTGGGAGCGAATCGGCCGAAGGGATGTATGAGACAGAATGCGATCCCGCAAATAACCTATTCCGTGGCTGCAAAGTAAAATACATTCGGTACCCTTTTTAGTGGTAGATGGTTCTGTATTTTTAAGCTTGCTTTACTACTACTCAACTCACACGTTGTAGGTCTCCGGTTAGTGGTTCATGCTGGCTGCATACTTATTATCGCCAACATAACCAATAACCGTGGATTATGGGCCTCGGCGGCACAGTGGTTAGAGTGCAGTACTGCAGGCTACTTCTGCTGACTGCCGGCTGCCTGAAATTTGGCAGATCGAATCTCACCAGGCTCAAGGTTGACTCAGCCTTCCATTCTTTTGAGGTGGGTAAAATAAGGACCCAGATTGTTGGGGGCAAAAGGCTGACTCTCTAAACTGCTTAGAGGGGGCTGTAAAGCCCTGTAAAGTGGGATATAAGTCTAAGTGCTATTGCAAAAAAGTGCTATTTTGATAGGTGGGTGGGTGGATGGGTGGATGGATGGATGGATGGATGGATGGATGGATGGACGGACGGACAGACAGACAGACAGATAGATAGATAGATAGATAGATGAGCCATGGTGACGCAGTGGTTAGAGTGCAGTACTGCAGGCTACTTCTGCTGACTGCCAGCTGCTTGCAATTTGGCAATTTGAATCTCACCAGGCTCAAGGCTGACTCATCCTTCCAAGGTGGGTAAAATGAGGATCCAGATTAACAATCCAGATTAGCAAGAGGCTGACTGTGTAAACCACTTAGAGAGGGCTGTAAAAGCACTGTGAAGCGGTATATAAGTCTAAGTGCTATGGCTATTGCTATGGGAGGTTAGAGCTCTGTGGCTGTAGCCAGCTGCTATCATTGATCCTAGTGAAGGAGTATATGAATCAATATTGGCTTCTGCTTATATTATTACATACAGTCTGAAATTAGTTGTTTTCTATCCTAGCAAATTAATACCGGACTGCAAATGTTATCTCACATTGGCTTCAAAGCTTGGCACATTTTGAAAGCTAGTAGAAGAAATTGTTAGACGGGCAGATGAGGCCCCATAGATAAAGGAACGAAACTAGGGAGTTTTCCTGGCTCACATATCCTTAAAGCATTCTGCCAAAAAAAAACACAACCTCTACACAAGGCTGTAGGAATCCTCCACAGGTAACGTTGACAGAGACAGGAGCTTGAACCAAAGGACGCTTTAAAGATCACGTTGGCAAGGAATCTTTGTCTCTGATTGGATAAACTTGGTTTCTATCTGCCTAAAATGTATATAATACTCTGAGCCCCTCTTGCAGGGGGTGGCTATTCCTTAACATGCATTTGTTTGTAGGCTTTGGATAAAGTTTTGTCACCCAGTTTTTGCTATGGCCATAAATAAAAGCTGAGACTTTTTTACAAGCCTCGTCTGGAGTCTCATTCTCTTAGGCATCTCAGTGGCTCGGGGGAAAACTGCTGGGACCTTACACTAGGACTGTCATGAGGATAAGAATGGGGGCGGTGGGGAAGCCATCTCTGCCACCTGAATGTAAGAGGAGGAAGAATAGGGAAGAGGGCTTAGGCTCCCAGGGTCCTTTAAACTCATTGTTTCATCTGTTCCAACGCTCTTGTGGTCTGTGGAAATCACCCGTGCATCAATTTCAAAACAAATAACTTGCGAGGGACTTTCCCGTGGTGTTTGGAAGCTGCAGTCCTAATGCTTGCAGGCAGGCCCAGCTGCAGTCTCAACTTTTGGCATTATTGGTTGCTTATGTGCAGTTCATGCCTCTTCTCTGGGACGGCAAACAGGGCGTGGGGGAAGGGAAAGGGGAGCAGCCCTCATTCTCATCCTGCTGATAACTACCCTAGGGAAAGTCAGCTGGGCGGATAAATGATGGTTGTCTCAAGGTTGCCCATTGAGTTACGTAATCTGCATTTGAACTGGTGCCATCCAGCAATAATGCCAAACAAAGACTGAGCCACATGCTGGCTTGTGTTTTTAGGGATGCCCTGAAGTCTTAAACAATAGCAGAGTTGGAAGGGACCTTGGAGGTCTTCTAGTCCAACCCCCTGCTCAGGCAGGAAACTTTATACCATTTCAGACAAATGGCTATCCAACATCTTCTTGAAGACTTCCAGTGTTGGGGCATTCACAACTTCTGGAGGCAACTTCTGTTCCACTGATTAACTGTCCTAACCGTCGGGAAATTTCGCCTCAGTTCTAAGTTGCTTCTCTCCTTGAGTAGTTTCCCCCCATTGCTTCTTGTTCTGCCCTCAGGTGCCTTGGATAATAGCTTGACTTCCTCTTCTTTCTGGCAACCCCTGAGATTTTGGAAGACTGCTATCATGTCTCCCCTGGTCCTTCTTTTCATTAAACTAGACATCCCCAGTTCCTGCAACCGTTCTTCATATGTTTTAGTCTCCAGTCCCCTAATCATCTTTGTTGCTCTTCTCTGCCCTCTTTCTAGAGTCTCCACATCTTTCTAGAGTCTCCACATCTCTAGAGTCTCTGCACTCTTTCTAGAGTCTCCACATCTTTTTTACAAAATTGAATGTAGTATTCCAAATGTGGCCTTAGCAAGGCATTGTAATGTGGTATTAACCCTTCACGTGATCTTAATTCTCTCCCTCTGTTGATGCAGCCTAGAACTGTGTTGGCTTTTTTGGCAGCTTCTGCACACTGCTGGCTCCTATTTAAACGATTGTCCACTAGGACTCCAAGATCTCTCTCACAGTTGCTACTATTGAGCAAGGTATCACCTATCCTGTACCTGTGCATTTTGTTTTTCTTGCCTAAATGTAGAACCTGACTCTTTTCACTTATTAGATTAGTCTTCCTGCAGGTGAGAAAAGGCAGGTGTCATTACATTCTTGCCTCTTGGGACAGAAAGCCCCCCCCCCCCTTCAAAAGAGCTGTGCCAAGGGAGAATCCTTCTACATTCAAACTCCAAAGTGTTTCAGTGATTTCTAATTTTTCCCTCCTACTCGCAACTCACGTGATGTTGGTGCTACGCACTTCTGTCCTGCTCCCCCCCCCCCATCCTTCCTTTGTTCTCTTGGGACATATTTCCTGCATGAGTCACTGAAGCTGCCGGTATTATTGAAGTTAAAACTCTGCCTTCTCAAGTATGCAACTTGCCTTTAACAGGTCTTTTAACAGATTAACAGAGTTGGAAGGGACCTTATAGGTCATCTAGTCCAACCCCCCTCCCTGCCCAAGCAGGTGACCCAAGACCATTTCTGACAAATGGCAGTTAAATAGTACTTAAAGTAACAGAAACCATTTGTAATCATGGCTTATATATATATATTGCCAACCCAACACTAGGATTATAGTCCTAACACCCTTGCCCAAGCAGGAGACCCTACACCATTTCTGAGCGTGGCAGGGGAAGGATACTGCAAAATCTCCATTCCCTCCCCACTCCAGGGAAAGGATACTGCAAAATCCCCATTCCCTCCCCACTCCAGGGGAAGGATACTGCAAAATCCCCATTCCCTCCCCACTCCAGGGAAAGGATACTGCAAAATCCCCATTCCCTTCCCACTCCAGGGAAAGGATACTGCAAAATCCCCATTCCCTCCCCACTCCAGGGGAAGGATACTGCAAAATCCCCATTCCCTCCCCACTCCAGGGGAAGGATACTGCAAAATCCCCATTCCCTCCCCACTCCAGGGAAAGGATACTGCAAAATCCCCATTCCCTTCCCACTCCAGGGAAAGGATACTGCAAAATCTCCATTCCCTCCCCACTCCAGGGGAAGGATACTGCAAAATCTCCATTCCCTCCCCACTCCAGGGGAAGGATACTGCAAAATCCCCATTCCCTCCCCACTCCAGGGAAAGGATACTGCAAAATCCCCATTCCCTTCCCACTCCAGGGAAAGGATACTGCAAAATCCCCATTCCCTTCCCACTCCAGGGGAAGGATACTGCAAAATCCCCATTCCCTCCCCACTCCAGGGAAAGGATACTGCAAAACCCCCATTCCCTTCCCACTCCAGGGGAAGGATACTGCAAAACCCCCATTCCCTCCCCACTCCAGGGAAAGGATACTGCAAAATCCCCATTCCCTTCCCACTCCAGGGGAAGGATACTGCAAAATCCCCATTCCCTCCCCTCTTCTGGGTGAAGGATACTGCAAAATCCCCATTCCCTTCCTACTCCAGGGAAAGGATACTGCAAAATCCCCATTCCCTTCCTACTCCAGGGAAAGGATACTGCAAAATCCCCATTCCCCACTACTCCAAGGGAAGGATACTGCAAAATCCCCATTCCCTTCCTACTCCAGGGAAAGGATACTGCAAAATCCCCATTCCCTCTCCACTCCAGGGAAAGGATACTGCAAAATCTCCATTCCCTCCCCACTCCAGGGGAAGGATACTGCAAAATCCATGTATAAAACCACAAGCATAATACAATATTAAAATGAATTAACTAAAACCCTGCGCTAAAATCCCAAACTAAAACTAAACCCCTAAAAACCCTAAAAAACAGTTCAATTACCCCAGGCCGGCCAAGCAGAAGAAATGTGTTTTTAATTTTTACTCCCGAAGGACTCACGGCGGCGTACAGCCAGAATAAAAACAAATATACAAAAGTTAAAAAGCTTTTAAAAAACATAGTTTTCAGCTATCAATGCTACCCGGCACTATCAAAAAGGCCAAGTGGATAATTATGACGATATGATCCTTAAGCCGAGACACTCCCCTGCATTCCAGCTTAACCCTGAATCAGTCTGGAAACCTTTCACCTACTTCTGAAAAGAGAAAAGGTGGTGTCCAGCGAAGGTATTTGGCAGAGTTCCCAGGGGAACAGCCATTTTGTCTGTCACTATGAAAACAACCCTAGAAGTTGACAACCCCTAGCAAGTCTACTTCTGGTGAAATTACTCATGGCCTGGAATTCCCACCATGAGACAATTCTTCCCCCAAAGAAAATATGTATCCTAGAAGAAGAATTCTGTAGAGAAAAGCAAAGGTGCTTTTTTCCCCCACGAGGCAACTGGACTTTCTGGTTTTTCTTTGAAGAGGTTTCGCTTCTCATCCGAGAAGCCTCTTCAGCTCTGACGGAATGGTGGGAAAAGGATGGAAGGATTAATACTCCTTGCAAGACAGCTGAATATAAATCCTTCCGTTTGTGAGATATTAAAACCCTATTCTTATACTCACAATTATAGCTATTCCACAATCTTTTGGAAACTCAACACATCGCTCCCTGGGGTATCTCACACACACGGCCGCGCGGGCAATTTTGGGTACCTCTAGGTATTCCCATGTAACACCGCTCCTGCGCGAGCTGCACTGGCTGCCTGTTGTCTTTCGGGTGCGCTTCAAGGTGTTTATTATCATCTTTAAAGCGCTCCATGGCATGGGACCTAGCTATTTGCGGGATCGTATCCTGCCCCCTACATCCCTCCGCCCGATCCGCTCCCACAGAGAGGGACTTCTCCGGGTGCCGTCCGCTAGGCAATGCCGGTTGGCGACGCCCAGGGGAAGGGCCTTCTCTGTGGCGGGCCCTACCCTCTGGAACGACCTACCCCCCGAACCTAGATCTACTACGGACCTCCACTCCTTCCGTCAGCAATTAAAGACCTATCTTTTCCAGCAGGCCGGCCTGGCCTAACCTACCGTACCTAGCCTTTAGTTTTTAGCAGAGAAATTATTTAATTGGGTTTTATAGGTATAGTTTTTAAAGGGGTATATTTTAGCACAAGGTGTTAGTATTTAATATAGTTTTAATTATTTATTATTGTTATATGTACGTATATGTTTTTTAAATTTCCTGTGCACCGCCCCGAGTCCCTCCGGGGAGAGGGGGCGGTTAATAAGTCTAATTAAACTTAAACTTAAAACACACACACTCACATCCACAATACAATCGGACTTTCATGCTTGCTCATGCCAACCATTCATTTTTAGGTGTAGACGTGTGTGTGTGTGTGATTTTTGGACTATTAGAATAGAAGGCTACTAAAACAGTGGTTGCCTTATGTAGGCAAAATATCTCAAAATCATTTCTTCTTATAGGAATCGAATAGAATCGAATAAATCTTTATTACGGTCAACGACCAGCAATACACATTACATTTAACCATATATTAAAAAGTGCTAACTTTTAAGATATAATTTTAAAAATCTCAACATTATAAGTGGAAAGTAGCATTACATGTTCTCAGTTTGTTCAGGTCATTTGCTGGTTTACTTCTTCTTATAGGTTTAATTAAGCTTGTTAAACCTCACAAATTTCCAAAGGAGAAATCAAAATTGTTTTCAGAGCAGAAAAGGAAATATAACAGATGAAAAAAGATGAAAACAGTGAAAGGCAACACACAAGGTTAAAATCAGCAGACAGCCACATTCCTCCCATCCCCTCCTGCCTGCTTCCGTGTAAATGAGTACATCCGTTTCACTAGTTAGTGGTGCTTCTTATCTAGCGCTGCAGATAATGCAACCGCTGTTTTAGTAGCCTTCGATTCTAAGAGTCCAAAAATCACACGCACACACAAACACACACTTCTACACACTTCTCACCGCCCCGAGTCCCCTCGGGGAGAGGGGGGCGGTCTAGAAATCTAATAAAATAAATAAATAAAAATGAATGCTTGGCCTGAGGAAGCATGAAAGTCTGATTGTAGTATGAATGCGAGCGTGTGTGTGGGATGCCCCAGGGAGTGATGTGTTGAGTTTCCAAAAGATTGCGGAATAGCTAATAACCCCGAAATATTGAGGGGAGGATAATAAATCCTTTGCATTTCCCCCACCCCAAAAGATTGGGGAATAGCTAATAACCCCAATATTTAGAGGCCCATGAGGGCGAACCTATGGCACGGGTGCCACAGGTGGCACACGGAACCATTTCTTAGGGCACGCAAGGTGTTGTCCTGTCAGCTGCAACGCGCATGTGTGCGCTGGCCAGCTGATTTAGGCCTTCTTTTGAGGCCGTTTTTCGCCCTCGGGAGGCTTCAGGGAAGCTCCTGAAGCTTCTACAGATGGTGGGGGAGGTTGTTTTCACCCTCCCCAGGCTCCTAGAAAGCCTCTGGAGCCTGGGAAGGGCGAAAAAAACACGGCAAAAGCAGAGGGTCGTGCACATAGCATTATGGGTGTGGCACACCCACGCACGACCCCCCTGCGTTCCCCCCCCCGCTTTTGGCACGCGAGCCAAAAAAGGTTCGCCATCACTGTTACAGGCCAACCAGGAATAACAAAAGATAAACATTGCCAGAAAGGAATCTGTTTATGTTAGAAAGTCAGGATTTTAACTCTCCTGTGGGCGTTGGGTATGAGAGGAAAATCCACATGGAACACTTTTTCCCCTCCGCCTCTCTCTCTCTTTCTCCCATCCCTTCCTCTGATTGGCTGGCGGTGAACTGTCACCTGAGCCCAAAAACCCACGGTGAGCAGCATTTCTCCCAAAAGTCCGTGAGGAAGCGCGTGGGACTAAAGAGGTGGGCGTCCCATTGGCCGGCACAGACAGCTGGGGTCCTAACAGCGGAGGCGAGATGGCAGAGGTTAATGGCTCGGGGCGGAAACCTGGGGGCGAAATGGGTGCGGACAAGGGGAGGAGAGGAACAGTCCTAGACCCATCTCCAGAGGTCCTGCCTCCAGCTCAGGGGAACACAACCCCGACAAAGCACCCCAGACCTCCCCAAGCCACAAATGCACACCACAACCAGAAAGTTTGTTATTTTAATTATTTATTTTTTTCATTGTTAGTACTGTGTTTTGGTATTTTTTGACCCCTGAATTAAGCGCTTGGACTTATTTTTGGGGAGGTCTTATTATTTTTGAGGTGCAGGAGGCAGCGAGTGTGGTCACTTCATGACTGCTGCTGTGTTGTAATATTTTCAGGGAGGGCTTATTTTTATGGAAGGGCATGTGCTCAAAAGCCCGATTGGGTTCATTATCCCGGGAGGTCTTATTTTCCAGATATATTTTTATTGTTTTATATCACACATTCCATTTCTATATTGAACAGTGTGTCTTCTAGGTGTCCAACATGTTAAAATATAAACAACGTCATCATCATTATAATCATGTACATATAGACATATATGCAATATATGTACCTATAGACATATATGCAGAGAAGGAAAGCAGTATGCTTCCTCCCTTAATTGGGGCTTAACAAGGTGTTGTGACACAAGCATATCCTTATTCCCCTGTCTCAGCTGATCAGGATAGAACCAGTTGTTTCTAGAGGCAATTACAACTGCCTCACATGTAATACTTCCCTGGTTCAAATCCCAGGGTATGGCTAGCTGATGAGAGCTAAATAGCTCGAAATAGATCTATCCTAGTTTCCCTGATTTATTTATTGATCAGCTCAAAAACCTAACACATATATGCAATTATATCCATCATTATGCTATCTTCAATTATGTAACCATCAAGATATTTACTAAGAATATTACTTCTGTATCTGTCAGCTAACCATTTGTAGAAAGGTTCCTGGGTCACAAAATATTCCAAATCTTCTTTTTCTTTGATTTTTAAGGTTAACCCATCCATTTCTCTACATTCCAGAATTATTATTGTTTTTTGGGATTATATTATCATCTGTAGGGGTTTGACATTGAGTCTTTATTGATTAAGCCATAGGGCCATATCAAAGTGTAAAGTTCTAGAAACAAATTATTACTAAAATTGGATAAAAGCAATATAAAATCGAATTGGATAAAATACAATTTAAAATGGAATTGGAATAAAATACAATTTAAAATGGAATTGGAATAAAATACAGCCTAAAAGGGAATTGGAATAGAATACCATTTTAAGATATAGATAGAATATGATAGTTGTATTTCAGTGTCATCCTTACAATCAACCCAATCAAGTATGTAGATCTCAACCAAACCATTTTGTTTAAGTACTGTGCAGTGTTAAATATTATTTTCCACAATCATTCCATGCACACGCTAGATTTTTTTCCCTTTCTTTTTTCGTTTCTGCTATAATTTTGCACCAGTGAGATTAAAACCAATTTTGTTGTATTTAAGTACAACGACAGTAAAGATTATACTTACGCATAAATAAGTATTGTTTTGATAAGGGGATCCCAATGGGTCAATCGTTTGGTATATCAACCAAGGTACCTGTCTCTCACCCCCTTATAAAAGCTGTAGAGGTTTCTGCATTTTTCCAGTATTGTGTGTATAACTATGAAGTTGATTATTTTAACATTTTATCTGTACGCCACCCAGAGTTTCTCTGTGCAGGAGAGACAGGAGTTCTAAACTTAATCAGCCACAGAAGTCAAAGAGACCTTGAATCAACTGCCTGTGAGATAAACTAATCTTAAGGCCACCTCAAAAACCACAAGCCTTGTGCTCAGCAAAAACACTCTTGGAGCGGGGAAAAAATATAATGATGTCATTCCACCTCCCCACTTCCCTCTACTCGTTACAGCAAGTGTCCAACCTTTAATTAATTCCACTTTACAATGCCTTGATAAGGCCACAGTTGGAACACCGTGTCCAGTTTTGGTCGCCACGATGTAGAAAGGATGTGGAGACTCTAGAAAGAGTGCAGAGAAGAGCAACAAAGAGGATTAGGGAACTGGAGACTAAAACATGAAGAACAGTTGCAGGAACTGGGTATGTCTAGTTTAATAAAAAGAAGGACTAGGGGAGACATGATAGCAGCGTTCCGATATCTCAGGGGTCGATACAAAGAAGAGGGAGACAAGCTATTCTCCAAAGAACCTGAAGGCCGCCCTGGGTCCTTTTTGGAGAAGGTGCGGGGTATAAATCTAATAAAATAAAATAAAGAAGCAATGGGTGGAAACTAATAAAGGAGAGAAGCAACTTAGAACTGAGGAGAAATTTCCTGGCGGTTAGAACAATTAATCAGTGGAACAGAAGTTGCCTCCAGAAATTGTGAATGCTCCTACAGTGGAAGTTTTTAAAAAGAGATTGGATAACCCTTTGTCTGAAGTCCCGCCCTGAGTCCCATTTTGGGAGATAGGGCAGGATAGAAATCTAATAAAGTTAAGTAAGTAAGTAAAGTGAAGTGGTGCAGGGTTTCCTGCCTAACCAGGGGGTTGGACTAGAAGACCTCCAAGGTCCCTTCCAGCTCTGTTATTCTATTCTATTCTTTGCAACTTCATTCTCCCGGTTGGGGAATTCTGAAGAAGACACGGCTTAAAGTTGTCATCCTTGTCTTAGAGCAAATGTTAAAAGAACTCGGGGGGAAATTGCTCAATTGCACAGCTTTGCTGATGCAATCCTGTTTCTTCCTCCACCCCGCCCCTCTTTGGCTCCCTGCAGAAAAAAAAGATGACATCACCCTCTCTTTATCTTTTCCTTTCAGTTGTTATGCAGAAGTCAGCTCCTCTTCCCTTGCACAGAAAGGCAAAAAAACCCCAAAAAGATAAAAGGCCAGCCAAGTTTGCCTCAAAGATAAACATATTAAAATTGTAGCTAACTGTTCAGGAGCAAACTTCACACCCTTTTGTGCTTGGGACTGCTTCAAAGTGAATCATAAATAAATGGCTAAATAAGCCCGCTTTCCTTTTACTAGTACCTAGTACAGGTCTCCTGCGTGAGCAATGGGGTTGGACTAGAAGGCCTCCAAGGTCCCTTCCAACTCTGTTACTATCTACTGTTTAGGAAACGTGGGGATTCCCCTGGCCAGTGAAGCCACAGTACCCTTCAGCATGCTATGTGAACCCAAGTAATTGTGGCTTCCTCAACACACCTGGTTTTATGAGATTTAGTACAGGCAGACTAAAGACTGAAGGGCTGCCCCAAAGAAGAGGGAGTCAAACTATTCTCCAAGGCACCCGAGGGCAGGACAAGAAGCAATGGGTGGAAACTAATAAAGGAGAGAAGCAACTTAGAACTGAGGAGAAATTTCCTGACAGTTAGAACAATTAATCAGTGGAACAGAAGTTGCCTCCAGAAGTTGTGAATGCCCCAACATTGGAAGTCTTTAAGAAGATGTTGGATAGCCATTTGTCTGAAGTGATGTAGGGTTTCCTGCCTAGGCAGGGGGTTGGACTAGATGACCTCCAAGGTCCCTTCCAACTGTATTGTTCTATTCTAGACCTTGACTGATGGCCACAACTAAACCCAACATTTCTGCCGTTGAGGGACACATTTCTAAAGTGAGCTTTGCCCCATTTTAATGATCTTTCTTGCCCCAGTTCTTAAGTGAATCGCTGCAGTAAAGTTAGTACAGGTAGTGACCAAAGTTCAGAATGGCACAGGAAAAAAGCGATTTATGACCGTTTTTCACAGTTACGACCTTTGCAGCATCCCCCCTGGCCACACGATCAAAATTCAGATGCTTGGCCGCTGACTCATATTTATGTCGTTTGCAGTATCCCAGAGTCATGCAATCCCCTTTTGTGACCTTCTAACAAGCAAAGTCAATGGGGAAGCCAGATTCACTTAACAACCGAGTTGCTGACTTACCAAGGGCAGTGATTCACTTAGCAACCGAATCAAGAAAGGTCGTACAATGGGGCAAAACTCAACAAACGCCTAACTTAACAACAGAAATTTTGGGCTCCATTGTGGTCGTAAATTGAGGACCCCCCCTGTAATCAGGTTGTTAAGTGGATCTGGCTTCCCCATTGACTTTGCTTCTTAGAAGGTTATAAAAGGTGACCTTTTACATCGCAACGGCCGTAAGTATGAACCCCTTGCCAAAGGTCTGGATTTTGATCCCATGATCATAGAACAGGGACCATCTTTGGTGGGAAGGGAGCAGTGTTCCGTGCGCCTTTGATGTTGAGTGATGCCAGCCACATGACCAAGGAGACGTCTTCGGATAGCGCTGGCTCTTCGGCTTTATTTATTTATTTATTTAATTTATATACCGCCCTTCTCCCTCTCGGAACTCAGGGCGGTGAACAGCCACAATAAAAACAGGAAATACAAAAGTTAAAATGACATATTAATATATATTAAATACTTTGGCCCACAGTTAAAACCCAATACTAAAAAACCCAATTAAAAAGGCTATGACAGGCCGTCTGCATGAAATCGATGTGTCTTCAGGGCCCGACGGAAGAGACGTAGGTCTGCGATCATGCGTAATTCAGGGGGCAGGTCATTCCAGAGGGCAGGAGCTGCCACAGAGAAGACTCTCCCCCTGGGGGTCGCCGGCCGACATTGTCTGGCCGACGGCACCCTGAGGAGGCCCTCTCTGTGGAAGCGAACTGGTCAGTGGGAGGTATTTGGCAGCAGGAGGCGGTCTTGCAGATAACCAGGTCCCATGCCATGGAGTGCTTTAAAGGTGGTCACAAGTATCTTGAAGCGCACCCGGAAAGCCACAGGCAGCCAGTGCAGCTCACGCAGGAGAGGTGCCACATGGGATCGTCTAGATCAGGGATGTCCAAACTTGGGAACTTTAAGACTTGTGGACTTCAACTCCCAGAATTCCCCAGCCAGCATAGCTGGCTGGGGAATTCTGGGAGTTGAAGTCCACAAGTCTTAAAGTTCCCAAGTTTGGACATCCCTGGTCTAGATGCTCCCAAAATTCCCCGCACGGCCACATTCTGAACTAACTGGAGCCTCCGGGTGCACCTCAAGGGAAGCCCCATGTAGAGAGCGTTGCAATAGTCCAGGCTTTGAAACAGAGATGAGCAATGCCCCCTAGTGTCAGAAACGACTAGCACATATGTGTGAGGGAAACCTTTCTCTTTAATCTCAACACAAGGAGAACAGCTTGGGAGGAGATGATCTACTCTAAGACAGAGGAATCTTCTTCAGTTAATACATTGAATGATAACACAGTTCGGGTATTGCATGGAACAAGGAGATAAGGAGAAGAAAACGGTCATTTAATGAAACTGGCAAAAAAAAAAAAAAGGAAATTGAAGACACATAAAAACTCGGAGAACACTTAAGTCAGGGGTGTCCAAACTTGGGAACTTGAAGACTTGTGGACTTCAACTCCCAGAATTCCCCAGCCAGCATGTCCCTTTGGGGAGACATTCCCTCCCAGAATTCCCCAGCCAGCACGCCTCGAGTCCCTTTGGGGAGAGAGAGCGGGATATAAAATTAAAATTATTATTATTATTATTAAGTTCCCAAGTTTGGACACCCCTGACTTAAGGGGAGCTGTTGAAAGTTCTCACCGTGCCCTTTTCTTTAAATAGTCTAAGAAATCAAACACAGCTGCAGAGTAGCAGGACAGGAAAAAACACCACAGAAAGGAAAATATTTCTGGTCCCGGTGAAAGTGAGAAGAAAACAAAGATATCCGTGAATTTCACAACCCCGGTAAGGTGGGTACATCACACACAGACACACAACAAAAAAAGCGACAGGCATTAACCCTTTCGACAAATAAAAACAAGCCGAACCGTTCTGAAAAACATTGACAAGCAAGCAGCAAGCAGGAAATAAATCAGAAGTAAAAAATAGCACTGTGCCTTTCTCAACGTTTGCTAGAGGATTAGGAAGCTCCGCAGAGGAGCAACTCTGCAATAAGGAATCCTCACATTTCTATAAAATAAGCTGTTACTTGTCAACCCAGACTCAAGGAAAGGAGGGTCAAAAGCAGCCCAACCGTCAAAAACGCTCCTTCCATCAAAAACTAAAAGCACATTTCTTCTGCTTGGCCGGCCTGGGGTAATTGAACTGTTTTTTAGGGTTTTTAGGGGTTTAGTTTTAGTTTGGGATTTTAGCGCAGGGTTTTAGTTTAATATTGTATTATGTTTGTGGTTTTATACATGTATTTTTAAATTCCCTGTGCACCACCTCGAGTCCCGTCGGGGAGAGAGAGCGGTTTATAAATTAAAATTATTATTATTATTTAAAAATTATTATAACTTCTCTTATCATTGAAAGAGACGGTGGGGTGTCTTTCCGGAAGAATGTCTATGGAGAGTCTCAAGTCATCCAAGGTCATGCTTGTCCCTAAAGGTAACTTAGGTGTTGTTTTTCACTGAAGACGTTTTGTTTCTCATCCAAGAAGCTTCTTCCGTTCTCCACCATTCAGTCAGAACAGAAGAAGCTTCTCGGATGAGAAGTGAAATACCTTCAAGACATTCAAACACAACCTGACTTCCCAAATGTTGGGCCCAGGATGACGGGTTGATGCTTTACCCAAGTAAGCCATTTAGAAATATACCGTATTTTTCGGAATATAAGACGCACCTTATCTGGGTGCATCTTATACATCAAATACAGCATTTTTTGCCTTCTAAAGCCCTGCCCCCTTCACCAAAATGGCTGTGTCTAACCTTATGGAGGCTTGCAGAGACCTCCTGGAGGCTGGGGGGGGGGCAGAAATGAGCAAAAAATGGACCATCTATCTACCTACCTACCTACCTACTTACCTACTCTCTCTCTCTCTCCCTACCTACCTACCTACTGTATTTCTCTCTCTTTCTTGCCCTCTCTATCCCTCTATCTATCTACCTACCTACTTATTTTTTTTAATTTGCCTCTTCAAAACCTTGGTGTGTCTTATACTTCGGTGCGTCTTATACTCTGAAAAATACAGTAATGAACTAATGCATGGACTGGAACCAAGCTCTATAGCAGCACTAACCTTTTTGTCGTTGCATGCCGAAAGCATGTGCGCTTGCACCCGTAATACAATGTGCGTGTGACACCCCTTGCACCCAGTCCCCTGGCCTGCATTTGTGACCCCTTCACATTCTCTCCGCACATGCCTGTGCGACCCCTCCCCATACCCCTCTTTGGATCCAGCTCTATTAACCAACTATCGTCCAGTCTCCAACCTTCCCTTTCTGGCGAAGGTTGTTGAGAGTGTGGTGGCACAACAGTTTCCCCGTCACCTGGAGGAAGTTGATTATCTAGACCCGCGCCACTCCGGCTTTCGGCCCGGGCATAGCACCGAGACGGCATTGGTCGTGTTGGTTGATGATCTCTGGAGGGCCAGAGATGGGGGTTGTTCCTCCATCCTGGTCCTATTAGACCTCTCGGCGGCTTTTGATACCATCGACCATGGTATCCTATTGCATCGGCTGGGGGGGTTGGGGGTGGGAGGCACCGTTTTACGGTGGTTCTCCTCCTACCTCTCTGGCCGATCGCAATTTGTGTTGGCAGGAGAGAAGAGGTCGACCTCGAGACCCCTCACATGTGGGGTGCCTCAGGGGTCGGTCCTCTCGCCTCTCCTGTTTAACATATATATGAAGCCGCTGGGTGAGATCATCCGTGGTTTTGGGGTAGAGTATCTCTACGCTGATGATACTCAGCTTTATATATCTACCCCAAACCACCCCAACGATGCCGTAGCGGTGATGTGCCAGTGCCTGGAAGCCGTACGGATCTGGATGGGAAGAAACGGACTCAAGCTCAACCCGACCAAGACCGAGTGGCTGTGGTTTCCGGCTGCCCGATTCAACCAGCTGAATCCATCGCTGGCCATTGGGGGCGAACATCTTGCCCCAGTGGATGGGGCACGCAACTTGGGTGTCCTCCTGGATGCCCGGCTGTCCATGGAAGACCAAGTGACAGCCGTGGCCAGGAGGGCGTTTTACCAGGTCCGCCTGGTTCGCCAGTTGCGCCCCCTATTGGATCGGGACGCCCTTCGCACAGTCACTCATGCTCTCGTGACATCCCGACTGGACTATTGTAACTCTCTCTACATGGGGCTCCCCTTGAGGTGCACCCGAAGATTTCAGCTGGTCCAGAATGCAGCCGCACGAGCAATAATGGGTACCGCAAGGTATACCCATGTAACACCACTCTTGCGCGAGCTGCACTGGCTGTCGTCTTTCGGGTACGCTTCAAGGTGCTAGTTCTCATCTTTAAAGCGCTCCATGGCTCGGGACCTAGCTATCTGCGGGATCGGATTCTGCCCCATACATCCTCCCGGCCGATTCGCTCCCACAGAGAGGGACTTCTCCGGGTGCCGTCCACTAGACTTTGTCAGCGGGCGACGCCCAGGGGAAGGGCCTCCTCTGTGGCGGGCCCAGCCCTCTGGAACAACCTTCCCCCCGACATTAGAACAACTACGGACCTCCGCTCCTTCCGTCAGAAATTAAAAACTCACTTTTTCTGCTTGGCCGGCCTAGGTTAGTCTCTACCTCAGGGGTTAGGAAATGTTAATTTTAAAATGGGAATTTTAGTGCAGGGATAGTTAGATTTAATTTGTTTTTATTGTATTTATCTATGTATATATTTTATGTTGTTTTAATTTCTCCCTGTGCACCGCTCCGAGTCCCCTCGGGGAGAGGACGCGGTTATAGAAATAAATATTCTATTCTATTCTATTCTACCCCTTTTTGGGCCTAGTAGGCCTCCCTGCAGCCACCTGGGAACAAAAAAGGGCCAGGGGGATGCACCGTGCTCCTGCATTCTCCCCTGCCCTCCATGCATGCATGTGACCCCATGCGCATCTCCTGCATGCGCCCCTCCCCCACGCATGCATGGCAGAGACCAGAAAATTAGCTGTCAGCGGGAGGGGCGTGCGCATGCACGGTGGAGCTGAGCTGGAGCAATGGCTTGCTTGCCCCCGGAGGGCTCTGCGTGCCACCTGTGGCATGCGTGGCATAGGTTCGCCATCACGGCTCTATAACAATGTTTCTCAAGCTTGGGAACTTGAAGCTGTGCGAAGTTTAACTCCCAGTGCTGGTGAGTTTACAGGTCTGTGGACTAAATTGGGGAACGGATAAAAAAAATCTCCTAAAAGGAAAGAGCGAATTATTTGTCAGTCGTTTCTGAGAAAACACAATGGATATGGTTCTTTAGTCACCAAGAGTCAGGTAGAATTGCTCACTGTTGAAGTATCTGTAAACTCGTAACTTGCGTGTGTATTAATCTTCCCTTATTCCCTGCTTAACTTATTACTATTTAGCTCTTACGTCAGTTAGTAGTATTCTGTGCTTCTGCAATATCCATAAGAAAAAAATTGGTTATAGAAGGATAGTTGTGATCTTGTACCTATCATTTGGACATATCTCTAACAATTTCCTGCCCCATACATCCCTTCGGTGGATCCGCTCCCACAGAGAGGGCCTTCTCAGGGTGCCGTCAGCCGGGCAATGCCGACTGGCGACACCCAGGGGAAGAGCCTTCTCTGTGGCGGGCCCTGCTCTTTGGAACGACCTACCCCCTGAACTTCGCACCATCTCGGATCTCCGCCTCTTCCGCCAGTGTCTAAAGACACATCTTTTTCAGCAAGCCGGCCTAGCCTAACCTCCCGTCGGGGCTATTTTAGATAGTTTTAAATTGGGGATTTTAATTTGGATTTTAGCATAGGATTATAATTTAATATGTTTTTAAATTCTGTATTTATTGTTTTGTATGGTTTTTAAATTCCTGTGCGCCGCCCTGGGTCCTTTGTGGAGAAGGGCGGGATATAAATGTAATTAACATAAAAAATAAAAAAAAATTCGGGACCATGGTATTTACATTTACATACATACTTAACGCTTCTGCACCTAGGTAAACCAGGAAATGACCTGAACTAAGTGAGAACATGTATGCTACTTTCCACTTAAAATGCTGACATTTTTAAAATTATATCTTAAAGTTAATACTTTTTAACATATGGTTAAATGTAATGTGTATTGCTGGTCTTTGACCGTAATAACGATCTATTCTATTCTATTCTATTCTATTCTATTCTATTCTTACATCAGTTAAAAACCACCCACGCATCTAATGAAATAAACCACTGTTCGCAACAGCTTGCACCTTTTCATGAGTTGTGTGAATATGATACAGGCATTACCAAAGGCTTCCCCGTTTTAAACTCAAGGGAGACTGTACGTTTGCCAGATAAGTGTGGAGGAGAACAAAAAGAATGTATTTCCTTATGCTCTTTAAGACCACTGCCCTCCATCGTGGATGACTCAGCCCATCAAATAAACTAAACCTCTAATTATCCCACAAGGTCCTGACCCTAACCAATTCCAAGCCCTTCGCTGTTGTGCATGTGATGGAATCATCGCTGCTTCCTGGAGTGCACCTGATTGTGTAAAACAAGGACCGCGTCAAATCACAGCAGCTCTACCTTGTTAAATTTTAACAGAAAAGGTTGGCTGTAGACATTCAAGGCTCTCTTAGTACATCTCCTTAAAAGGAATCAATCAGCAAGCATTTAGTCTGCCTTGGGCCATTCCGATTTGAGCCTTGCCTATTACTTTGAGCCAGCACAACAATGAAATAAATCGCTAGCAGAGTTGCAATCTGTACTTCCTTCTCCAATTATAGTGTACATAAAACCGACAAACTGTCTGTTTCATTTGTATGTTACCAAAAGGTAGTGTAATTCAGTTTTCCAAGTCACAAACTGCCCACAGCCTCCTGAACAAGTATGAGTAGGACCAAATTCACACGGCACACACAATTTAAACTAAACAAACTATAATTTGAATCTGGAAATGCTTTGTCAATCTAGGTGTGGGATCAGAATTTAACTTAGAATACAATAGCAGAGTTGGAAGGGACCTTGGAGGTCTTCTAGTCCAACCCCCTGCTCAGGCAGGAAACCTTACACCATTTCAGACAAATGGTTGTCCAATCTCTTCTTAAAAACTTCCAGTGTTGGAGAATTCACAACTTCTGGAGGCAAGTTGTTCCATCGATTAATTATTCTAACTGTCAGGAAATTTCTTGAGAGAACACAGAGACACCATCCTAAAATCTGCATGTCAGTTAAAGGGAAGCAATTTCACCCAGACATTCAATTGTAGATAACTGGCTTAATTCTGCAAAGCACAGAGTCGCTCACAGATAGCATGTCAGGAAAACAAGAGTACAGTACAAAATTCTACAGTTTACCTGGGAATTCAGCTATTTCATAAAACCAAGATTTATTCAGTTGAGCAGGAAACCAAATAAAGGATAAAATCCACGTTCTAAATTATTCAAAAAATACTCCTCCAAAAAGCGGACATAAAAGTAAATAATCTGCAATCCACCACCAATAATTCAATTCAGCATCCATGTCATCCCTGCTTAGCTTACTGAATGCATCGCTTTTTGGATTCAAATATTTTATTAGTTTATCGAAATATAAAATGCCAAAGGACAAAGAGTAATGAAAATAAGGGGAAAATAAAAAGGGAAGATGAAAAAGTATAGGGGAAAGGGGGAAAGAAAGAAAAAACCACCATTGACTTCCAACTCCTTCTGATGCAGGAGAATAACATAAAACTTCAACTTTTACACTTATATAAATATAATATATATTAGCCATTTCTATAACAAACCTATGTAATCAGCAAAACCCAAGTGGATGCATTGCTGGGTGACTGAAGCAAAACAATTGATTTCTAAGATTTCCATCTGCTGTTAAAACCAGAATGGTGTTTATTAAATCTGCTTGCCTCCCATCTTAAGCCCTAATGTTATGCAGATCCGTATTTCTTTTCAGTGAAGTTTCAATGTAAAAGTGATCCACTGATTTTGTCCCTAAAAATTATCAGTTTCGACAGCTAACGATCAACACTGAAATTTTCCCTAGCAACCCAGGTGACCAGAAATAATCGATAAACATTGTAACTATCTGGAAAGCAAAATATCCAAGGGCAAACCAAAGGCATCCCAAATGTAAAAGGTTTAGTAGCAATTTTTTAAGATGAACCCAAAACACACCTTAATATAAGGCACAAAATTTCCTAAGCAGCCACTCACTGCATCAAACACATGGAAGGGATCTTTGTTGATTTAGAATTTAAATACGTAATGATGAGTCAGGGAAAAGAAAATGCAGGTGAAAGTTCCATGGAGAAAATTATAAGTCGCGATTTATCATTGTATATCAATGCTCTCAAAAGCACCAACATTCTAACGGGACTTCACTGCAAACACCACTGAACTGTAATTAGTTTTGGTGTAGTTCAGCGGTGGAGGCCGATTCACTGGGTAAATGTGTACAAGATTGCAGCTTTCAGTTAAAACCTGGCAAGTAAGTAAAGGAGAAAAAATCCGTTCGCTGTTTGCATCAGCAGATTTTGGTCTGTGCTGGGGGAGTGCGGTATTGCTAGCCAGTTGCATCATAAAGGAAAGGAAGGGGAGGTTCCAGCAGCCAGGTCTGGGATGAAGAGAGGCTTCAAGGGAGGATCCAGAATCAGGGGGCTTTCCATCTTGGGCTTTCCAAACTCCCAGGCAGCAAATCTGCTGTCGGCCCCGACGGTTTGCATTGTTTGCCCCTACAATGTGAGGTTTGTTTACACCAGTGTTTCTCAACCTTGGCCACTTGAAGATGTCCGGACTTCAACTCCCAGAATTCCCCAGCCAGCATTCGCTGGCTGGGGAATTCTGGGAGTTGAAGTCCGGACATCTTCAAGTGGCCAAGGTTGAGAAACACCGGTTTACACGATCTCTTAACTTAGCCCAGGATAATTGTAAGACCATTATCAATTCATAGAAGGGTCTCTCCAGTCCGAAGAGGGAGGGGGGGAAAGGGGGAGGGGAGCACATTTTCTTCTGGATTTGGGTGTCCAGAAAGAGCAAAACCATTCCCGTGGGCGTCTCTCCTTTCACTTTCGTCGGAGGTGTTTGCAAACAATGAAAGTGCTGGCCAGGAATGTTTATGCAGGACGGAATTGCATTCTTGAGGCACTGTTAACACTATGAGACCACCTGGATACACCCCCTTTTCCTAAGCCTCTTCAAACACCCTGGATTAGGCCTCTTATCAACCCAGAAGTCTTTCTCCCCACCCTAGAAGTAGGTCTATCGAGATCCTCAATCATCCAGGTCATGGTTGTCCCAAAGGTGATTTCCCATCCCCCCAAAAGGCAACTGGAGTTCCTTGATGGGTTTATTTTTCCTTTAAAAAAATAACTTTTCACCTCTGGTCCGAGAAGCTTCTTCAGGCCTAAAAGTCTTTTGCAGTAATAATAATAACAACAACAATAATAATAATAATTATTATTATTATATGAGCCGTGGGACTTTCAAATACAGATGGATCGTCATTTGGAACACAACACACCAGATATCACGGTTGTAGAGGGCCGAAGTGTGCAGTTTATTGATATTGCTTTACCAGGAGATGCCAGAGTCGGAAGAAAAAGAACTAGGAAAAAATCAGGAAATATCGCAACATGGCCATCAAAGCTACACGGCTATGGATGAATCGTGTCACAGTGATACCCACTGTCATTGGGATACCTTGTCCAAGAATTTCACAAAGCACATAAAGAAACTGTAGCTTCCTGCAATAACACCAGCAGAACTGCAAAAAACTGCCCTACCAGGAACACCATATATTTTAAGAAGGTTCTTGGTTGATGCCTAGGATGCTGACAGCAAACCGTATCAACCATTAGCACCAGTCAATGGAATTTGTGATGCATCTTTCAATGTTTTGTTGGCTGAATTTCATGTTTAATGAATAAAGTAAATAATAATAAACTCAAGTCCAGTTGTCTCTTTAGAAAAACTGCTTTGGGACATCCCAGGAGTAAGAAAAGTTCAGGAATGTCGCTCCTTCCTTAATATTGAGTCATTTGAGAATACTGCTCACTAAGGAAAGCTTGCGGAAAAATGAAAAATGCGGGGACCATCCCTTTGCTTTGCTTTATTATAGTCCAGGGGAAGTTTTGCCTCGCCTTGCACGCTTTCAAACCCACGTGTGAACAGTCCGGGTTAGCTTTCACAAACCTCCCACCAAAACTTTCCCATCTTGCGGGACTCGCACCATCCCAAATCCACGCGCGCGACGGGAAAGAGGCAGGTTACAGTACAATACAGTACAAACTCCACGAAACCTCCATCGCGCCCGGTTGCAACTACAATGCCAGCAAAGCCGCCGCGCTTCCAGAAGGAAGACATTTGCCCGGGCATGTTCCGCGGCGAAGCGAGGGTCTTTCCCCTGCAGGGCGATCGACCAGACTCCCACCTCTCCCTTCTCTCCCTTCTCTCTCTCTCTCTCACATACACACATACACACGCACCTCTCCCTTTCTTTCTTTCTTTCTTTCTTTCTTTCTTTCTTTCTTTCTTTCTTTCTTTCTTTCTCTCTCTCTCTCTCTCTCTTTTACTCTCTCTTTCACTCTCTGTCTCTTCTCTTTCTTTCACTCTTTCTATCTCTCTCTCTGACACACACACTCCCTTTCTCCCTTTCTCTCTCTCTTCTACTCTCTCTGTCTCTCTCTCTCACACACACACACTCTTCCCTTTCTCCTTTTCTTTCCCTTTCACTGTCTCTCTTCTACTCTCTCTCTCTCTCTCACTCACTTTCTGTCTCTGCTCTTTCTTTCACTCCGTCTGTCTGCCTGTCTGTCTTTCTCTCTCTCTCTGTCTCTCTCTCTCTCACACCCACACACGTCAAGGCGGAAGACATCCCTGTACAAGTTTTAGGAGCGCCCCTCCCCCACCCCACCCACTCCGCAGTGCTGCCTTAAAGGCCTGGGCCTGATGGGCCCTTGCTCGTGGGCCCCACGGGCATAGGGGCCCCGATACTACTCCTTCAATGAACCCTTCAATGCACCTTGTATCAAAGAAATACAGCAACATATTTATGGCACTTTCTGCATTTTCCCCCCAATCTATACTACCGTGCATTAATAGAAATTAACACTGATCAGTGCACCGGCGTTCCTAACCTCCCTCTCCTACTGTTCCCCATTTACCTGACCCCCATTTCCTGCGTTCTTATTCCCGTGTATCCTTATTCCTGTTATCTTGTACGTGAGTGACGTACAAGATAAACATGCATGCATGTGAGTGACGTACAACATAAACATGCATGCATGCATACATACAATAACTATGTTTCATTGTATCGATCATTTACATTTTTATTCCTGTGTTTACTGGTCTTAGAGGGGGGGGGGGCAAATATACCGCTTTGCCCGGGGCCCATAAAGCTGTTAAGACACCCCCACCTCCCCCCCCCCGTTTTTTCCTAAGGCCACCGCGTGGCCTCCTTTTCCCGAGGACTCGCGGAAGGGACGCGCGTGGATCTGGACGCGCGCACCCTCCAAGCGCCGGCCGATCCGCGGAGTTCAGGCAAAGGTAAAGAGACTTTCTCGCGCGTGGGCGGGGGGGGAAAGTTCACAACCGCGGCGAGGGAAGCCCGAAGCGCCGGCGCCGCGGAGGAAAGGCCTCCCGTCACTCACCTGCAGGGCAGCAGCGACGAGGCAAAGCCAGGACAGGAGGACCTGGGCTCGCATGGCGGAGGCGGAGGCAAAGAGCCCGGTCCGGGGCTGTCTTGGCGGCCGACGGAGATTTGGTGTCTGGGCTCCCCGGGTGAAGCAACGCCTCTCGGGAAGGGCGAAAGCGGGAGCCCCCCCTGAAGGAAAGCGGTCCGAGGCTGCAGCGCCAGCCGCTTTGAAAGAAATCGAGCGCGGAGAAAGTTCTGGCTGGAGTAGGAGAAAGTTGGTCGCGTGACGGCTGGGATCCGCACAGCTGCGCGGCGGGCGCTCCGAATTGAGCTTTTGAACTTGCCGGCTGCTGCTTTTATACGGAAGCTGGAAGAAAGAGGAGGAGATGAGGAGGAGGAGGAGTTAGGCTGCTCCCTCCTCCCGCCGTGTTCGAGCCCAGGTTCGCCTTTCAAGCCTCCCGTTCTCCACCCTCCCTCCCCTGCAACCTCCTCCAGGGGCTTTCCTTGGGTTGGAAAAAAAAAAAACCCGGCCAACTTTGGGTGCTTCCTGCAAGGAGAAGAAGGCACGTTTGGCGGAGGCTTCTTGAAACCCTGAACGGGGGCGACAAACCAGGTTAAATAATGCATTTGGTTTATGCTTCTCCAGGCCTGGTTAGGACTCGGGTAGAAGGCTTGGAAGTCCGTCTCTACACCCCCACATCCACCCCACCTCACCACAAGCTATCTCACGGCTATTATTGTTATTATTATTATTATTACTGCAAAAGATTTTTAAGCCTGAAGAAGCTTCTCGGACCAGAGGTGAAAAGTTATTTTTTTTAAAGGGAAAAAAAGCCATCAAGGAAGTCCAGTTGCCTTTTGGGGGGATAGGAAATCACCTTTGGGACAACCATTCTTGGACAAGGTGTCCCAATGACAGTGGGTATCACTGTGACAAGATTCATCCATAGCCGTGTAGCTTTGATGGCCATGTTGCGATATTTCCTGATTTTTTCCTAGTTCTTTTTCTCCCGACTCTGGCATCTCCTGGTAAAGCAATATCAATAAACTGCACACTTCGGCCCTCTACAACTGTGATATCTGGTGTGTTGTGTTCCAAATGACGATCCATCTGTATTTGAAAGTCCCACGGCTCATATAATAATAATAATAATAATGATTATTATTATTATTATAATTACTGCAAAAGATTTTTAGGCCTGAAGAAGCTTCTCGGACCAGAGGTGAAAAGTTATTTTTTTAAAGGAAAAAAAAAAACCATCAAGGAAGTCCAGTTGCCTTTTGGGGGGATGGGAAATCACCTTTGGGACAACCATGACCTGGATGATTGAGGATCTCTATAGACCTACTTCTAGGGTGTTTGGGAGAAAGACTTCTGGGTTGATAAGAGGCCTAATCCAGGGTGTTTGAAGAGGCTTAGGAAAAGGGGGTGTATCCAGGTGGTCTCATAGTGTTAACAGTGCCTCAAGAATGCAATTCCGTCCTGCATAAAAATTCCTAGCCAGCACTTTCATTGTTTGCAAACACATCCGACGAAAGTGAAAGGAGAGACGCCCACGGGAACGGTTTTGCTTTTTCTGGACACCCAAATCCAGAAGAAAATGTGCTCCCCTCCCCCTTCCCCCCTTCCCTCTTCTGACTGGAGAGACCCTTCTATGAATTGATAATGGTCTTACACTTGCTTGCTTTCTTGCAGCTGTCTCATTATGCAAACTAGCTAACATCATCAGTGCTAATAAGGAATGGGATTTGCTGTAGCACTTCTAATGTTACCTAGTTTGGAATAATGAAGCATTGTGCAAGAACACAAGCAGGCTCCTAGAACACCAAGGACCCCCTCATGTCAACCCTGAGCTACCGATATTCTCTTTTATTAGAGCATATTGTCTGTACGTACAGGAATAATTTTGATTATATGGAGATTTTTCAAGGTCTTCTGAGACTTTCTAGAACAAGAAGAAAAGCTGGCTCCTTCCCAGCAATCTGAAAATACAAGTGCTAGAAGCGACAATTTGTTACCGTGATATAATTTTTCCCCTTTTTTGCTCGACTGGCAAAATATATATATATATATATCTGTGATATATTGAATACCAATTTCAGTAACTGCTGGGTTTTGCATTCCCTAAGGCAGGGGTCTGCAAAGTCGGCTCTTTTAAGACTGGTGGACTTCAACTCCCAGACTTCAACTCCCAGAGCATAGCTGGCTGGGGAATTCTGGGAGTTGAAGTCCACCAGTCTTAAAAGAGCCGACTTTGCAGACCCCTGCCCTAAGGGAGTTGACCATTAGTTGTCCCTTTGCTTCACCAACCCAGGATTTGTATTTTATCCATTAGAGCTTAATCCAGGGGTGAAATCCAGCAGGTTCTGACAGGTTCTGGAGAACCGGTAGCGGACATTTTGAGTAGTTTGGAGAACCGGCAAAAGTCACTTCTGGCTGTCCCCAGAGTGGGGTGGGAATGGAGATTTTGCAGTATCCTTCTCCTGCCATGCCCCACCAAGCCACGCCCACAGAACTGGGAGGTAAAAAAAAATTGAATTTCACCACTGGCTTAATCCAATTAAATCCGCATCTCAAACTCCTACCCTCAAAATGAGGCTACAGAGCACTGCACAACAAGACAACTAGACACAAGAACAGTTTTTCCCCGAACGCCATCACTCTGCTAAACATATAATTCCCTCGCCACTGTCAAACCATTCACTCAGGCTGCATTACTATTACTATTAGTCTTCTCATCGTTCCTATCACCCATCTCCTCCCACTTATGACTGCAGGACTGTAGCTTGTATCCTTATGATGTATATTGATATTGATTGTTTCCTGATTGCTTATTTGTACCATATGACTATCATTAAGTGTTGTGTCTTATGATTCTTGACGAATTTATCTTGTCTTTTTATGTACGCTGAGAGCTTATGCACCAAAGACGAATTCCTTGTGTGTCCAATCACACTTGGCCAATAAAGAATTCTATTCCTGTTGTGTTGTGTTCCATTCCATTCCATTCTATTCTGCATTCTATGGAGGCAAAGTTTGCATCTTCAAAGAATCGGCAATATAAAACATATTGCCAATTTTTGTTCTTTCTCACTCCATTTTTAAATGAAACCAATCAAACCTGGTCGAGTTCCGTAATTGTTTTTAAATCACAAATTTGTAATATTCGGGTTACTGTTCATACCTCAGTATCTTGAATGACACACGTACCAAGGGGGGAAAAACCTATTTAGCGGTTACTGCAATGTGTCAATAAAGCAATTGATTTTTATTCATCCGCAGACCATCACACCAAACCAAAGTCACCAGATAAAATAGAGAAGCGCATAAAAATTCTTCAGTATTTAAGAAAAGTTGGAGGAGTTACTCTGATGTACGCTGCAAGCCATGGCTGTGGGCAACAAAATAAAGTGGTTTTATTTGGTTGATCCAAGTACTGTGGTTAGATAGTAACAACTTAGGAGAGGAAGAGGCAGGATGCCAAGAATGTTTAGTGAGAAATGAAGATAATTCCTGCTGAGCACCTGCGTAGAGGGAAGAGAACAATGTGTTCTACTGCTTCTCCACCACATTGTTATCTTTAGGTATCTCCCTTCAGTACATCTGCTGGAAGGGCTTTCAGTTTAGCCAAGGCTAAAATTAGTTAACTCAGATTAACAGATTTGGAAGGGGCCTTGTAGGTTATGTAGTCCAACCCCCTTCCCCCCACCCCCAAAGCAGGAGATCCTACACCGTTTCTGACAGATGGCAGTCCAGTCTCTTCTTGAAAGCTTCCAATGATGAAGCTCCCACAACTTCTGAAGGCAACTTCTGTTCCATGGGTTGATTCCTCTCGCCATCCGAAAATTTCTCCCTTATTTCCAGGTGGAACCTCTCCTTGACCAGTTTCCATCCATTATTCCTTGTCTGGCCTTTAGGGGGCCTTGGAAAATAGCCAGTCAACTCAACTCTTAGGTTTAGGGTTAGGTTTATTAGTTTATTAGTTTAGGTTTATTAGTTTTTTATACCGCCCTGCTCCCGAAGAACTCAGGGCGGTGTACAGACAACATAAAACAGATATATAAAAGTTCAAAAACAGTTTTAAAAGCATATTAAACAATTTGGCCTCACTCACTCACTCAATCACTCACTCTCTGTCTCTGTGTGTGTGTGTGTGTATGTGTGTGTTTCTGTCAGTCTCGCTCTGATTCCCTCCCCTCTCTCTCTCTGTCTTGTCTTCTGGCTGCAGCCCTACTCCGTGGAAAACATAGCCGTGCGCCAGTGGTGGGTTTCAAATTTTTTAGAACCTACTCTGTGGGTGTGGCCTATTTTGTGGGCATAGCTTGGTAGTCATGTGACAGGGTGGGAGTGGCCACCTTTTAAAATGTGGTGAAACTCATTTAACAACTCTTGCTCTTGCTTAGCACCCAAAATTTTGGACTCAATTGTGATGATAAATTCTTTCTTTCTTTCTTTCTTTCTTTCTTTCTTTCTTTCTTTCTTTCTTTCTTTCTTTCTTTCTTTCTTTCTTTCTTTCCTTTCCTTTCCTTTCCTTTCCTTCCTTCCTTCCTTCCTTTCTTTCTTCCTTCCTTCCTTCCTTCCTTTCCTTTCCTTCCCGTTGGGTCACTGGCAGCGGCGGGCCAGATTTACTTCCAGGTACGCCGGTGGAACCCCCTCTCACCGGTTCTCTAAATTTCACCAACCGGCTCTCGCGAGTAGGTGCGAGCCTGCAGAAACCCACCACTGCCATGCGCACACCGCACAATTACAGCCCAGAGCAGGACCACAGCCCTTCTCCCAACTGGTCCTTCCTTGCTCGGATGGCTTTGGAGGGAAGCTTCTGCAGAAGCCCACGTGAGTGAGAACAACTTCCCGCCATTACGAACTCTCCGAGGCTGTAATTGTATGGGCTGTGCGCGTGCACCTATGTTTTCCACGGCGTGGAGCACCGGCCGTGGAAAACATAGGCGGGTGTGCACAGCCCATACAATTATAGCCTTAGAGACTTTGTAATGGCGGGAAGTTGTTCTCACTCGCCTGGGCTTCCACAGAAGCTTCCCTCCAAGCAAGGAAGGACCAGTTGGGAGAGGGACTGTGGTCCTTCTCCGGGCTGTAATTGTGCGGGGCGCGCGCGGCTGTTATTTCCATAGATTTGTCTGTGAGCCAGATGCAGCCATCAAAAGAGCCATATCTGGCTCGCGAGCCATAGGTTCCCGACCCCTGGTTCAGAAGGTTCAAAATTATAGTGTATCTGCATAATTATATATATATATAACTATTTAGTTTTATAAGGGGTGCGAGAATATATCAGAAGCATTCTAGGGGTGTGGAGCATAGAAAAGGTTGGGACCCTCTGTTCTGATTTACCGAATCAGCTTCTTGCCCCCAACAATCTGGGTCCTTGTTTTACCAATCTCGGAAGGATGGAAGGATGGGCCATAGGCTGAGTGCCCATGTCCATATAACTCACTGCCTGTAAAAGACCCTGCTCTTTGTTGTTGTCTGACTTTTTGTGACCCCCATGGACCACAGCACACCAGGCCCATCCCCACTGTCCCCCCACTGTCTCCCTGACTTTGCCCAAACTCATGTCTGTTGCATCAATGACACTATCTAGCCATCTCATCCTCTACTGTCCCCTTCTCCTATTGCCCTCCATCTTCCCCAACATCAGGAGTCTTCTCCATGGAGTCTTTTTTTCTCATTTGGTGGCCAAAGTATTTGAGCTTCAGCTTCAGTATCTGTCCTTCCAAAGGACAGTCAGGATTGATTTTAGCCTAATTTATTATATCATATCATATATGAGGGTGGATTGGATTTAAATCAAGCCGATTTAACTTGCAATGGTCATTAAAGGAACTGTGAATGAATCTGGTTTGTATACATTGAATATTCAGATTGGTTACCTGTTCTGATCCCCCTTTCTCCGACTAATACAAGACTGGCTGCCTGCCACTGACTCTCTTGGCTGCTTGCCTGAATGACTCTGAACAGATACGAAGCTTCCTAACTCGACTAAACACGAACCTGAAAATCAACACGAATAAACACGAACCTAGAAATCCAACGTTGTTCTCTGCAACGACTTTCTTAGCAAAGGCTTCCTTTTAAACCCTCCTGGTTGGGGCCAGTCATTAGGCAGCTGGGACTAATTCAACTCCTCCGAGTTCACTTCTGATGCAATTGAAGCCTCCTTTTTTCAGCCCTTCTCACTCTAGCATCAGGGACAAACTGGACTTGATCCTCCCCACTACTCCAAGACCCAGGTGCCTCCTGATGACCAGCCGGGCTCTCTGCTCTCTCAAGGTCGCCCTCCTCCTCCAGAGCAGACTCATAGGACTCCTCACTAGAGGAGTCCATCAGCAACTCATCCAGAACCGGCTGGGCCACAACAGTTACCATTTTAAGCATAAGTATAATCTTTACTGTCATTGTACTTAAATACAACAAAATTGATTTTAACCTCACTGGTGCAAAATTATAACAGAAACGAAAAAAGAAAGAAAAAAAAAACTAGGGTGTGCATGGAATGATTGTGGTTGTATTTAAAAGTCTCACAGTTCAAGGATAGAAGCTATTTTTAAACCTACTTGTTCGGCTGGCTATACCTTAATGTTTTCTTCTGCACACTTCCTTATTTGAGGCATATCTCAACATTTCTGAATATGGTAATATCTTCTCAAGAGAAAAAAAAATGTGAATGGCTTATGTAGAACCTGATTGCAACACACTGCGGTAGATGAAAAAACTATCTGAAATGTACTTTTCTTCTTAATAGGGGCAGTCCTCAAAGTACAACCACAAATGAGCCCAACATTTCTGTTGCTAAGCAAGACAGTTGTTAAATGAGTTTTATTACCCTTTTCTTGCCACAGTTATTAAATGAATGACTGCAGACGTTAAGTTAGTAGCACAGTTACAATGTGAATCTGGCTTCCCCATTGACCAGGGTGGATTTGATTTAAATCAAGTCGATTTAAATCACAATTGAAATCATGATTGAAATCTCTAGTAAAAAGGCTTGATTTAAATCAACTCAATTTAAATCATAATTTTTAGAAAGCCACTGTCATCTCTGCCCCGCAGTGGCACTTCCTCTGACCTGCTCTTAACTCACTGTCAGTCTCAATATTGCAGAATGCACAGCCTCTCATGCTACATCACTAAGCTCCATTTCATGCTGAATACACTAAATGATTAATGTATCTTAAATAGAAAGCTCTCTTTAGATAGAGTTGTACTCAAAAAGCATTTTATTAAAAAAAAGTAGAAAAAAAATCGGATTTAAATAAAAAATCTGATTTAAAATTTAAAAATCCATTTTTATTTTTAAAAAAATCATTGATTTTTATCCACCCAGTATCTGTCTTGTCTTGTCTTCTCTTCTATGTTATGCTATGCTATGCTATGCTATACACTATACCAGTGATGGCAAACCTTTTCGGCACCAAGTGCCCGAACTGGAATGGGGGTGCATGGGGGTGCATGTGCATGTGCCAGAGCACCGGAAACCCAAAGACCAGCTGGCCAGTGCGTGCATTTCTGGTTTTCTGGCTGTTTGGGCCATTTTAAGGCTGTTTTTGAGCTGTTTTCAGGCCATTTTCTGGTCCAAAATGGCCTGAAAATGATCCCAAAGTGGCCCATTTGGGGGGCATTTTTAAGACTGCTTTGTGGAGCTCCAGTGCCCACGAAGACTAACTGGTTGGTGCGCAAAAACAGACCAAAAATCTGTCTGTTTTTGGAGTATTTTTCAGGCCATTTTCTAGCACTCAGGCACCCACAAAGACTAGCTGGCCAGAAACCAGAAGAACAGCTGGCAACGGCATGTGTGCCCACAGAGAGGGCTTTGCATGCCACCTCTGGCACCCGTGCCATAGGTTCGCCATCACAGCATTATACGATACTATACTATACACCAGTGTTTTTCAACCTTTTTTGTACAAAGGCACACTTTTTTCATGAAAAAAATCACGAGGCACACCACCACCATTAGAAAATGTTTAAAAAATTTAACTCTGTGCCTATATTGACTATATATAAAGTAATTCCCTTGAATAGGAATCAAATAAACACAAAGAAATTATTTTATAATTACTTTATTATGAAATAATAAAGTATTTTATAATTGTTCATATTTCTGTTTACTTACTCAGTGCGAAACCTGGGCCTTTTTGGCTGAACGCAAAGCTGATATTGGAATTGGAATTTTTCCCACGGCACACCAGACAATATCTCACGGCACACTAGTGTGCCACGGCACAGTGGTTGAAAAACGCTGCTATACACTACACTATTCTGGCCTAACTTATTCCAGACTTCAGGCATCATATTAGGTCACAATGTGTCAGTATGCTTCCCTTTTTGCTGTAAACAGTTTTTATTTATAATTTAGCACACAGAGAAAATACAAAAGTAAATAGTAGGGAAAATAGGGAAGGGAAAAATGAGGGAAGGAAAAGAGGAAAAAGAAAAAAAAATCAGACTGACTCCTAACACCCTTTAGGGCAAAGGGTAGAATAAGGCCTTAACATCCAACCTCAACTTTTTACTTTTACATAACAGTATAAACTAGCCATTTCTATAAAAACAATCGATCGGTAAGTTTCTGTGCAAACAATTCACAGGCCCTGGGTAGAAAACCAGCCACGCAAACGTTTTGAAGTGAAGGAACTATTTCTTGGACTGCAAGCTATGAACTTTGCCTGATGTTCCACAAACCTCTCTTAAAATAACACAATTGTGTAATAATCATACTTGATGTTAGCCTCCTGGATGAGTTGTGCTTTTAAAGCAAAAAGCATCTCTATAGTCTCTGTTTGAGAAACGACCGGAAACAACAGCAAATAAAAAAGTTGCAATAAAAATTGGAACGCCGCCATGTCTCCCTGCTCTTTGCAAATATGAGTCACAAAGGATGTAAAAATGTTGCATGTTGTGGGTTTAGCAACTTGTTGACTGGTGGGATCATTTTCCCCACAGATGCTTCAAACAGGCAGCCTCCCCAATGAATTCAGTTTCCACTGATCTCTCTTGTGATTTCTTTTTTTTATGATTATTAATAATTTTTTAATTATTTTGCATAAACACAGATAATACAAACTTCACAAGAAAAAACATCAAAAAACCATCTTCCATTACAGGTTACAAATTTTGAAGAATGTATCAATTAATCACAAGTTTCGATAAGTTCCTTCATAAGTTATCACTTATTTTCCATATCAGTTGTTTATGTTTTATGTTTTATTTGATTTATATACCGCACCTTCTCCGCAATGGACTCAGGGCGGTGCACAGGGAATTAAAATACCACAATAGACAACAATAAATACAATACAATAATAAAATACAATTAAATTAGATAACCTGTGCTAAAATGTTTAACTAAAATTTTTAAAAACCCCTACCAATCCAATTAGAATTTTATCTGATCTAAAATCTAAGCTAACATCTAAACTAAAATCAAAGCTAACAGTTCTTATAGTTATTGTATCTCAACCCTTATCTGACTAATTATTTTAACATCCTTTGATATATAAAGTATGACTATGTAATGGCATTCTATTTATACAACAAACCAAGGGAAAAAAATAGATTTAAAAAGGAAAAGTCCATTCTAAATTATGTCCTTTAAAACAGGGGTCCCCAACCTTTGCAACTTTAAGTCCGAAGGACTTCAGCTCCCAGAAAAGCTGGCTGGAGAATTCTGGGAGCTGAAGTCCTTCAGACTTAAAGTTGCAAAGGTTGGAGACCCCTGTTTTAAAAGACATGCTAACCGGGTATTCATAAATTCTGTGCATCTGTGAAGTGATTATTATTCATGAGTAATCTCATTTTATAAATTTTAAATCTGAAAATTTATCATGTACCTTAATATCAATATCCCACAGTTCTCATCAAATATTTCAACATCAATCTATTTCTTCATTAAGAGTGTCTTTAGAACCTGACTACCTATTAGCATCCCTTATTTACTCCCAACATACCAATATAAATTAAATAATAATATGGAACAATCTTGAGCTTTATAAGTAGCTATTCACTAATTAATAATTCATCAACAACATTGTATAACCATCTAACTAATTGGTTAATTGTTAATCATCTAAATATAACAATTTCCATTATAATACAAGACAATACAATAGCAGAGTAGGAAGGGACCTTGTAGGTCTTCTAGTCCAACCCCCTGCGTGGGCAGGAACCTTATACCATTTCAGACAAATGGCTATTATCAAATCTTGTGATTTCTGAATGATTTTATTTTCTGCCCAGGTTTAACCTGACAACAGACAGTGACTAACGTTTCATTTTATTTTATTCTGCCCAGGTTTCATTCTGGTTTAAGCTGACAACAGCCAGTAACTCAGGTTTCATTTTATTTTAGCTCCGTGTTTCAAAACCATGGCAATTTTTAAGATGGGTGAACAATTCTCAGAATTCCACCGCCAGAAGTTCACCATTGTTCAAGCTGCAGAGATTAAGAAACACAGCTCTCTTGAGTCGATATCTCATTTATTAAAACATGAATAAAAGCAGAAGTGAAAAAACAAAAGCAAGAAGCCACCAAATTTAACAGATTAACAGAGTTGGACAGGACCTTGTAGGTCATCTAGTCCAACTCCCCGCCCAAGCAGGAGACCCTACACCAGTGGTAAAATTCAATATTTTTTTACTACTGGTTCTGTGGGTATGGCTGGGGGTGTGTGGTGTGACTTGGTGGGTGTGGCTTGGTGAGCATGGCAAAGGAAGGATTCTGCAAAATCTCCATTCCCTCCCCACTCCAGGGGAAGGATACTGCAAAATCTCCATTCCCTCCCCACTCCAGGGGAAGAATACTGCAAAATCTCCATTCCCTCCCCACTCCAGGGGAAGGATACTGCAAAATCTCCATTCCCTCCCCACTCCAGGGGAAGGATACTGCAAAATCTCCATTCCCTCCCCACTCCAGGGGAAGAATACTGCAAAATCTCCATTCCCTCTCCACTCCAGGGGAAGGATACTGCAAAATCTCCATTCCCTCCCCACTCCAGGGGAAGAATACTGCAAAATCTCCATTCCCTCCCCACTCCAGGGGAAGGATACTGCAAAATCTCCATTCCCTCCCCACTCCAGGGGAAGAATACTGCAAAATCTCCATTCCCTCCCCACTCCAGGGGAAGGATACTACAAAATCTCCATTTCCTCCCCACTCCAGGGGAAGGATACTACAAAATCTCCATTTCCTCCCCACTCCAGGGGAAGGATACTGCAAAATCCCCATTCCCTCCCCACTCCAGGGGAAGGATACAACAAATTCTCCATTCCCGCCCCACTTCAGGGGAAGGATACTGCAAAATCCCCATTCCCTCCCCATTCCAGGGGGAGGATACTGCAAAATCCCCCTTCCCTCCCCACTCCAGGGGAAGGATACTGCAAAATCCCCATTCCTCCAGGGGAAGGATATTGCAAATTCTCCATTCCCTCCCCACTCCAGGGGAAGGATACTACAAAATCTCCATTCCCTCCCCACTCCAGGGGAAGGATACAACAAAATCTCCATTCCCTCCCCACTTCAGGGGAAGGATACTGCAAAATCCCCATTCCCTCCCCATTCCAGGGGAAGGATACTGCAAAATCCCCCTTCCCTCCCCACTCCAGGGGAAGGATACTGCAAAATCCCCATTCCTCCAGGGGAAGGATATTGCAAATTCTCCATTCCCTCCCAACTCTTGGGCCTGCCAGGGGTGGCATTTGCTGGATCTCCAAACTACTCAAAATGTCCGCTACCGGTTCTCCGTACTACTCAAAATTTCCGCTACCAGTTCTCCAGAACCTGTGAGAACCTTCTGGATTTCACCTCTGCCTTACACCATTTCTGCCAGATGGCAGTCCAGTCTCGTCTTGAAAGCTTCCAGTGATGAAGCCCCTACAACTTCTGAAGGCAACCTCTGTTCCATGGGTTGATTGCTCTCTATGAACCTCTCCTGTCACTTTAGCCAATCTTTTTTTTTATGAACTGCATACAATTATTAACCATTAAAAAATTGGTCACTGGATGTGTAACTAACTGTATCCACGAAGTACAGGAAAGCAACATTTAAATTTTTAATTGGGTTTTTAGGGGGTTTAGTGTTTTAGGTTTTTTAGGTTTTAGTGCAGGGTTATTGTAATTTAATTTAATTTTAGATATTTATATTGTTGTATGTTTTTATGTTTTATATTCCCTGGGCACCGCCCCAAGTCCCTTCGGGGAGAGGGAGCGGTATACAAATAAACATTCAATTCAATTCAAAAAAACTGAACAACGACAAACTGCACACATAATTAGAACTGAGATATTTCATCCCAATATCAACAGGATTTTATTCCAGAATGCCATCTCTTGTCCCCGTTTCTAGGCATTTCTTTGTTTTCGCACAAATCTATCCTTGGAAAAACCGACTGAGTTCAGACTCAATTCCAACGTACCAAACAGGCCCACGGTTTACATGACTTAATATTACCGGTAAACGTTTTTTTCGTGTCCTTTAGGTCTGTGTTTGAAAGGCCCAGCCTATTTTATTGTCCTCACTTACGGAAAAACGTAGCATTGTATCGGCTGGTGCACAGGAATATGCATTTCCTTAAGATATTTCCTGTGTGCCTGGAAAAGGCCTCCCACAGTGGGGTTACACCCTGTAGCCCGAAAATGTGGAAGCACTTGCAGTAAAATATACCGGTAAATGAATGCCACTCACTAATTCAGGGGTCTGCCAAGTTGGCTCTTTTAAGACTGGTGGATTTCGACTCCCAGAACTCCCCAGCCAGCCTGGGGAATTCTGGGAGTTGAAGTCCACCAGTCTTAAAAGAGCCAACTTTCCAGATCCCTGCACTAAGTCACTGGCTGTTTGTTTTAAAAGACTTGCTAAAAAAAAATATCGGCTGGTCTATCTCCCTTTGAATACTTCACGGGAAAAGAGTCCTATCGAACGGGAAGTTTGGAAAGAAATGTGACATGCTTCTAAGAATGCCATACAGGTAGTCCTCGACTTAGGAACAATTCATTTAGTGACTGTTCAAAGTTGCGACGGCACAAAAAAAAGCAACTTGTGGCCCTTTTTTTTTTCACACAACCATTGCAGCGTGGGATCAAAATTGGGATGCTTGACCACTGGTTCCTACTCACGACGGTCGCAGGGTCCCGGGGTCGCATGATCCCATTTTGCGATCTTCTCACCAGCAAAGTCCATGGGGAAGGCCAACTCACTTAACAACTGTGGGACTAATTTAATAACTGCAGGGATTGACGTAGCAGGACCCATCGCAAAATGGAGCTATGTTCCCTGAACCATTGTCTCACTTAGCAACAAAACATTTTGGGCTCTGTTGTGGCCGTAAGTCGAGGACTACCTGTATTTTGAGCAAAACCCTCTGTTAGGTTTGATTAATGTTTTATATATATATCTCTGTGTGTGTGTGTGTGTGTGTAAGAACTAATGTGTAAGAACATGATAGCAGTGTTCCAATATCTCAGGGGTTGCCACAAAGAAGAGGGAGTCAGACTATTCTCCAAGGCACCTGGGGGCAGGACAAGAAGCAATGGGTGGAAACTAATCAAGGAGAGAAGCAACTTAGAACTAAGGAGAAATTTCCTGACAGTGAGAACAATTAATCAGTGGAACAGCTTGCCTCCAGAAGTTGTGAATGCCCCAACCCTGGAAGTCTTTAAGAAGATGTTGGATAGCCACTTGTCTGAAACGGTATAGGGTTTCCTACTTAGGCAGGGGGTTGGACTAGAAGACCTCCAAGGTCCCTTCCAACTCTGCTATTGTATTAATGATCATCAGTGACTCAGGTGGCATACCAAAGAAGACATGGAGGAATGTCCTAGAAATCCATGAGCAATCAGTTCTGAGAGTGGCAATGACTAACTTCAAGCCCCATGAGATGGATTGTGGTTATTTGCTCTTTGTGGGTAGTATAAACCCAAAACATATGCCTGGGAATGAGTAAACTTACTGTCCAATCCTTTCTTCAATCAACACAAAACAAAGTAACCATCTAATCAAAGAGAGAAGCAACCCGAATTAAGGAGAAACTTCCTAACAGTGAGGACAGTTAACCAGTGGAACAGCTTGCCACCAGAGGCTGTGGCTGCTCCATCAATGGAGGGTTTTAAGAAGAGACTGGACAGTCACTTGTCTGAAATGGTATAGGTTCTCCTGCTTGAGCAAGGGGCTGGACTAGAAGACCTCCAAGGTCCTTTCCATATCCATACCCATACCTATATCTATATCCTATGCTATGCTATCCTATAATGCAATACAATACAGTGCAATACCATACCATACCATACCATACCAGAGTTGGAAGGGACCTTGGAGATCTTCTAGTCCAACCCCCCACCTAGGCAGGAACCTTATACCGTTTCAGACAAATGGCTATCCAACATCTTCTTGAAGACTTCCAGTGTTGGAGCTTTCACAACTTCTGGAGGCAACTTCTGTTCCACTGATTAATTGTTCTCACTGTCAGGAAATTTCTCCTCAGTTCTAAGTTGCTTCTCTCCTTGATTAGTTTCCACCCATTGCTTCTTGTCCTGCCCTCAGGTGCTTTGGAGAACAGTTTGACTCCCTCTTCTTTGTGGCAACCCCTGAGATATTGGAACACTGCTATCATGTCTCCCCTAGTCCTTCTTTTTATTAAACTAGACACACCCAGTTCCCACAACCGTTCTTCAGATATTTTAGTCTCCAGTCCCCTCATCCTCTTGGTTGCTCTTCTCTGCACTCTTTCTAGAGTCTCCACATCTTTTTTGCCATCGTGGCGACCGAAACTGAATGCAGTATTCCAATCCTAAATATGCAGTATTATCCTATCCTAAATATCCTTTTCCTGCTTGGTTGTGAATGCCTGTTGAAAATCAAGACCTAATTTATGCCCACCCTGGTCATTATAGGCATGGTGACAGTTTAGATAATAATAATAATAAATCTTGAATTTATTGACCGCTCCATCTCCCTGGGGGGACTCGGAGCGGTGTACAGGGCAAATAAAACCATAAAAAACAACATACATACAATAAAAACGAATTAAATACATCCCTGCACTAAAATCCCAGTTAAAACTACTAAAATTCCTAACTAAAATTAACAGTCCTATAGACGGGAGACTACCCTAGGCCGGCCAAGCAGAACAGATGTGTTTTTAGTTTAAGACGGAAGGAGCGGAGGTCCGTGGTTGTTCTAATGTCGGGGGGAAGGTCGTTCCAGAGGGCTGGGCCCGCCACAGAAAAAACCCTTCCCCTGGGCGTCGCCCGCTGACAAAGTCTAGTGGACGGCACCCGGAGAAGCCCCTCTCTGTGGGAGCGAATCGGCCGTGAGGATGTATGAGGCAGGATCCGGTCCTGCAAATAGCTAGGTCCCGAGCCATGGAGCGCTTTAAAGATGGTAATTAAAACCTTGAAGCGCACTCGGAAGACGACAGGCAGCCAGTGCAGCTCGCGCAAGAGCGGTGTTACATGGGTAAACCTCGAGGTTCCCATAATTGCTCGCGCGGCTGCATTCTGGACTAGCTGAAGTCTCCGAGTGCTCCTCAAGGGGAGCCCCATGTAGAGAGAGTTACAATAGTCCAGTCGGGACTATAGCGGTGTAGTCACCAGGCTAGAAACTAGGAGATGGTGACTTCTAGTCCCATCTTGAATGGCAGCCGGGTGAATTTGGGCCAATCTCCAAGAGTCTTGCCATAGGCATGAAAGCTAACTGCATGACTTTGAGCCAATCACCAGGTGACTGTGAGTTCTAGTCCTGCCTTGGACATGAAAGCCAGCTGGGTGACTCTGGGCCAGTTCTTCTCTCTCAGCCCAACTTACCTCACAGGATATTCTGGGGGAAGGAAGAAGGTATATTGGCCACCCTGAATTATTTAGAGCAATAATAAAGGAGCATTAAAAATAAATAAAATAAAAAATGCTGCCCCTTTCGCTTTTGCAAAGTGACCAAGCAGCTGGAAAATACCCACCACAGATGGAGCTGACATTCCCAAAGATTTTGTTTCACCTTCTGCTGGTTGGAACTTCCCAAATATGAAATAATGCAAAAATGAAGAAACATATGAGAAACAGATAGAATAGTCATAAATATCTGTCTGTCTGTCTATATCTACACAGTATGTATATCCATCCATCCATCCATCCATCCATCCATCCATCCATCCATCCATCCATCCATCCATCCATCCATCATCTATCTATCTATCTGCATCTATCTATCTATCTATCTATCTATCTATCTATCTATCTATCTATCTATCTATCTATCTATCTATCTATCTATCTACATAGTATATCCATCCATCCATCATCTATCTATCTATCTGCATCCATCCATCCATCCATCCATCCATCCATCCATCCATCCATCCATCCATCCATCTATCTATCTATCTATCTATCTATCTATCTATCTGCATCTATCTATTTATCTCTCTATCTATCTGCATCTATCTATCTGCATCTATCTATCTATCTATCTATCTATCTATCTATCTATCTATCTATCTATCTATCTATCTACATAGTATATCCATCCATCCATCATCTATCTATCTATCTGCATCCATCCATCCATCCATCCATCCATCCATCATCCATCCATCCATCCATCCATCCATCCATCCATCCATCCATCCATCTATCTATCTATCTATCTATCTATCTATCTGCATCTATCTATTTATCTCTCTATCTATCTGCATCTATCTATCTGCATCTATCTATCTATCTATCTATCTATCTATCTATCTATCTATCTATCTATCTATCTATCTATCTACATGGTATGTCCATCCATCATCTATCTATCTATCTATCTATCTATCTATCTATCTATCTATCTATCTATCTATCTATCTATCTATCTATCTATCTATCTATCTATCTGCATCTATCTATTTATCTCTCTATCTATCTGCATCTATCTATCTATCTATCTATCTATCTATCTATCTATCTATCTATCTATCTATCTATCTATCTATCTACATAGTATGTCCATCCATCATCTATCTATCTATCTATCTATCTATCTATCTATCTATCTATCTATCTATCTATCTATCTATCTATCTATCTATCTATCTATCTATCTATCTATCTACATAGTATATCCATCCATCCATCATCTATCTATCTATCTATCTATCTATCTATCTATCTATCTATCTATCTATCTATCTATCTATCTATCTATCTATCTATCTATCTATCTATCTACATAGTATATCCATCCATCCATCCATCATCTATCTATCTATCTGCATCCATCCATCCATCCATCCATCCATCCATCCATCCATCCATCCATCCATCCATCTATCTATCTATCTATCTATCTATCTGCATCTATCTATTTATCTCTCTATCTATCTGCATCTATCTATCTGCATCTATCTATCTATCTATCTATCTATCTATCTATCTATCTATCTATCTATCTATCTATCTATCTATCTATCTATCTATCTATCTACATAGTATGTCCATCCATCATCTATCTATCTATCTATCTATCTATCTATCTATCTATCTATCTATCTATCTATCTATCTATCTATCTATCTATCTATCTATCTATCTATCTATCTATCTACATGGTATGTCCATCCATCATCTATCTATCTATCTATCTATCTATCTATCTATCTATCTATCTATCTATCTATCTATCTATCTATCTATCTATCTATCTATCTATCTGCATCTATCTATTTATCTCTCTATCTATCTGCATCTATCTTTCTATCTATCTATCTATCTATCTATCTATCTATCTATCTATCTATCTACATAGTATGTCCATCCATCATCTATCTATCTATCTATCTATCTATCTATCTATCTATCTATCTATCTATCTATCTATCTATCTATCTATCTATCTATCTATCTATCTATCTACATAGTATATCCATCCATCCATCATCTATCTATCTATCTATCTATCTATCTATCTATCTATCTATCTATCTATCTATCTATCTATCTATCTATCTACATAGTATATCCATCCATCCATCCATCATCTATCTATCTATCTGCATCCATCCATCCATCCATCCATCCATCCATCCATCCATCCATCCATCTATCTATCTATCTATCTATCTATCTATCTGCATCTATCTATTTATCTCTCTATCTATCTGCATCTATCTATCTGCATCTATCTATCTATCTATCTATCTATCTATCTATCTATCTATCTATCTATCTATCTACATAGTATGTCCATCCATCATCTATCTATCTATCTATCTATCTATCTATCTATCTATCTATCTATCTATCTATCTATCTATCTATCTATCTATCTATCTATCTATCTATCTACATAGTATGTCCATCCATCATCTATCTATCTATCTATCTATCTATCTATCTATCTATCTATCTATCTATCTATCTATCTATCTACATAGTATATCCATCCATCCATCATCTATCTATCTATCTGCATCCATCCATCCATCCATCCATCCATCCATCCATCCATCCATCCATCTATCTATCTATCTATCTATCTATCTATCTATCTGCATCTATCTATTTATCTCTCTATCTATCTGCATCTATCTATCTGCATCTATCTATCTATCTATCTATCTATCTATCTATCTATCTATCTATCTATCTATCTATCTATCTATCTACATAGTATGTCCATCCATCATCTATCTATCTATCTATCTATCTATCTATCTATCTATCTATCTATCTATCTATCTATCTATCTTGCAACTATCTATCTATCTATCTATCTATCTATCTATCTATCTATCTATCTATCTATCTATCTATCTATCTACATAGTATATCCATCCATCCATCCATCATCTATCTATCTATCTATCTATCTATCTATCTATCTATCTATCTATCTATCTATCTATCTATCTATCTATCTACATAGTATATCCATCCATCCATCATCTATCTATCTATCTGCATCCATCCATCCATCCATCCATCCATCCATCCATCCATCCATCCATCCATCCATCCATCCATCCATCTATCTATCTATCTATCTATCTATCTATCTATCTGCATCTATCTATTTATCTCTCTATCTATCTGCATCTATCTATCTGCATCTATCTATCTATCTATCTATCTATCGATCTATCTATCTATCTATCTATCTATCTATCTATCTATCTATCTACATAGTATGTCCATCCATCATCTATCTATCTATCTATCTATCTATCTATCTATCTATCTATCTATCTATCTATCTATCTATCTATCTTGCATCTATCTATCTATCTATCTATCTATCTATCTATCTATCTATCTATCTATCTGCATCTATCTATCTATCTATCTATCTATCTATCTATCTATCTATCTATCTATCTATCTATCTATCTATCTATCTATCTATCTATCTATCTATCTATCTATCTACATAGTATGTCCATCCATCATCTATCTATCTATCTATCTATCTATCTATCTATCTATCTATCTATCTATCTATCTATCTATCTATCTATCTTGCATCTATCTATCTATCTATCTATCTATCTATCTATCTATCTATCTATCTATCTATCTATCTATCTATCTATCTATCTATCTACATAGTATATCCATCCATCCATCATCTATCTATCTATCTGCATCCATCCATCCATCCATCCATCCATCCATCCATCCATCCATCCATCCATCCATCCATCCATCCATCTATCTATCTATCTATCTATCTATCTATCTATCTATCTGCATCTATCTATTTATCTCTCTATCTATCTGCATCTATCTATCTGCATCTATCTATCTATCTATCTATCTATCTATCTATCTATCTATCTATCTATCTATCTATCTACATAGTATGTCCATCCATCATCTATCTATCTATCTATCTATCTATCTATCTATCTATCTATCTATCTATCTATCTATCTATCTATCTATCTATCTATCTTGCATCTATCTATCTATCTATCTATCTATCTATCTATCTATCTATCTATCTATCTATCATTTATTTTCATTGTACCTTGTACAACAAAATTAAATGCCATCTTTGGTGTACATCATGCATAAGAAAACGATAAAAATGAAACACAAACGCACATCCTTCACATTCCATACAACTGAATTGAAACCTGATACTGCATTAATATTCCACTGGACTGTAGAATTCAGTATAGTTATTGCTCTGGGATAGAAGCTGTTTTTCAGTCTATTTGTCCTTGTTCTTATTATCCTGTACAGTCTGCCAGATGGTAATAGTTCAAAAAAAAAAAGGGGGTGCCCAGGATGAGATGGATCTTTAACAATGTTTTGAACTTTCTTAAGGCATCGGGAGCTATAAAGCTCTTCCAAAGAGGGGAGAGGACAACCAATGATCCTCTGGGCAATGACATTGACCCTCTGGAGCGCTGTCCTATTTGCCACTGTGCAGTTGGCCAACCAGACACAAGTGTAGTAAGTTATAATACTCTCTATGATGCAGCGGTAGAAGGTCACCAACAGTTTTTTCATTCAGTTGTTTCCTGAGAAGTCTCAGGTTTTATAATCTCTGCTGGGCCCTTTTGACCAGGGCAGTGATGTGAACGGCCCAGATCAAGTCCTCTTTTATGATAACACCCAGAAACTTAAAACTGGCCACTTGTGCTCCACTCGGTCTCCCTTGATAAGCAAGGGCTGGATGCCTCATCTATTTCTTCTATAGTCCAAGATATTTCTTCTATAGTCCGCAATGTCCATAAGGAAAAAATTGGTTATAGAAGGATAGTTGTAATCTTGTACCAATCATTTGGACATATCTCTAACAATTTCTGGACCATGGTTTTTACATACATACTTAACGCTTTTGCACCTAGGTAAACCAGCAAATGACCTGAACAAAGTGAGAACATGTATGCTACTTTCCATTTATAATGCTGACATTTTTAAAACTATATCTTAAAGTTAGTACTTTTTAATATATGGTTAAATGTAACGTGTATTGCTGGTCTTTGACCGTAATAAAGATTTATTCTATTCTATTCTTCTATAGTCCACTATAAGCTCCTTGCTCTTATTGGTGTTAAGGACCAAGTATAATTATTAAATTAAATATTATTACTTAATTAATCAAGCAGAACCAAAGGCATCGGAATTAGAATACTTGAGAAATCGGGCTGGGAGAGAATGATTTTGCTATGACCACCAACTGCTTGAAGTGGGGGGGAATTGAAACCATTTCCTGAGTAAACATTGACTGGAAAATACAGTGAGGCCAAAATGTGAGTTCAACATTTCACTCTTTCAAAAGTGCAGCATGACTACATCAAAGACCAAAAGCTCCCTAACATGCCGGTGGGTTTCGTGCAGTTTGCAGTGTGGCATAGGTGACACATGGCATTTGACATAATAACATTTTTTTTAAAATTTGCGGTCTGAAGAAAAGGAAGCTAAAATGTTGCATTTGCAAGGGAAAATCCTGGGTGGGTTATGATTATGATTATGATGTTTCTATAAACCGTAAATGGAAGCATGGTCTACTTCAGGGATCTGCAAAGTTGGCTCTTTTAAGACTGCTGGACTTCAACTCCCAGAATTCCCTAGCCAGCCTTGCTGGCTGGGGAATTCTGGGAGTTGAAGTCCACCAGTCTTAAAAGAGCCAACTTTGCAGAACCCTGGTCTACTTGAATGCAAATGATCGCAGGAGAACCTCTACTTGATTCTGTGCACCTCTGTTCTGGGCAGCGTGAGTTAAATTAAGTCTGTATGTTCGTGTAGTAAACCTCTTAATTCAACCTTTTTATGAGGGATTGCTCCATACATGTTGTGGTTGAGTGAGCCATTCTTTAACCTGGGACTTTCCGAACACTTGCATAATCTTGAGAACATCCCTGAAAATATGCCATTTTTCTTCTTAAACTTTATCTCTCCAAAGCAGGCTCACTCATTTCTCTTTCCACTGCTATTTAAAGCTTGGGAAAAGCAGAGAAGAGCAACAAAGATGGTTAGGAGTCTAGAGACTAACCCACATGATGAATGGTTGTAGGAGCTGGGAATGTCTAGTCTAAGAAAGAGAAGGACTAGGGGTGACATGATAGCAGTCTTCCAATATTTGAGGGGCTGTCACAGAAGGGAGGGGGGGGGGGTCAACCCATTCTCCAAAGCATCTGAGGGCAGGACAAGAAGCAATCGATGGAAACTCATCAAGGAGAGAAGCAACTTAGAATTGAGGAGGAATTTCCTGGCAGTGAGAACAATTAATCAGTGGAACAGAAGTTGCCTCCAGAAGTTGTGAATGCCCCAACACTGCAAGTCTTCAAGAAGATGTTGGATAGCCATTTGTCTGGAATGGTTTACAAGTTGGCCATGCCCACCCAGTCACATGACTGCCAAGCCATTCCCACTCGGTCACATGCCCGGCAAGCTACTCTCACCTGGTCACATGGCCGGCAAGCCACTCCCACAAAGCAGGCCACACCTACAGAAGAGATACTAAAAAATTTTGAAACCCACCACTGCCCAGCACCATTGTGTCGTCTGCAAATTTTATTATAATGTTGGATGGATCAGAGGATATGCAAGATGTAGAACATCTTGTAGTGGTTTTCCTTGTATGTCGCAGACATAGTCAGTTTCAAATTTGTTTCCCCGAGTTTTTCCCATTTTTCCAGATCTATACTGTCCCAAAAAAATTTTGCCCACCTAATCATTGTTTCTTTCACGACTTCACCTTCCATTTTATATCTCAGTAAGAATTTATATATTTTCCTAATTAATTTTTTGTCTGTGCCTTGCTGTATATTGGTCCAATTCCTGCTGCTCCTTCTGAAACGCATACATTTTAATATCACTGTTATATCTGGTCTGAATTTGTGTGTAAGTGAGCCAATCTATACACATCCCTTAGACCGATACGCTCCCACAGAGAGGGCCTTCTCAGGGTGCCGTCGGCCGGACAATGCCGACTGGCGACACCCAGGGGAAGAGCCTTCTCTGTGGCGGGCCCAGCCCTTTGGAATGACCTACCCCCTGAATTACGTACCATCACCGACCTCCGCCTCTTCCGCCAATGTCTTAAGACATATTTGTTTCAACAAGCCGGCCTAGCCTAACCTCCCATGGGGACTTTTAGGTAGTTTTAAATTGGGTCTTTTAAAATTTGGTTTTAGCGCAGGATAGGTTTATTTAATAGTTTTTTAAATTATATTTATTGTATTTTGTATGTTTTTAAATTTCCTGTGCGCCGCCCTGGGTCCTTTGTGGAGAAGGGCGGGATATAAATTTAAATAAATAAATAAATAAATAAATAAATAAATAAAAAATGCCCCAGTCTTTTAATTCTTGTTTGTTTTTCAAATTACCCTGTTCTTTTATTAAATCCTTATATCTTAAAAGTTTGTCCCTATCCGTATAATTTGGGAGTTTCAGTGCTTCTATTGTGTATAACCAAGTTGGTATTTTAGTATAATGATTTTATAGTTGCTTTTTTTTGCCAGACCTGTAATGGCGCATTCCTAATCAAATCTCTTTGGAAGTATTTGTGAGATCCATTTTTTTCACCCCAGATGAATGATGCCATCCAACCTGGAGGTCATGGCCTTCTAATATCAAGATTTCCTTGTTTTTTAAAGTTCTATCCAATCTTTGGCCTGTGTTAGCGCTGCTGCCTGGTACTACGGTTCCCAATTTGGGAGTGCTAGGCTTCTTTTTTCTTTGCTGTCCTGCAATAATTTCAATTTAATCCTTGCTTTCCCCCCCCTGCCAGATACAATAAGAAATCAAGATTTCTTTATCTATTGATTACAACTAGCTGGCTCATTCAGAAAAAAAAAAGCAAGAGAAAGCCGCAAGTATCATACGACACCAAGCTGGCAGGAATAGCCAACACTCCAGAAGATAGGCTTAAGATACAGAAGGATTTAGACAAACTTGAACATTGGGCACTATCTAATAAAATGAAATTCAATTGTGAAAAAAGTAAGGTCCTACATATAGGCAAGAAAAACCAGATGCACAAGTACAGTATAGGTGGTACCTTGCTCAATAGTAGCAACTGTGAGAGGGATCTAGGAATCCTAGTGGACAACCATTTAAATATGAGCCAGCAGTGTGCAGCAGCTGCCAAAAAAGCCAACACAGTTCTAGGCTGCATAAACAGAGGGATAGAATCTAGATCACGTGAAGTGTTAATGCCACTGTACAGTGCCTTGGTAAGGCCACACTTGGAATACTGCATACAGTTTTGGTCGCCACGATGTAGAAAAGACGTGGAGACTCTGGAAAGAGTGCAGAGAAGAGCAACCAAGATGATGAGGGAACTGGAGACTAAAACATATGAAGAACGGCTGCAGGAGCTGGGTATGTCTAGTTTGATGAAGAGAAGGACCAGGGGAGACATGATAGCAGTGTTCCGATATCTCAGAGGGTGCCACAAAGAAGAGGGAGTCAAACTATTCTCCAAGGCACCTGGGGGCAGGACAAGGAGCAATGGGTGGAAACTAATCAAGGAGAGAAGCAACTTAGAACTAAGGAGAAATTTCCTGACAGCGAGAACAATGAATCAGTGGAACAGAAGTTGCCTCCAGAAGTTGTGAATGCCCCAACCCTGGAAGTCTTTAAAAAGATGTTAGATAGCCATTTGTCTGAAATGGTATAAGGTTCCTGCCCACGCAGGGGGTTGGACTAGAAGACCTACAAGGTCCCTTCCAACTCTGCTATTGTATTGTATTGTATTGTATTGTATATTATGATTAAGTAGCATACATGACTAATTCCTCAAACCATAAACACGTAACATCAAAAGATTAGAAGATTGCAGACTAGGAAACAATCACTAAAGCTGTATATCAATTAAGATACCTTTGTTTTAAAGCAAGAACACAAGATTCCCCTTCTTTTAGCTGCTCTAAAGAAGCTCCATCAATTAACATTTGGATATAATGCAATGCTTGAACAATGGGACGAAAGATTTAGAATGTCAACTAAATTGCAATTTGAAATAGAAGGGTTGTAAGATGCATCTTTGTATTTCACATCAGATAAGCTGCCAAGAATGCATGCAAATATTGCACATGAAAGTTGGAAATGCAAATGTAAAGACGGGACCTTTTTATCATTTATAGCGGACATGGGTGGAAAAAGGCTTGGGGAAAAAAACCTGGAACTTTGATGTTATTTATGTTGATGGATGTACTTTATACATCCCACCACGAATGAATGGCTGCAAGAACTTGATGGAGTTAGCAGAGATGGCTAAACTGATTGCTTTGATAAAAGAAAGAAAACGCATTTATTTTTTCTCTACTTGGAAACCATTTCTGGGCTTTGTGCTTGAGGTGGGAATAAAATGAAACTTTGATTTTGGGTTTTACAAATTAGATAGGTTTGTTGTTTAGAAATGGCTAATTTATATTACTATGTAAAAGTAAAAAGTTGAGGTTTGATGTTAGCTTATTCTACTGCATCAAAGGGAGTCAGAAGTCAACCTCTTTTCTTTATTTTTTCCGCTTTACCGTAAACCTTTCCCTTTCCTTCTCCCTCACTTATTTTCCCAGTATTTTCTTTTGTATTTTTGCATTTTATACTAGAAGACCTCCAAGGTTCCTTCCAACTATGCTATTGTATTGTATTGTATTCTATACTAGCCATTCCCAGCCATGTGTGGCTGTGGCCCAGTCTGGTTAAATGGCCAACCAATCTGTGTGTAGATCTACACCTGGACACACAAACACGAACACACAACCACCGTATAACTCCCAACCTACCTACATACTGTATTTCTCCCTCCCTCCCTCTCTCTCTCTCTACCTACCTACCTACCGTATTTCTCCCTCTCCCTCTCTCTATCCGTCTACCTACCTACCTACCTATTGTATTTCTCCCTCAGAGTATGTCATAAAGGATGACATAATACCTGTGGCCCATTGCTCTCTCTGTATCCATCTACCTACCTTATTACCATTTTTTACATTTCCATTGTGTCTACCTGGCACAGGTGTGACATCTGCGGGATCACATCCTGCCCCATACATCCCTTCGGCCGATTCGCTCCCACAGAGAGGGTCTTCTCCGGGTGCCATCCACTAGGCTATAATAATAATATAATATAATAAATTGGAATTTATTAACCGCACCCTCTCCCCACAGGGACCCGGGGCGGTGCACAGGCATAATTAAAAACAATATATAATAATACAGACATTACTAAAATAAAATTAAATAAATTACCCGTGCTAAAAATACAATTAAAAACCCATTAAAATTTATCGTTAAAAGACAGAGAGAACTATTCAAGGCCGGCCAGTCGAAAGAGATGGGTCTTTAATTTTACACGGAAGGAGCGGAGGTCGGTGGTCGTTCTAATATCAGGGGGAAGGTCGTTCCAGAGGGCCGGGCCCGCCACAGAGAGCGCCCTTCCCCTGGGCGTCGCCCGCTGACAAAGTCTAGTGGACGGCACCCGGAGAAGCCCCTCTCTGTGGGAGCGAATCGGTCGTGAGGATGTGTGGGGCAGGATCCGATCTCGCAGATAGCTAGGTCCCGAGCCATGGAGCGCTTTGAAGATGATAACTAACACCTTGAAGCGCACCCGGAAGACGACAGGTAGCCAGTGCAGCTCGCGCAAGAGCGGTGTTACATGGGCAAACCTAGAGGTGCCCATAATTGCTCGCGCGGCTGCATTCTGAACTAACTGAAGCCTCCGGGTGCACCTCAAGGGGAGCCCCATGTAGAGAGAGTTACAATAGTCCAGTCGGGATGTCACGAGGGCATGAGTGACTGTGCGAAGGGCGTCCCGATCCAATAGGGGGCGCAATTGGCGGACCAGGCAAACCTGGTAAAACGCCCTCCTGGCCACGGCTGTCACTTGCTCTTCCATAGACAGCCGGGTATCCAGGAGGACACCCAAATTGCGCGCCCCATCCACAGGGGCAAGATGTTCGCCCCCTATGGCCAGCGTTGGAGAAAGCTGGTTGAATCGGGCAGCCGGAAACCACAGCCACTCGGTCTTGGTCGGGTTGAGCCTAAGTCCGTTACTTCCCATCCAGATCCGCACGGCTTCCAGGCACTGGCACATCACCGCTACGGCATCGTTGGGGTGGTTTGGGGTAGATATGTACAGCTGGGTGTCATCAGCGTACAGGTGGTACTCTACCCCAAAACCACGGATGATCTCACCCAGCGGCTTCATATATGCGTTAAACAGGAGAGGCGAGAGGACCGACCCCTGAGGCACTCCACATGTGAGTGGTCTCGGGGTCGACCTCTGCTCTCCTGCCCGCACAAATTGCGATCGGCCAGAGAGGTAGGAGGAGAACCACCGCAACACGGTGCCTCCCACCCCCAACCCCCCCAGCCGATGCAATAAGATACCATGGTCGATGGTATCGAAAGCCGCTGAGAGGTCTAATAGGACCAGGATGGAGGAACATCCCCCATCTCTGGCCCTCCAGAGATCATCTACCAACGCGACCAATGCCGTCTCGGTGCTATGCCCGGGCCGAAAGCCGGACTGGCGCGGATCTAGATAGTCAACTTCCTCCAGGTGACGGGGAAACTGTTGTGCCACCACACTCTCAACAACCTTCGCCAAGAAGGGAAGGTTGGAGACTGGACGGTAGTTGTTCAAAAGAGCTGGGTCCAAAGAGGGCTTCTTGAGGAGGGGCCTCACCATAGCCTCTTTTAGGGAGGCAGGCAAGGAACCCTCGCTCAAGGATGCGTTGATAACCTCTTGGAGCCAGCCTCGTGTCACCTCCCAGGATGCCAGTACAAGCCAGGAGGGGCACGGGTCCAATGAACATGTGGTGGCTCGCAGTCGCCCACGTAACCTGTCCATATCCTCGGAAGTAACGGGGTCAAACTCCTCCCAAACAAGATCTCCCTCGTGGCATCCCACTGGGCCATGAATGGTGGCTAGCTCACTCTGTATCTGGGCGGTTTTCTCCTGCAGAAAAATCACAAATTCCTCTGCCCTACCCTGTAACGGGGCTTCCCGCTCCCTCTGTTGAAGGAGGGAACGGGTCACCCTAAACAGGGCGGCAGGGCGGTTTTCTGCGGATGCTATGAGGGTGGCACAATGATGACGTTTGGCCACCCTCAGCGCCACAATGTAAGTCCGTAAATGGGCTCTCACTTGTGTCCGGTCAGATTCAGAGCGGCTAGCCCTCCATCTTCTCTCTAGGCATCTCTTGCGGCGTTTCATCACCCGCAGCCCCTCAGTAAACCAAGGAGCCAGGGTGGTTCGCCGCCGCGAGAGAGGCCGCAAGGGCGCGACCCGATCCAAGGCTCCCACGGCCGCACTATTCCATGCGGCCGTGAGGTCCTCTATCGGGGCGCGGGTCAGGGATACAGGAAATGGCCCAAGCGCTGTCTGGAACCCATCCGGGTCCATCAAGCGCCTGGGGCGGTACCAGATTGGTAACTCTGGTTCCGCCTCCCCGCGGAGGGGAGCAGCGGTCGGAAAGTCGAGTCGGAGAAGTGAGTGGTCTGACCATGACAAGGGTATGATGTCTATGTCCCCTGTACCCAGATCACTCTTCCATTGGCCCGAGACGAAGATGAGGTCCGGCGTATGTCCACCCTCATGAGTGGGGCCTTGAATTACTTGGGTCAGGTCCATGGCCGTCATGGAAGCCATGAACTCCCGAGCTACCGCGGATGATTCGCCCAACGATGGCAGATTAAAGTCCCCCATAACTATAAGTCTGGGGGTCTCCACTGCCACCGTGGCGATCACCTCCAGGAGCTCGGGCAGGGCTGCTGCTACATAGCGGGGAGCCAGGTATACAGCCAGCAAGCCCAACTGCCTCCCTAGGCCCCACTTCATGCAAAGGGACTCACAGCCGGAGGTCTGCGGCACAATGGTCTCTCTCGGCTCCAGGCCTTCCTTGATAATGACCGCTACCCCACCACCCCTGCCTAGGGCCCGCGGCTGATGAAATGCGCGGTAGCCTGGTGGGCACATTTCAACGAGGGGATGACCTCCCTCGTGGCCCAACCAGGTCTCCGCAATTCCTACCAGGTCCGGCTCCCCCTCTGACACAAGGTCACTGATGAGGGGGGCTTTGTTGACAACGGACCTGGCGTTGCAAAACATCAGCCGCAGACCCTGGCTCTGTATTCCCTGGCCACCTAGCCTGCGAGGGTTGTGGCACCCGACCGTTTTTAACCAACGGCTGCGTGCCACCAACCGGGAGGATGAGAATTGTCTCCCCTCGGTCCTGCCCCTCCCCACGACCCTCTGAATTGGTATGCCCTCCTGAGGAACGACTCGAGTATCCCCCTGCCTTTCGCCTTCCGCTTCCCGCCGTCGACTGCTATCCTGGCCCTTACTACTAATTGCTGTTTCCATCTCCATCTGTCTATATCTAACCCCCTCCCTTGAACCCCCTAAAAAAGATAATTTAAATAAATTAGACACTAAAAACCCCCTAAGGCCGCGCTTCGCGGGCGACGCCCAGGGGAAGGGCCTTCTCTGTGGCGGGCCCGATCCTCTGGAACGACCTTCCCCCTGAAATTAGAACAACTACGGACCTCCGTTCCTTCCGTCAAAAACTAAAAACACACTTCTGCTTGGCCGGCCTGGAGTAATTTAACTGTTTTTAGGGGTTTAGTTTTAGTTTTAATATGGGATTTTAGCGCAGGGTTTTAGTTTAATTCATTTTAATATTGTATTATGTTTGTGATTTTATATATGTATTTTTAAATTCCCTGTGCACCGCCTCGAGTCCCTTCGAGGAGAGAGAGCGGTTTATAAATTAAATTATTATTATTATTATCTACACAATCTATATATATATCATCGGTGCCGTATTTGAAAGGAACGTTGTGTGAAAATTTGGAAGCGATCGGTGCAGGACTTTCGGAGATGAGCGGTTTTGAACAAACTCTTGTTACATTTTTATTTAGATAGAAGTTAATAAAAACTATGTAGCTTCTTAAAAAAAAAAGAAAATCCATCAGCTAACCAAATTTAGGGAGGGGGAAATTACAATGAAAGATAAGTGGATGGCAAGGACCCCACATGAGAAATCTCTGGAGAGGAATTTTCTATACAAATTAGAAAAATCTTCGTTTGGGAAAAAAAACCATATAACTTGGCAGAGAAGGAGGTAAAGATATGAAGAGCCACGCCTAAAATCAACTGCTAAGCTCCAGAGGCTACGCAAATAGAAGTCCCTTGGCTAATGAATGTGTAATCCTGCAAATGTTGAAATATGGAAAAAGAAGTAGCATTACCCACCATGATGGAATGTCTGGGGAAGTTGCTAAGATAGCCAAACTGACTTAATTAGAGATAGGTTGTTATTGACATGCTACTAAGATGTGACTTTTTGGGTACAAAAAGTAAAACGATTTTGTAACTTACAGTCTTGAGGGTAAGAAAGAACAATTTTGTAGAAATGTCTTTATAAAAGACAGAAAGAGATAAAGGAAGAGAGAGAGAAAAGAAAAGATGATGATTATGGACCTGAAAAAAAAGATTTCCACATAAGAAATACATTTTTTCAAAGAAAAAGCAGAATACAGTGATAAAGAAAAAAGGATATAACACAACAGAAGAGAACAGTGTGTGAATGTGCAAAACAAGAATGAAAAACGTATACAGACGCACATTTTTGTGGGTTTTTTAAAATCTCTTTGGGGTTTTGGGTGTGTGTGTAGACACATTTCCTGATCTTTTAAAATCTTTTCTTTATCTCTTCTGTTTCTCTTCATCACATAATACTATATTTTTTTCTTTGAATGAATTTCTTATGATGTACATAATCTTTTTATAATAGAATAGAATAAAATTCTTTATTGGCTGAGTGTGATTAGATACACAAGGTGCATAAGCTTCAGTGCATAAGTTCCCAGTGGACATAAAGAAAAATAAAATAGAATACATTCATCAAGAATCATAAGATACAACAGTTAGTGAGAGTCAAAGGTTACTAATAAGCAATCAAATTATACTGGGAAACAAATAAAAATATAAATTTTAAAGATACAACCAACATGGTTATAGTAGTAAGTGGAAAAAGATAGGTACTAGGAAGGAAATGAAGGAAGGAAGGAAGGAAGGAAGGAAGGAAGGAAGGAAGGAAGGAAGGAAGGAGATAATAGTAGATAATTCGTAGATAATTAGTAGATAATTTGACAGTTTTGTGGGGATTAGTTGTTTAGCAGAGTGATGGCATTTGGGGGGGAAACCGTCCTTGTGTCTAATTGTTCTGGTGTGCAGTGTCATTTTGGGGGTAGAACTAAACCTTTTAATAAAAACTAGAAAAAGGACTACCCTAATGTCAGAAGCACAGCTGGCGATAAAATTTACCACAGAACGCAAAAACAACACCACCAAACTGGCCTTGAGAAATGACTCATATAAACTTGGCTGATCAGAAGGTAGATGTGGGCAGCCACACTCAAGATTAGCTGCTCAACTCCAGAGGCCTTAGATGTACAACTTCCTTTTCTGTTATGTGGAGCCCAGGAAATGACCTGTAATAGTTAACATGCTGTGTGTTTCTGTATTGACTCAAAAACAAATCTCACGGCACCCAGTTCTATGTTTTCAAAGTAAGCCTGCTCGATACCCCAACTTCAGTTTCCCAAGGACGTAGGAACAGAGCGGGGTTCCTACCGGTTCTGACCGGTTCGGCCGAACCGGGAGTAGCTTGACGGCCTGGGTCGCTACAACCGGCAGTGACCCAGGCTTGCCACGCCCCCAAACTGGTTCTCCCGGCGGCGCCTTTTTGCTTCTGCGCATGCACAGAGCAATTTTTGTTGTAGCGCGCCTGCACGCGGGCGTGTGGCACGTCCCTGAGCGAACCGGCAGTAGCGGAACCCACCCCTGGGTAGGAGTGTGAGTGTCAGCAACACACATGGCCCTGGGAGAGACTCTTCTGTTGGGGATGGCAGGAGAATCCAAGTTTAGTTCTGGATGCTAAATATAAATAACAGCAAAACTACAAAGAATCTTATATCAGGGGTGCTGCCTTTGTCAAATGTTTGCAACTAAAGCGACAGAGTCTGCAGCCACCAGTAAATGTATTACCAGTGAATAATGTTGTTTAGTTGCTAAGTTGTGTCTGACTCTGCAACCCCGTGGACAACAGCATGCTAGGCTCCCTTGTCCTGCGTAGAAAGTTAGCAGCACCTACCCCTCTTCTAGAAGAAGGAAATATTTTGGGAAATATTATGAAAGCCTGCCATCTGCACCGCCATAACTGTCTGGTTTGGCTCTGCAACCCAGCAAGACAAGACACAGACTTCAGAAGTGAATCGGAACTGCAGAAAAAACAATGGCTATCAACCTGCCTTCCATTGAGGACCTGCACCCTGCACGAGTCCAAAAGAGGGCTGTGAAAGTATCTACTGACCACCCACATCCTGGGCATAAATGGTTTCAACTTCTACCCTCAAAACGATGCTATAGAGCAGGGGTCCCCAACCTTTGCAACTTTAAGTCTGAAGGACTTCAGCTCCCAGAATTCTCCAGCCAGCAAAGCTGAAGTCCTTCAGACTTAAAGTTGCAAAGGTTGGGGACCTCTGCTGTAGAGCAATGCACACCAGAACAACTAGACACAAGAACAGTTTTTTCCTGATGCCATCACTCTGCTAAACAAATAATCCCCTCAGTACTGTCAATAATTTACTACGAATGCATTACTATGATTCTTGTCTTCCTTACTCGTATCTATCTCTCCCCACTTATGACTATAACCCTGTTGTTTGTATCTTTACAATTTATATTGTTTTTATTTGTTTCCTAACACGATTGGATAGCATATTAGTAACCTTGACTATCACTAAGGGTTGTATCTTTTGATTCTCGATGAATATATTTTATTCTCCTTAGGTACACTGAGAGCATCTGCACCAAAGACAAATTCCTTGTGTGTCCAATCACACTTGGCCGATAAAGAATTCTATTCTATAAAGAATTCTATGCTATTCCAAAAGGCAAAATATTATATTTTCCTAAAGGAAAAACGTGCTCTTGGAAAGCAGCCCCCACCTTTCTTAATAGCCCTAGGACAGGGGTGGGCAAACTTTGCAACTTTAAGTCTGAAGGACTTCAGCTTCCAGACTTCTCCAGCCAGCTAAGCTGAAGTCCTTCAGACTTAAAGTTGCAAAGTTTGCCCACCCCTGCCCTAGGAGGTCTGGGCCATCTTATCTACAAAGACAAAAGACCTTCAGCTCCAGGGTGATGGGATTAAGACATGACCCCTCCAGGACATTATAGGATTATCTAGCAGCAGGGGGTGCTATCATAAGTGTGAAAAACAATCCTAAATCATTGGTTTCCGTGCCATTGTAACCTTAGACTTAGAATAACTTTATTGTCCCTTGGAATGTACACTAATCGGAATGCACATTAAAATGAAATTCCGTGGCATACAAGCTCTCAAAGGGTCACCCCCTCCAATATACACTACACACACACACACACACACACACACACACACACACAAACGGCAAAGGGGAAGACATGGAGCTAGTGATATATTTTATTTTCCTGGACTCCAAGATCACCACAGATGGGGTTGCAGCCAAGAAATTAAAAGATGCTTGCTCCTGGGGAGGAAAGCAATGGCAAATCTAGAGAGCATATTAAAAAGCAGAGACATCACTCTGTCAACAAAAGTGTGTATAGTCAAGGATGTGGTTTTCCCAGTTGCCATGGATGGCTGTGAAAGTTGGACCATTAGAAAGGCTGAGGGCCAAAGAATGGAGGCCTTTGAACTCTGGTGCTGGAGAAGACTCCTGCGTTGAGTCCCTTGGACTGCAAGGCCATCCAACCGGTCAGTCCTAGAGGAGATCCACCCTGACTGCTCTTTAGAAGGCCAGATCCTGAAGAGGAAACTCAAAGACTTTGGCCACCTGATGAGAAGGAACAAGGACTCCCTGGAGAAGAGCCTCATGCTGGGAACGACAAAAGAAGGGTTTGGCTGGCTTCATCCACTTGTACCGAATGCGTCTGTGGAGCTAACTCACCGCACCACACACCACTTTGACAGAAACAACAACTCTGTAAAAGCAAAGGTGGAGGACTGTGTATTTACACACATAATAACTGGTGTACTAACAGTAGAGTTGCTTATACACACTGTTCTGCAGACGTGGAATTCTCAACTGTCATTTGTCGGCCATTTTATTTACCTAGAGAGATTTCTGTTATAGTTATCACTGCTGTCTGTATTCCACCTGATGCAAATGTAGGCACAATGCTCAAACCAATTTCATTGTAATTTTATTACAATGACAATAAAGATTATTATTATTATTATGATAGCATGGTAATACCATTGAACGATGCAGTGATCCAGGCTGGCCATAACCCCGAACCAGTTCCTTGGTCCCTGCTGCCATTGCCGGCATGCTGTTTTATCATGCGTGCACTTGCGCCATTCACTGTAAATTGTTCTGCGCATGCGCGAAGAACAATTTACATTGAACTGCGCTCGCGAACCACACCGGTAGTAAAACCGGGAGCAACCCAGGGGCTAAAATGCTCAGCATATCAATAATAATAATAATAATAATAATTTAATTTTATAACCCGCTCTCTCTCCCCAAGGGGACTCGAGGCGGGGCACAGGCAATTAAAAATACAAAGAACAAACTACAGAGTACAAACAACAGAATTAAAAGTAAATTAAATAATTCCTGCGCTAAAACCCATATACTAAACTAAAAATTACCCCTAAAAACCCCCTAACCTAAAAAGAGACTACCCAAGGCCGGCCAGGCGAAAAAAGTGAGTCTTTAATTTTAAGCGGAAGGAGCGGAGGTCCGTGGTTGTCCTAATATCGGGGGGAAGGTCGTTCCAGAGGGCTGGGCCCGCCACAGAGAAGGCCCTTCCCCTGGGCGTCGCCCGCTGACAAAGTCTAGTGGACGGCACCCGGAGCAGTCCCTCTCTGTGGGAGCGTATCGGCCGTGAGGATGTATGAGGCAGGATCCGATCCCGCAGATAACTAGGTCCCGAGCCATGGAGCGCTTTGAAGATGATAATTAACACCTTGAAGCGCACCCGGAAGACGACAGGTAGCCAGTGCAGCTCGCGCAAGAGCGGTGTTACGTGGGCAAACCTAGAGGTGCCCATAATTGCTCGCGCGGCTGCGTTCTGGACCAACTGAAGCCTCCGGGTGCACCTCAAGGGGAGCCCCATGTAGAGAGAGTTGCAATAATCCAGTCGGGATGTCACGAGAGCATGAGTGACTGTGCGAAGGGCGTCCCGATCCAATAGGGGGCGCAACTGGCGTACCAGGCGAACCTGGTAAAACGCCCTCCTGGCCACGGCTGTCACTTGATCTTCCATGGACAGCCGGGTATCCAGGAGGACACCCAAGTTGCGCGCCCCATCCACAGGGGCAAGATGTTCGCCCCCTATGGCCAGCGTTGGAGAGAGCTGGTTGAATCGGGCAGCCGGAAACCACAGCCACTCGGTCTTGGTCGGGTTGAGCCTGAGTCCGTTACTTCCCATCCAGGTCCGCACGGCTTCCAGGCACTGGCACATCACCGCTACGGCATCGTTGGGGTGGTTTGGGGTAGATATGTACAGCTGGGTGTCATCAGCGTACAGGTGGTACTCCACCCCAAAGCCACGGATGATCTCACCCAGCGGCTTCATATATGCATTAAACAGGAGAGGCGAGAGGACCGACCCCTGAGGCACCCCACATGTGAGGGGTCTCGAGGTCGACCTCTGCCCTCCTGCCAACACAAATTGCGATCGGCCAGAGAGGTAGGAGGAGAACCACCGTAACACGGTGCCTCCCACCCCCAACCCCCCCAGCCGATGCAATAGGATACCATGGTCGATGGTATCGAAAGCCGCCGAGAGGTCTAATAGGACCAGGATGGAGGAACAACCCCCATCTCTGGCCCTCCAGAGATCATCTACCAACGCGACCAATGCCGTCTCGGTGCTATGCCCGGGCCGAAAGCCGGACTGGCGCGGATCTAGATAGTCAACTTCCTCCAGGTGACGGGGAAACTGTTGTGCCACCACACTCTCAACAACCTTCGCCAAGAAGGGAAGGTTGGAGACTGGACGGTAGTTGTTCAAAAGAGCTGGGTCCAAAGAGGGCTTCTTGAGGAGGGGCCTCACCATGGCCTCTTTTAGGGAGGCAGGCAAGGAACCCTCACTCAAGGATGCGTTGATAACCTCTTGGAGCCAGCCTCGTGTCACCTCCCAGGATGCCAGTACAAGCCAGGAGGGGCACGGGTCCAATAAACATGTGGTGGCTCGCAGTCGCCCACGTAGCCTGTCCATATATCAATCAGAAAG